>CM067532.1:4442141-5042141 GCA_034509925.1 Hirudinaria manillensis | reverse complement strand
CATTTTTGCCATAACTGACGTTTCTTTTTCCATCATATAAACTGTAATCTCGGCTGTTAATCTTGCAAGAATCACCGACATTATCGCTGCTATCGATGGCATCCCAAAGTCTTGAAATCGTCTCGGTATGGTCCATGGATACGGACAAATGACGTCCACCCGGTAGTCGAATTTCAACTGAGCACATAAATGGGCCGTGGCGTTTCTGTTTTCTCGCGGGCATTTTAGTTTTGATTGATTCTTTTGATTCCAGTTCCGCCAGGTAACGTTTATTCCAATCGTTCAAGGACGATTCCTTCTCGTTTGCTTTCATTTCAAGAAGGTACTTAATAGCAGTCAAGCTGTTTAGGCATTCGAATGAAGTCGACGACCTCTGACAATCACAGTCTGACGATTGCAGTTTGTCGATTTGACGATTCTCAAATTCGGTCATTTTATTATATTGTAATCTTCAATCGTTTTACGGTTAGAACGGTGCTGCGTCTGTTTGTACAGATTCGAAGAAACAAACGTTCGACTTTGGTATTAGAAGATTCTGAATCGAATGGTCGGCGTCTCGATATATTATTTAATTAAATTTAACCGATTACATTAAAAGAATTTTAAGAATAAATTGTGACATTTCACTCTGGCAACATTCAGCTTTATTCTACCTCACGTCCTTCTAAGGCTCACATGGGTCCCCAGCCCTCACACTCCTGGGACAATGTTGTCCTGTGTTGTTGTTTTCGTTCCGCAGAAGTTTAACAAATCTATTTTTTGTACTGACCACCAATTTATTTTCTGTTTTATTTGATCAAATATTTTTTTTTCTTGAGTTTCTTCATATAAATTCTTTATTGCTAAATTTCAGATTTAAATACTTAATTATGGTAATAATTTGCTAAAACGTGGTCCTTTGTAAATTCACGGCATTTAAATAAAATTAATTTAAAAACCTGAAAAATATCCGTTTATTTGAGGGCGGCGAATGAAGTAAAAACTGAAAATTATTTTATTATAAATATTAAAAGTAAAAAATTATTAATTACGATATTATAACGAATATATTTATTTAATTGAAAGTGCAAACAGAATGTAATTAATTGGATCAAATATCGTCTCTTTGATTTTGAGTGAAAAGTTTAACGTATTCGTTAGAATATTGAAATTATTAACATTTTACATTTATATGTAATTATAATATAATTTAAAAATATAACTTAATCAAATTTAAATAAATCTCCTTTGGCTCTTCAAATCGATCATAACACATTGATTGTAGACGACAAGTTTTACCCGTTTCAAATAATTAATAATTGATTTCAATTATAATAATAATAATAATAATTCAACTATATAATAATTCATTTAAATTATTATTAATTCAATATCGATATATTGACAATAAACTATTGACACTAAAACATGTTGCCCTGTTGAACCGGTAAGAATTACTTTAAGTATTTATTCAATCGAACGATTATTAATCTTTAATTCTCCAAAATGATGATAATAATAGTTAAGTTAATTAACGCAATGCAATAATTGAGTCATTAAGGAGACAATTATTTCTTTAAAGAAATTACCAAAAAAAATCGCTGCAATTTGTTTCCCTTTGAAGTTTTGGTTAAACAATCCGGAATTAATAAATTTGAGATTTCTTTAAATTCTTTAAAAAATAAATAAATAATTTCTTCTTTTTTTTATTATGTTGTTTTATCGAATTGTAAACTCTGAAATAAAGGACGCGACGATGAAAGTTTAATTTCAATGCGAAATATCTGCGGATTATTTGCTCTCCTAAAACAACTTGGACGACAAACCTGTTGTTGACGAACGAAGATTTGTAATTCCACGTTCCATTTCTAATGATTAGAAAGTAATTCATGAGTTATATAAAGTATTAAATATTTGATATATATTAATTAATTAATATTTATATTATAATATTATATTAATTGATATATATATATATATCATTAATTAAAGTTATTTACAATGTTCCATTTCTAATGATCAGCAAATAATTCATAAAGGAGTTATATAAATCGTTAATTAAAATAAATAATTAACGAAATTAATTGAAACATATGAATGGCAATCGGTTTAGCATTTAGAACGAAGAAAACATTGCCTGGAAAACTGGAGGAGTTCCGTTGGTTGACATCAAGCAATCCATCTATCTTTCCTAGGAAGCCAAAAACTAATAAGGCATACATGCGTGTTGCTTCAAGTTACATCATTGATTATCCTGCCTTCCACCATTAGTAGTCGAGTACACTTTCCTGGCACATTTGTGTGGATTAAGTGATAAATTAGGATTGACATGGCGGTCGGTGGCCAAGAATGAAAGCTTCTCATCGACTCCCTTTGCGCTCCTACCTCGGTCGTTCATGCGTGAGGCTGATTATTACGAGAGAAATGACGCATTTATTTCTTATTGGAAATAATCATTTTTTTTTACTTAATCCGATTAACGACATAAAAACATTTTTTTGTTTATTATTTTTCGCCCAACTCGCAGAGTCCTACGTTTTATAATCACATTCTGAAAGCTACATTATTTACATATTGTCATATCCTCCATTATTTAAAAGCCGTTTAATTTATCTGAACGAGTCACTATTTTAATGACGTTGACTTTATCACCTGCTATCGCATCACAATATGATGTCATCATCGTTATCATCGTCGTCGTCTTCATCATCACCACTGCCATCATCTTCAATTTCATCATCCGTTATGAGAAACCAAGGATTGATTCGCACGAATCCACCTCAATAAAAGGGATATCACATCAATATTTACAAACGAATATCTCGGTGCTTAAAGCGAATAATTTATAATTAATTAAAATAAATAAATGAATAAATAACGCTGTTTAATTTCAATTTAAATTCATTTTAAACTCCCCATCAATAAATTGATTAAATATTTATTTGAAATTCCAATTAGTTAACTCATTAGTAATTTATAAAACCAGCAATTTATTAATTACAATCAATCGAATTAATTATTCCCAATTATTATTTAATTTGATAAATTATTTCCAATTATATTTGAATCATATATAATTGTTAAATAATTTGCAATTTCATTGAATTAGTTTTTAATTCCCTTTAATTAGTCTATTGATTAATTATTTACAACTTTAACTAATTACTTCACTTCAAATTATTTACATTAATAGGGTAAATTATTTGTTGCTATTCCAATTTATTTATTTATTTATCCATTTATTCATTTATTTATTCATTTATTTATTTATTTATTTCCAATAAATGCTTTTCTAATGTAAAGTTTCTTAAAGTTCTTCTCTTTTGAAATTCTGGCGTTAATAAAATAAATAAAATAATCGAAATGACAACAAAAAGCATTCAAATTCTGCTTAAATTTTTAAAAATCTTTAAAAAAACGTTTTTGTTTGTTTGTTAATGTCAACCTGTTCGTACAAATTTGTCTCCTGAGTGGTTCAATGGGGTTCACAACAATAATTTCTGATTTTGTAATTAATTAAACTTAATAAATGCCCTCATAATGTATTAGCAATTGTAATAATATATTATAATGATTAATTAGCATTTGTATTAATAAATTATATTTAATAATTATAAATTGATTTAAAGTAATCTTTTACATTCATTTTAAAATGTTTTTAAAGAGTATTGACGAGAAATTATGAAATTCATTGTGTAAAAATCTTTTCACAATAATTCTTGTAAAAGTCATGTTAAGGTCTGTTGTTAGCGTCGGTAGTAACTTCAGTTGGGGATCCTTGAAAGTGCAGAAAGTCATGCAAAGCAGAACTTCCTTTTCGAGCGATAATTTAAGTTTTCGACCATTTTTTCGTTTCTTTTTTACACCGAAATGCAAACAATTTAAATGAAATTAAATAATAAATGAGGAATATTTAAAAAAAAAATGTTTGTGTTGTGCTGTGGTTTCTTGTAAGTCGAAATTACTTCTAACATCATGCACATTTGGGACGCAGAAAGTTATGGACGATTTCACTCAATTCGACTTTTATTGAAATTTTTAACATCTCCACCAACGGAAATAAAAAATCTTTTTTACAAATAAAATAAATAATTAACAAATAAATTAATTAAATCACTTTAAAGGAACGAAAAATTTAAATCTGGAAGTCCTTGTTTTAAGTGAATTGACTGTGAATTAGCATTTTGCATCAACTTTTCATGTGTTTTTTTTTTATAAAGTTGGTTTAAATTTTATGTTCAAATTATTTTATTTTAAAATTAAAATGAATTATTATCAATTCTATTCCTTACTGCAATTGTCACGCATAATTTTAGAATTACATTATAAGTCATTTGACATTTATATTATATTATATTATATTATATTTATTTTACAATGTCTTATATTTAATTGCCATAATAATCCAAACATTTAATGTTCCAAGTGGACAGCTGGGAACTGTTCAATTGAAATAATCCTTTGAACAAAAACGTCGTACTTTGTACTTTGTATTCATTAATTCATGAATAATTTAATTCATTAAATTAATAATTTAATTAATAATAATAATAACAATATGTCATTTGCATAGCGCCGTGCGCGTGAGCTACAGGGCGTTAATTTATTTTGTCCTCGTGAATATCCAATTACCTAATTAGAAGTTGGTGATTGGCAATTATGTCCTTTAATCGGCGAGCATTAATTATTCAGAAATTAATGATATTAATATTTATCAACCGTACTTCATTAACATTTTAATGCGTTGAGGAGTCAACAAAACCCACGTTTTAAAGTTTGAGTGTTGCAAGATCCAAAACTTGAAAAAGGGCACATTTTTTAATATTTTTTTCCTAAAAATTGCTCTAAAATCGCTTGAAATATGCCTGTAATATGCTAATTCTAAATACCCTTCCATTATTGTTGTAGTTTTTTTTGTGAAATTTAAATTCATTGGTCCAACACCAAATGCAAATCAGCAGGTTATAATATCATAGACTCACCAAGAAGTAACATGTGATCAAATAATTGTCTTGTCATCACGAGACACGAGATGTCACCACATGCCCTGAAATGTCACGTGGTACCTGACATGGTCATGACACGTGACGTGACATGTGATCGCATACCTGGCATGACATGACTTTCCATGACACATTCGATTGTAGAGATTCTTCAACCATTAGATGAATGACATCGTCATCGTTATCCTCAAAGTTTTCCCTTAATTACCCAAAGACCAACAATTCGGAGAAATTAATGGCAAGCAATCCATCACGGGAGATGACATAAATCCGAATTAAAAATCAAATTGCAGCAAATAATTATTTAATAATTTAATAATTATTTCATAATTATTAATGAACGTGGGCCAGAAAATCTGAATCTATGATCTTTGAAACATGAATAAATGAAAGTATTTGTAATTTAAAAGACATTTGTTGTAATTTGTTGATTCTTTGAAAACATTGAAACGAAGCTTGTTGTGCTTTAAATATTATTCTGAATTTCTCACAAATTCTCACAAATTTTTGATGAATAATTTCAAAGAAAAGGGTTTGTTTAAGATTTAAATCAATTAAAAATATATATTAAATATATGTACTTAATACATAATATACATAATTAATAATACTCCCACTACTACTAATAATAATAATAATACAATATATCATAATTAATTCACATATGTCAATATTAACAAAGGATTGTTCTTTAAAAGCAATAATAAATAAATAAATAAATAAATAATAAATAAATAAATAATTTAATAAATTAACTTGAAAGCAAGAACTGATTATTATATTATTTAATAATACGTTATTATAACATAAAAGATATTATGAATTAAACTTGAAATAATTTCTGAAACCCTTTCACGATTCAAGTGAGCGGAAGGCTATAAATACATTTTTCCACATTTGACAACAAAATGCCAAGGTTTATGTTGAATTTAAAAAATATTTGCCGTCCCGAAATTTAAAATTATTTTATTATTAAATACGTTTATTTAAAAAAGAATTAAAAGGTAATAGTTTTATATTAAATATATATTAAATAATTTCAACATAAAAAATCTACGAATATTAAATGATTTTATAATCAATTAATTTATTAAAAATAAAAATAAAATTAAATCAAAAATATTTTTACTCGATAAGCAATCAATCTTTTCTTCAAATTCGTTTTAATTTGTAATTTATTTGGCTTATTAGATGAATTATAAATATATTAAATGCAATCAATAACATTATTCTTATTATAAATATAATTTAAATCGTTATTATTATCATTATTAATAATGTTTTATTAAAGATTGTTTATTTATCACTTCCGGTGTTGTCGTTGTTCATTAATATTCATGGCAGATTTGGGCATTAAAACGTAAAAGACAGGAAAAGTCGTTTGTTTTCATAAGAAATCATTGGAGCTGAGAATTGATGACATTTTGTCGCGCATTTCATTCAAGTTCCAAGCAAATGTTGGGACATTTTATTTTAAATTTTTTAATATTTTAAATAAATAAATGATTTTAAGCTATTATTATTATTATTAATACGTTAATTTTATTAAATAACAATTGAACAATTTTATATTTTAAGTTTAAATTTTTATTTAAAAAAACGGCATTTAATTCTTTTTTTTTCAAAAGAAATGAAAGTCTTGGATTTTATTCTTTTAAAATTTTCAAATTAAATATTTAAATCATTAAAAATGGATGGAAACTCATCATTCACTTTAAAACTAAATGAAGCATCTTTCTTCGAGCTACGGCAGAACAAAATTGGCTGAAAAACGAATTTGCTAATGCAATAATAACGTGTTAATAATGATATTATTAAAATAATTGCTATAATAATAATAATAATAATAATAATAATAATAATAATAATAATAATAATAACAATAACAACAATAATAATGATAATAATATTAATGATAATAACAATAGCAAACAATAATAATAATGATATATTAATATATAATATATTAATAATAATATTAATAATAATGATAATAATAATAATATATTTCAATAAATAAAATTATAAACAATAAAAAATATTTATTGTTAAATTATCACATATAAACAATCATTCTTAATATTACATTTTATTCAAATATATTATTGTAACTAAGAAACTCAAACACGTATTAGGGAGGTAATAAATGTAATAATATGTTTTAAAGTCGTGACGTACATTTAAGTAGAACCGTAAATAAATAAATTGTAAATAACATTTCGGTTGCCATGACAACGTAATTGTCAACACATCTGGAAATTATAGGATAAACTATAACTCGATGATGGAATATATTTACATGGATTATAATAAGCAGATAAAATATGGCAGTCACAGCAAACAATAAATTTTAAAATAATGTATTAGCAAATAATATAAAAAACTATAATATAATAATGAATAATATACGGTAGTAATAACAAATAATAAGCAACAACAATAACAACAATAATAATAAATATAATTCTATTAACAATCAGTCAGGAAATAACTTCTTCTAATGAAGCATCTCGAACGAAACGTGTTTACAAAGTGTCAAAAAAATGTTTAATTTTATTAAAATTTATTTAAAATTAATTAAAATTATTAAATTTATTAAAATTTAAATGTTTTAAACCTCAATATCTGCTCGTACAACTAAATTTGCAAATATTTTTTTTTCAATTTATTTCAAAATTGAATCGTTCATGCGTGAAAATAAGGAGATCAAACGACGTTTTCAAAATATATTTTAAAATAATAATAATAATAATAATAATTTAATTCCAAATAAATTCAAATTTAAATTAATTTTAAAACACGATTTCAATTAATTTCAAGGTAAGGATGTCAGAAACATGAACCAAGTTTTAACTTAATTTTTAACTTTTAATTATTAAATATTATTATTATTATTATTATTATTATTATTATTATTATTATTATTATTATTATTATTATTATTATTATTATTATTATTATTATTATTATTATTATTATTCTTTGGTTTGTATTAAACATTAGATGCTTGAGTTACGGGATAAGAGTGATGATGATGATGGCGGTGACGACGACGACGACGACGATGGCCGTGGTGAATCCCCACTCTTGAACACACATTTGTTGCCGTCAGCTGGAAAGCATGGAATCGCAAATTTCTGTTGCAATGAAAAGTCAGGAATTCATTTCAACTGCATTTTCCCGTTCATTTTAAGACGTATTGAATTCCTCCATTTTGTAGAATTAAAAAAAAATGGCGAGTGAGGTCAACGAGGTCATTGTAATTTCCAAATAACACCAGCGCCTGATCACATGATCGGAGCTTCTAAATTTCTCTGGGACCAACTTCAACTTCACTCAGGTTAAAGTGAATTTAATAAACAAATGCAAAAGAACTGAAAAGAAAAGAATGAATATTCAGAATACTTAATATTTACTCAGAACAAAAGAGTGACTCGTGAACTCCAAAAATTCATATTATTATCATTTCTAACTACTCTTGACCTTGAATTATAAAAATAAATAAAAATAATCTTAAGTGATTATATTAAATTATTTTTAAATTGTAGAGAATTTAATAAAATTGTAGTTATTACGAAATTTCAGAAATTATGGCTGTTGAAAGTGATTCTAGGATCATTAAAAATGATTTATTTTGTGGTTGCGAACCTTCAAGTTGGCATTTGAAACTTGTCGAAGTGATTGCGATTGAAACGTGATTGCATTGTGATTGAAACGTGATTGCATTGTGATTGAAACGTGATTGCATTGTGATTGAAACGTGATTGCATTGTGATTGAAACGTGATTGCATTGTGATTGAAACGTGATTGCATTGTGATTGAAACGTGATCGCATTGTGATTGAAACGTGATTGCATTGTGATTGAGAGGTGATTGCATTGTGATTGAGAGGTGATTGAGAGATGAATAAAAAAACGAATGCCAATGAAAATATGACTTTGTTTTCGAGGAAACGCGTTGACATTGGATGACGGTGGAATATCAAGTTTGTTTGATTGGGGATGTCAGGGGGTAAATAAGCAGTTTGTTCGTCTTTTCTTCAACTGAGTGATTGGGTTTTCTTAAAAATAAAAACATCTCAAGCGCTCCGACAGTTGTTTTGTGAACATCAACGACGACATGGAAAGAGGAGACCACAATCTTAACATTTGAAGGGACAATTTTTGCATCTCAACGCGGTCTGCAAAGGACACAATAGGTCGTTTCTCTCTGAAAATGTTCAATTCCACGCAACAAAAGCAAGTTAATGCTCGACGAAAACAACTCACAAATGTTCAACAACAATCTAGCGAATATTTTCCAAATTTTTTTTTTATATTTTTTTATTCTTTTATTTAAGGAAAACTAGAAAGAATCTCACAGGCGATCTGCTGCTTCCGGTCGAGGATGGCGTGGAAGTGATGACGTCACTTTGATGGATTGATTTTCCTTCCATCAGGATCCTAGGAGAAAAGGAGGCGTAAAGAGGAGCATTGAGGAGCCATTTGCGTCCATGATTACTTAGAGGTTCAGCTCAATAATTCATGTCATTAATTTATATCACTAATTTATATTATTAATTTATATTATTAATTTGTGTCATTAATTTATATTATTAATTTTATATTAATTTATATCGTTAATATTAATTTATGTAATTAATTCTTGCGGATTAATCTACGTCATCATTTAACATGACCAATTGAATCCATGACCTGATATTATTTCCGTCAAATAATTTCATACTTAAAAAGTCTCTCGGAACTTCCTTGAATTTAGAATTCCAAGCAAAATTCCTCACGTGTTGCGACTTTGGAAACCTTCATCGTCGTCGTCGTCGTCGTTATTGCTATTGATGTTGTTGTTGTTGTTGTTGCTGGCGGTGGTGGTGGTAGTGTTGTTGGTGTTGTTATGGTTGTTGCAGATGGATTTCTTTCTCTGTTTTTGAAAATCAACTCCACTTTGATTGGATGAGGTGACTCCTCGAAATGCCAAACATTCACGTGATCACGAGGGACGTGGCATTAGAACATCATCATCGTCGTCGTCGTCATCATCGCCATCGTCGATGGTCATCATCATCATCATCATCATCACGTCGACCTAAAAGAAAAAGTGTAGTCATCATCACCATCATCAATATCGCCATCACTGTCACGTCGTCTTTATGTAGAGGAGGTTTCATGGCGAAGAATCGATTATTTTTCAAGATAAAAAAAAAAATACAATTTCCACAAAAAAGAAAAAAATAATGGAAGCGTGGTACTTGTGTTCCTCTTACGACTGTTGCTCACTTATGCCTCGGCACAGCTTGCGCTGACAAAAGAAGGGAAACATTGACCGTTGAGTCGGGCAGTATTTTACATTTCGAGTCGGTCGTTGGATGCGTGTTGTTTCTTAACTGAAGTTCATTTTTACTCTGAGCTCGAGTCGTACGTCATAATTTGTTGACAAATGAAGGCTGCATTTCGCTGCGTTAGGCTGAACATGACTTATGCTGCTTGAACTTTCGAGTTGAAAGCGTGTTGTCATCGATGAACATTCACCTCCATCATCTTCGAACATGCAGGATGCAAATTCTCTCATGGACTTCTCGCCCTGGTCGTAAAGATGACAAGGACTTGTGTTTCCTTTGAGATTGACTGAACATTCAAATTGGATCTCGACGTCTCTTCCCTCCATGCTTTCTGTAGCGGTTGATTCTTGGCGCCTCTGGAAGATTTCTGTCTATTGTCGTCTGCTGTCGAGGATAGAACTGGATTCGAATACAAGTTTAGAAGTCCATAATTTATTTCATTGAAACTTAAATCTGCAATTAAAAAGTAATGTAAATAAAAAAAAAGTGGGACGAATTCCGACGAAATAAAACCAATTTCGATTAAAAGATGTGCATTTTGAGAGGAATCGCGGAAGCATGTTGCACATAAACAATCAGCGCTCCCTGTTGAGAGATCTTCAAAGGTTTTAAAGTCAGGATGCTTTAGTGTTGTTCATCTGAGCGATATTTCCTCCAGGATGCGTTACTTTGCCTTCCCCTGTTGTGCTCGGAAATGAATTTCTGATTAACATAACACAGAGATTGCATGGCACAACATTTCTTGAACATGGCACATATGGACGGCCTGGTCCCTTTCGTTACAGATTGTGGCATTCAATGTCGAATTCGGTGTGATTTCGTTTAAAGATAAAGTTTCAATCAGAAATTTCTGAACCCAAAATCTCCAGCGTCTTATCGGAGAAACTTGTTCGACTCGCGATTTTTCGTCCATCATTCGACTGTTTTTGTGGCTTTCCAGAGAAGGATGAGGAAGCTGAAAAGAGATTGGTGGTTGTTTGAAGAGCAGATACGTCATCGATGGATTCTCTCGTGGGAAGCATCACTCGGTGTGGTAAAGATTCCAATAATGGGACGTAAGACTGAACAACAACCTCGCATTTCTGGACTTGTGATTTGGTTGCATAATGGAAATGGTTTGTTGCAACCGTGCGTAAAACATTCTCTGTGCGAAGCGTGAAGATGCAGGAAAGCCATCTCTCTCGAAGGGTAGCATGAGCTTTTTACCTCCGAGTTTTATTATCCAGAATGCCTTCTGCGCTGTCATTCGTGCTAACAGGTCCTATACAGTCATCTTAACAGTCCGGACACTTTCTGATGAATGAATTCATTCCCTTGGAAATAAATCCTGCCATCTTTAATCTCTAATTCGGTTCCCTCCTCCCTAATGGCTTTCAAGTAATCAAGAAGAAATGCCCTCCTCGAATTAGGTTGAAATTCGTCAATTCGATTGAACTGATTGATCGATCGATTGATTGGAAAGCATCAACCGCTTAGCTTTACTTTTCTTCTGACGATCTCTGCGTCTGGATTCGTTAGGAAGATCAGAAACGTCGTGAGAACACATTTGATGAAATATGAATCTTGTGTGGAACGAGCGTGCATGGAACACCGCATGCTGCAAACAGCAATTTATGTGAGCGGACATGGAGGAGGTCTTTTCATGTTTTCTTGAGAGAATCCAATTCAACTGATGTTCATGGATATCCTTCTCAGGTGCTGTATCTTCCTTTGTATCTTGTATCTTCGCACGGGTGAGTGGTTTGATTTATGTTATATTCTGATTTTAAGTTTATTAATAAACAATGTATTTGTTTACAATACATCATTAATAAACTATTACTTCGATGAAATGGTTTTTTATTTTAGGAAATAATTTAAAAGCAATCGTTGAACTTTTCATTCAATTGTTTCTCCAACGAGGGAATAAGTCATCTTCTGATTAAAAAGTTGCATTTTGTCGGTTTAAAGTTTATATCGCAATATTTAATTTATTTGAATTGTTGCTATTATTTTATTCCAAGTATTGTTTATTGTTTAATTTGTTTGCTTGTCTGTAACATTAATTATGCTTATATCGTAATAATTCGTTTGTTTACACAAGAAGTCCGCCGATTGCAGAGTCATTTAAGCTTTAATTTGTAATTTATTGCTTTTAATCAGAACAAACATGGCGATAAATGCTTACAAATGTTACTTGGTTCTGTTTCTGTCACCTCAGTAGACGTAACCATGGAGATATTGATTTGAACGAGTAAATTAGAAGAAAGCATAAATTCTTTTTTGCTCATTTAGCAACCAGCAACCTAATCAATCAGACGATTGATCAATCACGACACGATCTGATTGAACAATCACAACACGATCTGACTGATCAATCATAACGCATTGATCAATCGGGTTGTTTATTGATACGATCTGATTGGTCTATCGTTAAAGAGTCAGATTTATAAAGCGATGGAAATTCAATCGATATTTTGATTGTGTTGAGATCAGAGGGAAGGAAGGAGTGGAAAGGAAAGACAGGAGACAAACTTGGGAGATGTTTGAGGTCAACTATGAGTCATCTTTTATTGTACACGTGATCTATGTTCCGAATCGACCCTGAGTAGGGGTGGAGTTTGGTTGGTTTGGGTTGAATTGGAGTGGGTTGGGTTGAGTTGGGTTGAGTTGGGTTGAGTCGGGTTGAGTTGGGTTGAGTCGGGTTGAATTGGAGTGTGTTGGGTTGAGTCGGGTTGGAGTGGGTTGGTTTGGGTTGAATTGGAGTGGGTTGGGTTGAGTCGGGTTGGAGTGGGTTGGGTTGGGTTGGGTTGAATTGGAGTGTGTTGGGTTGAGTTGGGTTGAGTTGGAGTGGGTTGGGTTGAGTTGAATTGATTTACAATTAAGTTAATTTAACAAAAAATAGTTTCGAAGTTACCAAAGGTACCTTCTTGATTGGAACCTCCTCTAAAGTCTGAACTGACAGCATTTGTGAGCAGTAATTATTTTTTTACTAATAAGGCAGCAACTGCCTCTTTTGACATCGCAAAAAACATTGGCAACTTCTAATCTTTTTCTTTTCTCTTTCGGCTTACAATGTTTCCAGTTCGATGGTTTCGTGTTTATTCAGGGAAGCAATCATTTCTTTCGAGAATATTAATTTAATACTAATTTAAATGTTATTTTCTAAATTAAAAATAAAATATCTGTTAATTGGAACCAATGTTTAAGCGTCATTTAGGTTTTTTCTTTTTTTTGAGAAATTGGGGGGGGGGGGGGAAATTGAGAAATTGTTCGAAACTCAGGGGACTTGTGGTGCTTTTGAATAAATTTTGATTCTCAATCGAAGAGAAATCAGGTTGCAGAGGAATTGTTGAATGATGAACTTAATGAAGATCTTGGTCATGATGATGATGATGAATATAGGAGGAAGAGGATGACGATGGTGATGATGACGATGACGACGATGATGATGATGTGAGCGGAGATGAAAATGGATGCCAGTCTGAGCATTGCACGTCTCCTCCAATCTCTTGGTTAAAAAGATTTAAGAGTTGAAAACACATTCAACCTCCTTCATTACAAGAACACGTGACAAATCAAAATCGATGGTCTTCAGGTCATAGAATCACAGCGACGACGACGACGACGATGATGATGACATTGATGATGGCCATGATGATGATGATGATGATGTAGTAGTAGTCTTGGTAATGATCTTGATGATGATTGTCACTGGAGCCATGAATTAATTTGCATTCACTCAGCAAGAAATTCCAATGCATTTTTAACAAGTAAGTACTGATAAAGCATCGTCATAATCATCATCATCATCACCATCATATTCATCATCATCATTTTCTTCGTCATCGATTTCTCGTTGACCTCAACTTGACCTTTGACATTTGCTCTAGCGACCGGTCCGACAACGATTGAAAATCTTCAAATGGAAGAATTCTTGGAGGACAGTTTCCCGCCACAACTGGACGTGTGCGACGCCGAAGCGTTCGAGGCCGAATGTCCCCCTCATCACGTGATCTTCGTGAGGTCAGCCCTCTACGGTAGGATGGAGTTGGGCAGGTGCGTGGAGCACGCTTTCGGCTACGTCGGTTGCTTCAGGGACGTGTTGGTGCTGGCGGACAGGAGATGTTCTGGACGAGCCTCTTGCATTGTTCACGTTCCAAATGCAGAGTTTGAGAACACGAGACCGTGTCTCAAAGAACTCAAATCCTTTCTCAGGATTTCCTACGATTGCGTCAGAGGTACGTTCTAAGAGCTAGCAAACGAGTCGATTTTAATGTTATTTTTATATTTTATTAATTCTAGTTTTATTTACTTATTTATTACTTTATTTATATTTTATTGTGTTGAATTTTATAATTCCACTCTGACGATGCAAATCTGAAATCAACAGCGAAGACGACGACGACGACGGCCTAATTAATGACTAATGATAATGTGACAGCAAAAGATGTTGAGGAGGTGTCGTTGTGAACAACTCCAGTGGATGGATTCCTAAGTAGTTCTGAATGAAATCCATTTCTAGAACATTCTCGACCGAGCATCCATCAAAATAATGCTTTCTTATCAATCATTCTTTTCCTTCCTCCATTCTTTTTTTTTATTCTCCATCTGTTCATCATCATCATCGTCGTCGTCATCATCATTATTTTCCAAATGAACATTATTAATGTTCACAGTTGGAATGACTCGTGCGAAATAGCAATGACGGCGTCAGTACAACAGCCTTCGACGGTGACGACGATGATGACGATGACGAGGATGATGACGTTTACGAGGATGACGATGACGATAACGACGATGCCTTTTGTATTTTAGAGGTATTAGCAAAAAAATGTTGCAACAATTCACACAAAGCAATAAAGGAACACTTGTCCATTAAATGAACTTAAAAAGTAAAATCCTTGCGTGAAAATATTTGCTTTTTGCAGCGTTGCGACATATTTTCAACGAAAAGGGGCAGACAATGCAACAAATGCCAAGCAAACAGAGTAATTGCGTATCTCAAGTGAGCGTGTGACAGTCATAGTAATGAAAATGATGATGATGACGACGACGACGATGATGAAGATGAAGCCGAGGGTGTTGCTCTTAACTCTTAGGATATTTAAAATCGTCCTCTTTGTTTAGAAAAGGAACGAAGGCGTTGATGGAAATTCCATGAAATATCGAAACTTCTGCTGCAGTTCAACTGAGGGTTGATGTGAGTTCAATGCGATGGTGTGGTGCCGTGTGGTCAGTATGATGATGTGATGATGTGGTGATGTGGTGATGTGGTGACGTGGTGACGTGGTGATATGGTACTATGAAGGTATGATAATGTGGTGATATGATTGCATGATGATGAGTTCAATATGATGATGATGATGATTGTGATGATATGGGTTGAACATAAAGAAATCTTCAAAACACTAATTCTTTCTTAAATTTAGAAAAAAATTCAAACTCAATTTTGAACTTTAGAAAAGATTGGAAAACATTTTTATACCGCATTCCTTCCATCTCCATCGATACCAGTGCTCTTTTCATCTTGGCATCGTTGTCCTCTCGGTCATCGACATCGTCGTCGTCGTCATCATCATAATCATCATCATCATCATCACTCTCGACATCCCCAAGTATTATCATTACAGCCGTCATCGATAATTTTGATGTGAGCATGCATCATCATTTCGATGATTGCTTGATTAACTTTTCAGTGAATGGAACAAAAAAAATATAATAATAATAATAAATTAATAAATAAATAATAATTATTAATTAATAAATAAATAATAATAATAAATCAATAAATAAGTAAGATTTGCAACTTTTAAGGAAAATAATTTCAGGTCAAAAAGACTTTCGTTTAAGATTTTAATGAAAAATTTCATTCGCAACGGATGTTACAATTTCATAAATTATAAAATAAATTTAATAAATAACCATAATTTCTTGCTTTGAAATTGTTCGTGCAGAAATTAATTCTCATTTACTTAAAGACATAATAATAATAATAATAATAATAATAATAATAATAATAATAATAATAATAACAATACTAATAATAATAATAACAATCACATATTCAACGTGCCTTGTTCGTCATTTCATATTTATTTATTTAGATTTTGCATTTTTAAAAATAAATTTGTTTACAATAAATTTTAAATTAATAATGTGAACCTTTTAAGGTTTAGCCCCTCTATTTATCATCGTCATCCCATCGTCGTCGTCGTCGTCGTCACCTTCATCATCATCTTCGTCATCATCATCTTCATCACCTGCACATTCATCTTCTTGATTTTACTTCTTTCCTCGAGTGGAAACACGAAACTAAAAAAGAAAAACGTGATGGAATGAAGAACTGGTAAAAGACGAATGCATGAAAATGAAAATCGAATCAAGTCGACGGAAAAAATAAAACATTTATTTATTAAAAAAAAAAATTAAAGAAAAGAAAAACAGAAAAGAAAAAAAAAAGTTATTAGGAAGTAGAAGAAATGATGAATAATTACGGTTGGAAGGGATGCATCACATAGTGACGGAATGTTCTTTCATGTTCTAAGAAAGCACCTTAAGACGGCGAGACACCTGGCCGCTCACCTTGTTCTCAATTCATGCATTCATAATTGATGGCTCTTTAACAGCTCCATTTTTAACAATTTCCGAATAATTCCATTAAAGAAAGGAAAAACCTCTCAACGGATGTGAAATTCCCCGTCGAAATCTTTGTTGATGATTAAGAAATAAATTGGAAAATCATTTCCGGGTTTCGAATGACACGCATGAGGATTGAAAGCGTGCAAAGTTCGAGCCACGCACCGCCTGACATTTACCAGTGAATCCACTGATTAAGTTTATGCGATCATAATTTAAACAAATCATAATTTAATTATAAATTATTTATAGTTTAATTATAAATTAATTATAGTTTAATTATAAATTAATTATAAATTAATTTGATTTAAAGAAATTATAATTTTAATTCGATTCAAACAAATTCTACGTTAAACATTTTCAGTCGAAAACGTGACGAAGGCAAAGTGCCAGCAGAATCCTTGGTTGGTTCTTCGAACTGACGACAACAACTACTTAGAACCATCGGCTCGGTTCATCGCTAGCATCGTCACAGCAGAAGAAGCGGAATGTGCCGACAAACCTTGGTTCATCCAGGCTCTGACGGGTCAGAGGGTCAACTTCACTCTCTTCGACTTCTCTACGAGCAGCCACAATCACCACGGTCACCACAACCATCAACAACATCAACAACAACAGCAGCAACAACAGCAGCTCAGAACCAACAACGAAACTACTGAGGATTTCAAAGCTCCGCGCAGGAAATTCGAGCACATCTCGAACAACTGCCAGGAATACGCAGTCATCGAAGATGGTCAGAAAAAGTTTGCAGTTTGTGGGGGCGAAGGTCACAGGGTCGCCTGGAGGTACCTGAGTGTGGAGCACCAGGTCAAAGTTTGGGTCACTGCGGGGATGGCACAGAATGACATGCGAAGGTTCATTCTTCAGTTCGAAGGTGAAACAATTCTATTCGTGGAACGTATTTACAAATCCTATGTGAAAATAAATAAAATAATTATTAAATGTTAGAATATTAATGCGAATAAAAGAATTATTAAATGTTATAATAATAATAATAATAAAAATATGAAATGTTAAAATGGTAGAAATATGAAATGTTAAAAATAATAAACAGCACCCCTCAGGGGCTCATCGGGTCAGCATTTATTTGAATTATCGAGATTATTATTTGCATTTTAAATGAAAATTCACCCGATTATTTTGATTTTCTTACTCATTCAGATTCTAAACGAATGTTTTACATTCCACTCGCATTTTTCTCATCATCTTCCGGCAATTATGAATTGTGTTGTGTTATATTTTTTTCTTCTTTTTTTTCATAATTTCAGCGAAATGTCACTTCGCAGAATTTCCCGAGGCGTTGAAATCCGTCCAAAAGTGACGAATGCAATTGTTCCATAAATTAAGCAATTGTTCACAAAAAGACGAGGAAAAATTCTTTCAACTTTTCAATTAAAAAACTTGAAAGACATCCACGTGTCTTCAAATCACAGAATTTAATACGTCCAGAGGAAGGAATTGTGCCACGCGCGGAGAATTAAATTCATTTGAAATTAAATTCGCTTTTCATTCTTCATGACAGGCCTTAGAAATCAGTAATAATCTCTCTAGAGATCTTAATGTTATGACGACTACTAGATTGTTACGATTAATCACTGATTAATTAAATTAATTAAAAAGAAATAATAATAATAATAACAATAATGATAATAATAATAATAATTTATACTGCATTATGCATTTATTATCAAATTCCACTTTTATTCATCAATGGAGCCACCCACAATGTTGCTTTTAGAAGCGGGTGTCGTTAGAGAAGGTACGTTTGAAACTAAGGAACGTCTTTGATCCACCACGTGGAAATTGGAAGCAGTTTTCAGGAAAGCAACAAAGAACTGAATTTTTATTGGAAACCATTTCTTCTGCTTGGCCTCTATTTTCACAAGAGTTACGTTCGACGAATTTAGGATATTTTAAGTTATTTATTTATTTTGTAATTTATTTATTTATTTATTTACTTATTTATTTATTTATAATTTATTTTATAATTTAAAAATATCGTGAGGAACGAATGGAACAGCTTCGTATCAGCAGGTCGCTTGAAGACCTTAATTTGGAAGGCAATTTGTTAATCAACGGGAACAATAAAGAATCTATTGCTCAGGAAACACAGATTAAGTAAAACGGCATCCGATAAAGATGCCAATGAAGGCTGCGGATGGCATTGTAGGCTGAGTACCTGTTGTATGTTGTTGTATGTTTGGCATGTTGTTGTATGTGTTTGGTTGGTTGTTGTTGCGTACCCGTTATGCTATTGTATATTTGGTTCGTTGTTGTGCACCTGGTATGTTGTATACTGTTGTGGTATGATGTTGTTGGTATGTTGTAATTGGTATGTTGATGAGGTCTTTTGTATAATCAACGTCAGAGGCCCACAAGCATAGGAAGATGGATCTCTTTATCGTGCAACTGGTCTTCAAGGAAAGTCAATGATGAGTTACTTATTTATTTATTCATCCTCGTAAATAAGGAATCTAGAAGCTTGTTTAATGCAGAGTTATTGGAGTCCCGAGACACGTTGTTGTTGTTGATGTCGTTGCTGTTGTTCTTTGTTGATTTCATCAGAACTCAATTCACTGGAGGATGGGGAGCATCTCGGAGTAAGAAGAGGTTAACTTTGAAAACAACTGGACAACCTCCACTTAAATGAAGCTATTTTAAATCTCACCGAGGCGGAATAAAAGGGGAAATAATGTTTTATTTTTTTTTTTAGAAGCAAAAAAAGGTCATTTCTTTCGATGATTGATGTTTATTCTGTAATTATTAATGAAAACAAAATGTTCATTTTGAAAAGAAACGTTGAAAAATTTGTGAGAAACGGTTGCGAAAAATATTTTAAGCGGAGAGGAACAGCGGAGGTTGGATGTGACAAACGTTTGCATGAATTTCTGGAAAACAAAAAAAAGGTCACAATGAACATGTTGGGGACCTTTGCGTTACGAAACTCGTTGAAAAAACTGCGAGACAATCCTGTGACGTTCTGCTTTGAATTCATTCTGATTTGCCACAAATTGCAACAATTTTCAAAAAAAGAAGAAAAAAATAGCTTCTCACATGTTGTTTTAAAGGAAAGAAAATTACGTGGGAGCTGAGAGGCTGCAATTTCAGAGAGAATTTCAATTCAATTTCAACACTTTATCACTTTTATTTAACGTAAAGTATTTATGTTTTTTTTTGTTTTTCGGTTTGTAGTTCAGGTTTGTTCGTTCTTTTGTTTGTTTGTTTGTTTTTTTTTGCTTGTTCGTTCGTTCGTTTGTTTGTTTGTCAAGAAAAATGAAGCTCCTACTGAGAGATTCTTAATTTAAAAGCTGTTTGTTCCTTGGTTAAGTTAAATTTTAAATTTAAATTGAGATTTAACACAAATAAATAATAAATAATTTAACACATTTTCTGACTCAAATAAATCTGATTCAAGCGACATCTTTGCAAGATTCAATTGTTGCTTGACATTCACTTCTTTAATGTTTAAATTTAATCATTTGTAATTGCTCTTTTAAGACTCATTATAATCATATTATAATACCTCATGCATGATAATAAAAAATTAATAAAGTATTAATTATATTATTTGAATAAATTATAATAATCATTACAATTTAATCAGATAATAATTTGAATGTTATTTCCATACTTCCACATGTATAGTTTGCTTCCTGTGACTTTAGCTCAGTAAGTGAGCTAAGGTTTTGTCAAATTTTGATGTTATTGGGATTATTTATGTCCATGATATTATGGTATTACTATTACTATTACTATTATTATTATGTTTTATAATGTTATTTATATAAATTAATTGCTATTTACACAAATTACTCAAAAGAAAGAAGAAACACAAGGAATGGATACATTATTGTAAAATTATTATTCAAAAATGGCTTAAAGAAATAAGTAAATTATTGACCCTTGTCAGATGTATAATTTACGATTGTATATTATTGACCATATAATTTACGATTGTATATTATTGACCATATAATTTACGATTGTATATTATTGACCATACAATTTACGATTGTATATTATTGACCGTACAATTTACGATTGTATATTAAACCGTCATTGTATGTTATACAACTATTGTAAGATAACAACAGGGGCTTCCTTTTTAGAAAAAAATTTCAGAAAATATTTCTAGAGCTTCGGTTGTGAATAAACAAAAATAGATTTTGTCATTTTACTGGACTCTAAAAGGATAAATGATCATTTTTTGATTCAATTGATTATTATTAACGATAAATTCTTAACTCTTTAAAATAAAGCAAACGTTATTTTCAAATGTAATTCGAATGTCGCTTGGTTGTGGCTTGAATTTGAAGTCCGTCTTTCTAAAAAGTGATTGAATCCCTGTTCAAGTTACTGACTCAAGTCAACCGTAAGGAGCGATTGAATTATCTTGCCATTGTCTCCCATGTTTTTTCCACATTCAGTCGCTCGTTTAAATCTCTTCTTCTTTTAGCGCGTGTCTGAAATACTCGGCCTGAATTAATATACCCAGCTTGAAGCAGCATATTCAGACTACATTATTGTTATATAATAACATTCAGTATATATTTCAGAATGTATTATGTATCTTTTGTTTTTTTATTTCTACGTGTTGTTTATTAGATTATTCATTTTAAAGAAATTTGCAATAAATTCGAGTGATTTCTTCAACCTCAACATTTGTGAATCATTTTAAGTCAATTTTAAGTTAATTTTTGAAAATTGTTCTTCAATTTTATTTGTTCGGCTGAATTAATTGGTTGATTGATTGATTTATTTATTTATTGGTTGGTTGATTGATTGATTAACTGATTGACTGATTGATTGACTGATTGCTTGATAAAATGCTTGATTGGTTGCTTTATTTGATCGATTGCGTCGCTGATTGATCGCCGTGGATTGAAGCAATCAGAAACGAGGTGTGGCAAGAAGTAAGGACTATTTTCATGCAAAAGAAAAAGCTGCAGCTGGTGGTGACGACGATGGCCGTGATGGTGATGATGACGATAATCAAGACGGAGATGACGACGACGCTGATGACGATGGGAGGCACGAGACCGGTGTCAACGTTGCTGAGAAGCAATCAACAGGGAGTCGGGATGAGGCACATAAAGAAACGTGAAGCAAAACTAAAGGCTTTCTTAATGTTCCATTAAATGTGCCTAACAAAAAATATTCCTTCCTGAGGTTTCTATTGTTGTTATTGTCGTGCCTATTGCGGTTGTTGTTGTTGTTGACACTGTTGTCGTCGTTGTCGTTGTCGTTTCCTTGGTTGTGTAGAATATATTTTTAAAGTTATTAATAATTAATTATGTAATTATTATTTATTAAAGACTCATTTAGTTATATGTTTATTACATTATTTGAATGACTATATCCAGAAGTGATTGGTTAGAATTTTGATTTACGTTAAATAACCACTAAATATATTCCTTTTCTTTTCTTTTTCTTTTTTTCTTCTGTTCTTCTGCGCGCCCTAAAAGACGGGAATGTAAATAAAAACGTTTAATTTTAAAAGTGAAAAATTTGGTCTTAAAAGTTATTAAAGTGAAAAGCAATATAATTACGAGGAAATAAATTACCAGGAATTAATTTCTAAATGTTATGCTGATATTTATTATTTAAAATTAATTATCAAGAATTATTTTCTAAATGTTATGCTGATATTTATTATTTTTAGACTTCCTACATTTAAGTTAATAATGTTTCGAAATGTAACATTTAATGTCGTTTTCGAATGAATTTCCTGCAATTATTAATTTTTTAGTCGATCAAGCCATGCAGTCCCCTGATGACAATCGCCAATGACCGTTGAGGATGATGGCGATGATGAAGATGACGATGAAATGGGTGACGATGAAGATGATGATGATGATGATGATGATGATGTGAAGGTTGTTGAAAAGTATTTTCCAACGAGTGTCGCAGATTCTACGACAAGCTTTCAACAAACATCAATAATTTCAGTACTGACACATCACTTACAGTACTGACACATCACTTGCAGTACTGACACATCACTTGCAGTACTGACACATCACCAACATTAGCAACACATCCCTAACAAAACTTACATATCCCTAACAGTACTAACACATCACTTACAGTACTAACACATCCATAATAAAACTTACAATATAATAAAACTACATCTCTAACAATAACCCTTAAGGAAGCACTTTAAATTGGTAGCAAAAAAATTATCCTGACTAACTCGTTGTGTCACGTAAAATGAAATGTAATTAATAATTACTAATTATAATAAATTATTTTTCATGTAATTATTATAATAATATTAATATATTTTGTTCAATAAAGTTGATATTTTATTATCAGTTATGCATCAGATTGAATTGAAGTGATTTAAAAGAATCTTCTTTAGAATTGACGCCATCACGAATAATATGCATAATTTATGTTAATAAATTGTAATAAATTAAATATTTAAATTAATTCACGTTCTCCGTTAGAGTCTGAAATAACCTTAAACAACAAAAAACAACAAGAACAGATGTTATATGAGAAACAGATTTGCAAATGTTTTTTGTTTTTTTGTTTTCCATCAGAATATCTTTATCGCGAAGCGTTGTACATTTTTAAAGCATATTTTATTAATGGCTTCAAGAATATTTCTTCCAAAATACTCTGAAATGTTTCATGAAATAGTTTGAACTTTACATTTTTTGGCAAAAAATATTTAGAAAGTCTTGAGAAATAAAACAAAACGCGCCCTCGAATATGTAGTCGAATTGCATTTCAAATCATTCGGAACTCCAACGAGAGGAAAAAACTTGAAATAACAGAATGGCGGTCGTTTCATTTGCTTTCGTCTTCGGCATAAATCCCACGACAAAAAGCAGCTTTGGGCTGCAATTGTTGCTCGCAAATTCAAAGTTCTCGTCGATGGAAGTTGTTTTCGATTCTTCCACTATTTCACCAACTCTGGCTGCGTGAATATTTGCAGTTTATCGTAATAATTGCAATATATTCATTATTGTTTGCATTATATTCGTAATAATTGCAATATATTCATTATTGTTTGCATTATATTCGTAATAATTGCAATATATTCGTTGCCTTCAACTGTTAAACAACCGACATTCTGACACGCAACTACATTTTTACTTCTGATCCAAGAGTAATTAATCTAATATAGTTGGCCTTTGGCGATTCCATCGCTGGTAATGGTAAAGCTCCATCACCCGAACCATGAACCCTGACCAAATTCCTGGAAATTATCCTCCTCTTTCCAAATATTGTCCCCTTTTTTCAGATCAGCAACTTCTAAAAAACACTTCTGACGTTTTTCCGGTCCAGAAATATCATTTCACGGTCTAGTTTATCCACTCTGCCTCAATTTATCTAAACATGTTTTCTACAAATACCTACGCAAAACGATATCCATTTTGATTTCCAGGAGGCGTTCGACTCGGCATCTCCTGCCAGATTCGTGGCGAAACCGAATGCATGGCGAGTTTCTAAATTGCATGGATTACGAACTTTCGAAATGTTAGTCGTTTGATCCTGCCAATGGATGTCTTTCCACTCAAAGTGAAAGAGCGGTGTTGTAGGGTATTGTAGGGTGTTGCAGGGTAAAGTAGGGTGGCAGACTCTTAGGAACTGTAGTAAGTTATAGAAATGCTGGCGATGTAACTTACAATCCATTATTGCAATCACTTTCAATCAAACTTTTTTCGCCAACAGAGTTGAAGATTGAAAGTTTAGAAATGCAATCTGCGATTGATGAATTGATGTCTTGAAGTGGCGCATGACGACTGACTTTGGCTTTCACGAAGTACTTTGTTCGGTAAACATCTCCCGTCCATCCTCGAGAGAAATGTGAATTTCATCGCCTCTTTAGGACATTCACTCACAGCAGGAGGAGAGTTTGGTCCTTCAGGGAGTATTGTGGTCCCTCAGGGGGTATTGCGGTCCTTCTGGGGTTTCAGTTCTCAGTGCAACCATTTTTAAACTATTTGCGGTTTCCGTCTAATTACTCAGTTTATATTTATCTAAACATTTATTTCAAATTGGTTCTAAAACTTGATTGGATTGATTGATAAAATTGATTGGATGATTTGAGTTTCAGCGTGAAACCCACAAGAAATCTCGATTCTCATTTAAAATCTTCAGAAAACTCTGACAGAAAAATAATCAACTTTTGCCTCAAGGATTCTCAATGTCTCAAAATCTTATGTACTTGATAACTTTCGGTCGATCTCTTCGGGATAAGTACAAGTACATAGTTATAAGTTTGAAGTTTGGTCCCGTTCTGCGGAGTTTTTTTTTTTTACAATTTTTTTCAAATTTTTTGAAATTTCCAAGAATCATAAAAGTTAACTCTGGCTCGTAGATAAATGCCTAATCAAGGATTTGATCAATCAAATGGACTTTCTGAAGCAAAAAAAAATTTCTTTAGCAAACCTTTCTGTTTAACACAGAATCAAATGAGGGAAATAATGTTTTTGTTCTATTTTTGTGTAAAGAAAAAATAAATCACTGTTTTGTTATCTTTGATCTTTGTTATCTTTTTGTGCTTTTTCTGGTCGATTCCTTCTATTGGAGATGTTTTCAAAGTTCATTTGTGGGTCGAACAATCGTCTAACAGTTGCAACAATAATGGATTACGCTAAACTTTCAAGGATCTCGTTATATGAAAATTGGTTGCTGTTATGAGCAGCGACGATAAAGTACTTATTATTAATCGATTATTATTGTAATAATAATTAATTAATTAGTTAATATTTTGAATAAATTGTAATAATTAACAGTTGTGGGCTGTCCAGATCCCTTCCTGACGGACAGGGTTTGGTTCAGGAAAACAAGCAGCAACCATGCGACATCGGGTTGCATTGATTCATCGCAGTCGTGGAAGTTGGAATGCTTTGATCAGGTGTGGAAACCGCAGGTGGAACAATATCCAGTCAACTGCTCTGCAAGTAACTCACTTTGAAATCATTCAAATGACAATAGATAGATGGATGGGTGGACGGATGGACGGACGGATGCATTCCTAATTGCCGGAGACAATTTAATTAGGAATTAATTAAAGTCTCATTTCAGGTAATCATAGAGTGAAGGAATTTGCATTTCACTCCATTCATTGTCTTTATTGCATCACTCGAACATGAAGCCTCGAGGGTATCTGTCAAATCTGAAATTATATTCAAATGCGAAGTTATAATATTATAAGTAAATAAATAAATATTATAAATAAATAAATAAATATTATAAATAAATAAATAAATAAAAGAGTCAATAATATTATGACAAACTGAAATGCTGAGCAAGAAAATGTTGTTGACAACTTCGTGATAAGAACAACAATCTCAACAAGTGAGGATGTAATTCCTGTGAAACATTTCCGATCAAGAGGGCTTAAAAGCTACTCTCCGAAGATGAAATTAACAAAAACTCGAGCCATCAGTTAGCATTTGCGGATGGACGGACGGTCAGACAAGTGGACGGACGGACCGATTGATAGATGGACGTAATGGACGGATGAATGGATAAGTGAATATCAACACGAAACTTGACTATCCCAGGAGTATAGTAGACAATCTCAGGTGCGCATTGAAAATGATTGGAATGCCGACCGGTTGATTTAGAGTGACCAGGTATGTCATTATGTGAGGTTGCACTGGTGTTTACTTGAGCAATTGCATGCTGTTGTTCCTGTCGCCAGGAAAATTATGCCCCATAGAAGTCCATAAATCATTGACTTTTGCAATAATAAATTCTCATTTTCAGAAATTCTCCTAAAACGTAACTTAATGGTAGAAGGTTATCAACATTTCCTGTAATCTCGTGTGATTGGTTGTAATAAATGCAAGTTCAGTCATGTGATGTCGCGGGGTCCAATCAAATGAGGACGTTTACTAATGACGTAGCAACCCCGTGTTCGTTGGAATAAATAAAGATTTTTAACGTGAATATTTTTACAATTTATCATATAATCGAAGCATGCAATTGATTTTACAACCGCAAAATAAGATATATTTATATCGTAATAATTATATTATTATGGGTAAAGGGTGAAGCAATTAATTTATTCTGCAATTGCTTATTGTTATCATCATCTTCAACACAATATTGAAACTATACACGGTAATATATATAAGATACATACTAATATATAAAATATATAATATATAAAACTTACACGACACACGGTAACACATACAAATACATGTATATAAACTATGCGTGAGACATGGTAATGCATCTTACAGCCATGATACTTGAAAATGTCGATGGAATCAAACATCGAAAGTGATTCCTTGGAATCTCCTCGAAACTCATTCATTTTCCGTGGAAATCCCCTGGCATTTTATTTGACGATTTTGTCAGCGCCTGTAATCGCACGGATGTGTTCGGATTGGAGAGCGCGGATGGATATTAATTCTCTCCTCCATGTTTACAGCGGTCGTTGGTGTCGTAAAGCTTCATTGAGGAATGCAAATGACCCTCTACCGGGGTGGCACCTAATCTCCAGATAATCTGCCGATACTAATTCGACCTGGAAAATGCTCTCCTTTGAGATGGAAAAGTTTCCGAATGTTGTCACCCTCCATCTTTTAGTCGTTCGTGCTCAATAACATCCAACCGTCCGCGAATCCACCCATCCACCCATCCGTCTGCTAATCCATCCGTTCGTTCGTCCATTCATCCCGGATTGTTCTTGTTTTCATGTTGAGGGAATATCGACTCATTTCGATCAAATGTGCTTCAATTCCTCGCTGAGCAAATTCTTCATCTTTTTATGACTTTCTGTCGCTCGTTTTCACACGTGACATCCAGAAACGAAACCGAATCCTACATTAAAAATATTCTAAACTTATTTGTATAAATTTAAAAACAAAACAAAACATGCTATTCTTTAAAATACTGAAAATGTTAATAAAAAAATTCCTGAGCGAAGTTGAAGACTTCCGGCAAAATATTGATGACGTGTTTAGCAATAAAATATGCGAAACCCGAACTTGATCGAGGTTTGTGATTGTCACTATAGCAACTCAAGAGAACCTGACCAAGCGTAACGATGGACACGTGGATGAGGGCACAGGTGAGTGACACGCTCGAATTGTTTGCCAACGTGGCCTTTTCTTACCGGGTTATTGCTTCCTTTGCAGCTTATTTCTCCTTAACAGTAGCAGCCATTTTCTTCATTCTAGTGGCTCTTGTCGTTTCGCTCGGCTGTCTCATTAGGCATTACAGGTTTGCCAGATGAAGTTTGATGTCGTTCTTATTACAGTTTTATATTGTTCTTTATTTTCCGGCAATTGATCTTTGTGCTCAATTAGTTTTATAAACTTAATCGGAGCATTAATTGGAGTGATGATGAATTATAATTGATTAATAATAAATCTTCGTCAGAAAACTCGTAGCACAGGAAGGCAAAGAAGAAGACATCGGCAAATCGAAAGATTCGAGCGACCAGCACTTGGATCTTCAACAACAACAACAACAACAACAACAGCAACAACAACAACTGCAACAATTACAACAACAGCGACAGGTTTATTCGAACTCACAACAACACCAACAACAGCAACAACAACACATACAACTACTGCAAACCAAACTCTTCAACATTTCCTCGAACAGAAGTTTATGCGGGCAAAAATTTCTGAACGAGGGAATTTCCAGCGTCTCATTTTCAGTTCCGAGCAACCAATCGACGGCCTCGCAACTTATGCCGCAGATTCGCCTTCCTCCGTCGCCAAACTCGACTCGATTCGAGTGCGGAGACCACGTGTTGCACGCCGATAACTTGAAGTTCGTCGACGAAACTAGTTTCGCGAACGAGTTTCGAAAGTGCCAAAAGAGCACGACTTTGTTTTGAATCCTTCCGCAGACGTGGATGTCGAACGTCGTGTCTTTCCAACTGCTTCGTCCACTCGCGCCTGGAAGAGAGCGTCAGAAATCCTCGTTAATCCGCAGTCCATTCCAACACGTCTTTGACGGATCTGCTCACCGTCCTCGAGACTCGAAAAGAAAGACACCTTCGGAATGATAAACAGAGGAGATCAATCGGGTCAAATCCTCTCCGAGCGAAGGATGCGACAAGAATATTTGAAGGGTCCTCAACTCCTAATCCTCTGTCCTGTTTTCGTCGAACGAGGAAGAAGAAGAAGAAGAGGAAGAAGAGGAAGAAGAGGAAGAGCAGGAAGAGACGAAGGATGACAGCAAAGAAAAACTCGATCGGAAAAGAGATTAACGGTGCGCGAAGTTTTGTGTGGAGATGCTTCTGGAATTTCTTCCGGACCAAGAGCTATTAATAGTCATGTCTTTTAACCTCATTTTATCTGCTCAGTGAAGCGTGGAGCTGTCGAAGAGCGCTTCCCTGGGACGTCACGGATGACCTCCCAGACCACGGCCGAACCCCCAAGAACACTGCAGACCACTGCTGACTTTGTCAATCAACTGCCTCTCCGTTTTTTTTCCTTCCACTTATTTTTAGCGTTTACGAATTTAATTTATTAATTTAAAAATAAAACCCGATTAAATTAAACTTTGAAGCCGCTAAACTATTGAATTGCATTAAATATTATATATATTTAAATATTAATTTATTTTTATGCTCATTAAATCACATTCCGCAGGAAAAAAAATATGTCGTTGTTTTACAATTTACATTCAAGGAGGGAATTTTAATGTTTTAATTTTTAATTCAGTAAAAATTTTCAAGAAATTTGAAAGAAAAGATTCCATTAAACTTAATCAATTTGAATTCATTTACATGAAATACAATTAATTATTATAAATAATAATAATAATTAATAAATATAATTATTATATTCCCACACGAGTGAAAGCGAATTTGTTTCGGACCAAAATTTGCAAACATCTTCTCGTTTTTTTTGGTATTTTGCAAGAAATTACAGAAAAAAAAATCAAATCTGAATGCTATAAAACACTTGCCTTCCTTAAACGAAATGAGCATTAAATTTCGTCCACTGTCGCAAGATGGCGCAGTCGGCAGCGACCACAGAATCAGTTATTTGGAAAAGTTAATTTTTTTAAACATTTCGATGAATTATGCGATCACGTGATTGACACTACGTCGTCGTAATCGTCGTTGTCGTCGTCGTTGTTGTTGTTGTTGTTGCTGTTGTTGCTGTTGCTGTTGTTGTTGTTGTTGTGCTATAAACATACATATTAGAAATTTATTACCAAATTAATTTATGAAATAAAATCGATTTAATTCCAATTAGAATAATATTTGTTTTAAGTACAAAATTACAATTTATTACAATTATAAAATAATATAAATAATTTGTTAAAAAAACTGGAATATTAATTAACTTCATTGACCAACTAATCAACAACTTTTTAATTTATTCTGAGATGGAAGGGCGGACTAATTCATGATTCAATAATCAATAATAATAATAATTGTTATTGTTAGTAATGTAATGAAATAATAATAATATTAATTTAATAATTATATTATGATGATGATTATGATTAGTATTATTATTATTATATTTCATTTAAGTGTTTAATTTAAAAACTTGGGATGGTAACCTATCATCTCTTCTCTTCTTAAGACATAGATAGCATCACTATCATCACCTCCCCCATGTTTCTAGGTAAGGTCATGACCTTAAGCATACATCGTGGAGATTTCAGATCACCTTTGATCTTTCAATTGTTCGTTGAACATGTGTCTTGTCAGATAAACTGGAATCCGAAATAAATCCTAAATCGTATTTTAATTTTCAAATATTGATCTGTAATTCGATCATATTTTCAATATTTTTATTTTAAAATTATTTTCAGTTAATATTTTTATTTTTTTAATTTTAAAATATTGATTTTCCATTATTTCGTATTTTTATGTTTTTATTTTATTTGAAATAAATATTTGATTTTCGTTTGTTTTTCAAGAATTTAGTCCGTGATTTTCCTCGAGGAGATGCCTATTGAAGATAAGAATAGAATCAATGAATATTAATGATATCATACTGAATGTTAATTAGATCGCATGAATATTAATGAGGTATTTAAATAATCGAAAGAGGTATTCAATATATTATCCCCGCTTGGACACGAACGTATAATTTTTAAATTAACTTTTGAGTAGACTGAACTCTAATTATTATTAAATTTACAAGCTCCATTTAAATTTTAATTTAATTTAAATTATTAATTAATTAATTAATTAATTCTATATATTAATCACTTGTTGTAAACTATTTATTCTCGTTTACCTATTAAACCCTTTGGAAAACATTACAAAAAATATTCTTTTATATTTTAATTAATAATAATAACAATAATAATAATAATAATAATAATAAGTCATTTATATAGCGCCGAACGCGTGAGCTACAGAGGCGCTGAAAAATTATTATAAAAATTATAATTTATAATTATAAAAATAAATATTACAGGTAGAGTTTTGATTGCATTTGCAAACATTTTTAGATTATTAATTAAATTAATGTAATGAAATCAAGTTAATTGCATTACGTAATTTATTGACTCCAACTCAATAACCCGTCCATGAACCTATTTTATTAACAACTTATCAAATTAATTAATTAATTAATTAAATTATTTCACCAGTTTATTATCTTCTGTCTGCATCGATGGCTAACCTATAATGTGTTCTTGTATCAGATGTTTTTTGATAGCACCATGGTGTTGATGTTGTTGATGATGATGATGTTGCTGTTGTTGTCGTCGTCGTCAGTGTTCCTTCCTGTTGTTGCTGCCGTCAATGTTAAGCAGGGCTTCCTCCTTCCATGTTTTGCATTTCATTAATTATTCATTAGCAATTATTCATTAACAAATCACAAACAAAAACCCAGATGTTACACAGCATAGAGAGATGAATTGATAAACAATTCCTTTGCATACTTTCCGATACAAACATAAAATTATCAACAACAAAGAAATCAGCTGCTGAGATATTTTTATATCGTCGTCCTAGCAATTACAAAACATCAATCACTGCATCCAAGCAGGTGACCAGCGGGGGGGAAGAAAGAATTCATTAAAAAAAATAACCAGGTAATCGATTTAAAAAATTATTTGGGGACTTCATATCCGGCGTAAGAAGAGCAATGCGGAGGCGTCGTTAATTCTCGGAGGCGTCGTTAATTCTCGGAGGCGTCCATCTGCCAAATGATAAATAAACTGGCTTGGTTAATTAACTTAAGCATCTACTTTCAATAAACCGATTTAACTAATAAAGTTGGGCCTTTATTTCAATCCGCATTTCCACAGCGGACTTTTTGGCTGTCATTCTAATTACCGGCCTAGCACGACATTGGACAGGATGACTCATGGTTTCCTCAAATAGCCACGTAAAAACCCCTGCATGACTCATCAGAGCGGAGGTGGAATGCTCGCGTGCGTGTGCACGTGGAACCTGGAAAAGACACCAGTGTGCAGGACACCGGCGTCATCAGTAGCTGAGCTGATGAGACCGCTGAATATTAATCTCGCGCTTAAAAAGAATTAAATACTTTTCTCTTTCAATATCCACGTTAATCTCTCATAGGTTTAGAATAATTGCAGAAAGACTCATAAACTTAAAAGCTATTTTCGGTCGACATAAGAAGGACAAACTGTAACTTCAACTTCCTTGAAGGCTGTCTTCGGTCATGAAATGGGTGACTGATCAAGGCATGCGATAAGTCAGGCATCGGCGAAGCAACAGGGAAGATATACGCACCGGCATTATAGCAGCCGGAACCGTGTGCTATCGAGATAAACAATTTCCTGAGAAATAACGCTTCGGTTGCTCTTTTGGACTTCCAAATGTTCAGTCCCTGCCAGTTCCTCCTCTGCCTCTCCATCAGTCTTTCCCTCGTCTCAGCAAGCAAGGACGTCTTACTCCTGTCCAACATTCACTCTGGCAATTCCACTCCGAACATCGTGGTGAGTAAAGCTTTTTGATTTGTGAAGTTATTGCTCCTCTTGTTACAACATTGAATTTCTAAAAACGTTGCTTACATTTTATACTTATAGCACCATTATTTTTATGTCAGTCAGTATCCGTGGCTCACGATCGCGGGGATGAAATTAACATCGAATCCCTGGGTTACGGATGCCAGACGTTTTACGAAGGATTCGGATCCAAAAGAATGAAGAAAGTTCTTCAATTAGAGATTAAATCCATGTCTTATGACGATGTCAGCAAAAAACTGCTCATCCAAACAACCACAAGAGATGAAAACAGATTCACTTTGTTGATAGGAGATCCTTGTAAATCCCAGCTTCGAGGTGACTTTGAGTGCCAGGAGCTCATGGAAGATCGGGGACTCCTGGAAGGGGGTTTCGGTGAGCTTGGAAATGCCAATGAAAATTGGAAAGACGTGCATTCTTTGAAAACCTTGTATCGAGAAGCCAAAAGTCCAGACTCTTCGAGAGTTGGTCCGTTTGCCATGTTTCAAGGTCGCATCTTCTTCGTATTGCAACGTCTTCAGACATCAGATTTTAAAAGCAAGACAAATCTGATTCAGATCAGAGAGCTTTTGTTCAAGTGCTTCGACACGAACTTGGAATATCCAATTTTTGCAACCGATAGTCTCTTCGATTTAATGGAATGTTCGCTGCTCGTTGCCGAATTGATACAAGAGACGTTCATCCACTTCCATCGATTCAGGCCTCTCGATGTTCTTTTGGCGATCCCCAACAAGCACGGTGTGGATTTCTTCCTGCAGATTCTTGAAATCTTTGCAGATCCAGCAAATTCTTCTGCCTCGGAAGACGTAAAAACTATAGCTCATCTCTACAGAGCCTCAAATTTTAGCAGTTCTGTAGAAACCATCCACAGCACACATATGGCCTCGAACTATGTCAAGTTGGTTTATTAGGGTTTTACAGAAATTTTTTCATAAAGGTTTGATTGGAATCAATTTGTAATATTCTACAAACAGATACTTCCTGCTACAACTTGGAGGAATGAGTTTCAAGGAGGACTTTCTGTGCTGGGCTCCTTTGGATCGAATTATGTGTGGCTTCTGGTCAGGTGGCAAAATATCGCGCCTCAGAACTCATTTGCAACCCACGGAAGCCAGAAACGTCTGCACAGGTCTCGTTGGGCAACAATTTTCTTTTACCGAGTAAATAAACATTAAGCCTAATTAGATTCGGTAATTAGGAATTTACGATGAATAAGCGATATTAAGCAAATAAATAAATTAAGATGATAATATTATGTTATTAATTTAGTTAATAATTTGTTTGTTGTCCTAATTGTGCTTGTTCTGTAATGAAAAGAGTCCTGGGAATAATGCAAAACATTGCCATAGACACGATAAATCAATGAAATTAATGTGTAACAATTAGCGTCCTCAAACAATCCTGGCCTGAGTCACATCATCAGCGGTGTTGCCATTTCATCGGCCATCGTTGGCGGAGAAATTTCTTTGCACTTCGGTTGCGTTGCTCAAGTGCCAGGAATGGGCGGGTTTGGATTCCTATGCTCCCCAGAGAAGGGAGGAGCGCCCATCCAGTTGTCCCGCATCAATCACAAGGACATTCCGGTCTCAGCAGGGAGTATTGTACCCGCAGACAGATGCAAAGATGCTTCGTCCGACTCTGCCGCATTTCTTTCCATCAAATGGACGTTGATCTGTGCTTGCATTGTGTTTGTCCGCTAAATGGTGTTCAATCATTTCAATCAGGTTGTGCTTTGGTCGTATGCAAGCTTCGCCGTAGGTTAGCGTTATTTTTGTGGCTGCTCTGAACAAAGCCTATACTGGGGCTGAATATCGATCAATTTCAACGTTGCCTCTCGAATTCACTGAAGATCTTCCCGGTTAGAATTCAAAACAAAACATACAAACCAGAAACCGTCATAAAAAGTGAAACTGATTTTGAATTCATCATCACCGAGACGTTTGGAAATTCCCCGAGGACCTTTGGAATCACAATTCACGGTTCATGGATGTGCGTACATTTGTAACAAAACTCTGAAATGAGATCTGCTGATAAACGTGTCTCTGTTATCTGAATAGAAATAAATATTCACGTTTCTTTCATGTGAATGTCATTTCATCCAAACGTATTCCATAAACTCGAATTTCAAACTTTTGTTTGCTGCTTTTGTGCGCAAAATAAATTATGCAAATTTCTTGATTTTTGTTAAATATTTATCTGAGATGGCGAAAAGGCCTTGAAAATTAAAATTTGTATTTGATGAGGAGAACCATTTGAAGTTTAGAAAAATTTAAATCTCAATATTATGAAATCACACATATACTGTATATATATATATAAACTGATTATTAAGTAAAGTTATGTAAATTATAAAATGAATATTATGCTTGAAGAGTAATTTATTAATTTCAAATTCAATAGGATCTTTTTTAGGATCCAATTGGTAATGAAAGAATTTAAAATATTCAGAAAAAAGTCCTTTTAAAAAATACAATAAAACAATTGAATGCACAAAAACAAACAAACAATTATATGCACATAAACACAATTATAAACACATAAACAAACAATATATACACGGAAACAAACAAACAAACAAAGAATTAAATCCCAGATTAAAATGCACGGATGAAGGAAAGAATTGAATTGTGATTTCGTCGATCAATCATCCTCCGGGGACAACTTATGCCCTTTTATCGTCTGCTTTTTTATTGCATTCTTTGAAAATTTAACAAATGCAATCATTTCCAGACTTAAAATGTTTGTCGCTTTCACAATTTAACATTTGTCGTTTCAAGTTTAATATTTTAATAAATGCGTTATTTTATAATTTATTATTTAATATTTGGTTTTTTTATATACTTAATATGTTTGGTTAGAAAAAAATATTCAATTAAAATTTTGTATTTTTACAAAATTGAATATTAAATAAAGTTAAATAATACCATGAATGATAAAAAATTTGAGACTGGATTGCTTACTTGATTGATTGATTGATTGATTGATTGATTGATTGATTGATTGATTGATTGATTGATTGATTGATTGATTGATGATTGATTGATTGATTGATTGATTGATTGATTGATTGATTGATTGATTGATTGATTGATTGATGATTGATTGATTGATTGATTGATTGATTGATTGATTGATTGATTGATTGATTGATTGATTGATTGATTGATTGATTGATTGATTGATTGATTGATTGATTGATTGATTGATTGATTGATTGATTGATTGATTGATTGATTGATTGATTGATTGATTGATTGATTGATTGATTGATTGATTGATTGATTGATTGATTGATTGATTGATTGATTGATTGATGATTGATTGATTGATTGATTGATTGATTGATTGATTGATTGATTGATTGATTGATTGATTGATTGATTGATTGATTGATTGATTGATTGATTGATTGATTGATTGATTGATTGATTGATTGATTGATTGATTGATTGATTGATTGATTGATTGATTGATTGATTGATTGATTGATTGATTGATTGATTGATTGATTGATTGATTGATTGATGATTGATTGATTGATTGATTGATTGATTGATTGATTGATTGATTGATTGATTGATTGATTGATTGATTGATTGATTGATTGATTGATTGATTGATTAATCCGTAGGTTGGTTGTAATATAATATAATTATCGAATATTTGACTTTCCAGAAGAAAACCCGACTTCAAGATAAAGCCTTTTGCAAAATTACTATTGAAAATACTGATCGAAAATCTTTTAAATATGCATATTTCTTCAAAGATTTCAGCCCTTTAAAAATATAGAACTTCATAAATAATAAATAACTCAAGATTTAAAATAATCGATTGCTTTGATCGACATTTGTTTCTACAATTTTCTGAGAGATGCTCAACCAGTTGGAAACATCGAATTATTTCCGGATCGAAATCTGACAATATTTTAAGTTTGTTTTTCTGTCGAGATTTCCAGCAGATGGAAGAGACAGTCGTCAAACGAGTGGAAAAGATTCAGCGCCAAATTAATCGAATGAGATTAATTTATGTTAATTTATGCAGCTCAGGGCAAAAGTTCACGCCATAAAAGCTATTGGAAGTGACCTCGTTTAAAATGCCAAATGGCAGTTGTTTAATTTGTTTAATTTAATAATTCTATAAAATGTTTTTTCAAGTGATTATCAGATAAATTTAAAAGAAATTAAAATATGTTTAATTAATAAACTGAAAGAGTACTGGATAAATTTTTAAATGCTTTCGGAATCAATGAAGAAGCAACAAGTGACGGCGAAGAAATACTCGGCCTGCTTATTGTGCCCATCGATATGATTGTATTTTAATCAAAAATTTGATTTTATTTTTTCATATTTAACAAACAAAACCTTTTATGTCTCTCGTTGGATTCTTGATTAAAATGTCCAAATAAACAATAGCCTGGAACAAACGACATTCTATTTTACAGACTGCACTTAAGGATAAATTTCCGAAAATTAAAAGCGGACAGAAAAATTATTCCAATAATACGTTTTTAGATACCATCTTAGTCCGTATCGGGATCGATTTGTTAACTTTCATTTAGTGGATTATTTATTTTCATTTCTGTTGTGGGGGGGGGAAGTTCCCCCTACGCTCCCCTAAAATTCTGAGGAAACATCCCCGCTCTTCCTCCCAATAATTTCACAAGAATCACGTGACATGCGCACATCAATCAGGCCAACCTCTTGGTCCCCAAAATTTAAAAATTTCCAAATCGCTGGGTCTGACAACAAATAAGTTGATGATTCATTAATTCATTCATTCGTCCATCGACCCATCAACTGTTGCCACCGAAAATCAATGATTTTCGATTCGAATGACTTTCGAAAGAATTTAAAATTTAATTGAAACTGCTCTTCAAAAAAACAGACTTTAATTAAAAAAATGTTTAAAAAAAAGCCAACAATCACGTTTGCAAGCGACGTGTTTAGTGTATGCAATGCAATGTGTCATGTAATTCATGTGTGCCAACTTACTCGGAGAAAACCCCATAAAGAAACGACGTCCAACGTATTTTATCTCTTGCGCACGTGGAGGACTACTTTGTAAATGAAAAAAAAAAACGTAAGATTAGAATGCTAAAGCCACGTATAAAACTTTATAAATGTGCATGCTATAACCACGTAGCCATCAGCAAGAGTTAACAAAGGTAATGGAGTTTAATGGAGTTCTGGTTGCCATTGCATAGAATTTTACAATCTGAAGATTATGTTACTTGACACTTAAACTTTTGGAACCGACGATAACAGCTTCTAGGTTCTTGTTAACAGAGCGCCAGAAGTGGCCATGGATGGTACCATCTCCAATGTAACTTTGCATTCAGCAAATCGTATACGACGCCTGGAGTGTATTAAATACCCTGGTCATGTGACTGTTTAAGGGTTAAAGATGTGTCGATGGAAATGTCCCAGTTCAGTTATTCCGCAAGCTCATCTATAACGCATAATTATGTATTTATAAATATTTATATAAATATAATATATAATTTATGATTATATATATTAATTACATTTTAAAGGTCGTCAAATAAAATTATTTGCTACATTAGACATTATAATGCCGTCGGAAATGGTCGAAACATCTTAAATGTAGTCGAATGTGCTTTATATATTTTTATGTAAGCAGTTGATTTAAAGATGAATAAGCATTTGTGGACCTTCGTAGACGTTTATAGATCTTTGTAGAGGTTTGTATACGTTTATAGACGTTTATAAGTGTTTATAGACGTTTGTAGGTCTTTGTAGACGTTTGTAGGTCTTTGTAAAGAGTGCAGACGAAGAAATGAGATCGACCCTCGATTAAATATTCTTCAAATTTCTTCAATTTCAAATGGTTCGAAGTTCATTAAAAATCCGATATCTAGACAGATTTCATCTAATTGTTTTTAAATGTTGCATGTTTGTTTGTGTGCTCGCGTTTGTTTTTGTGTGCGTTTGCCTGACTACTTGTGATGTTTTTCGTAGGAAAGTGTTTTAATTTGCTTCCTATATATTTTCAGAATTTTAGGAATGCGATTGAGTGTCCATTTTCTAGAGAATCATTTGATTTATTTAAGTCTTAATGAGTTATTAATTATTCAAAATAAAGGTTTTGTAAAACAGTTTTCTGCTTATATTCGCTTGTTCTTGCTGTGATTTCAGAAAAATTGTGGTAAATTATAAACAAACAAACAAACAAACAGACAATGTCATTTATTAACAACAAGTAGGAAAAAACAATAATAATGATAATAATGATAATAATAATAATAATAATAATAATAATAATAATAATAATAAATAATAATAATAATAATAATAATAATAATAATAATAATAATAATAATAATAATAATAATAATAATAATAATAATAATAATAATAATAATACCATTAATACTATTCTCGCCAAATTAACAAGCTTATGGAAAACATGTTTTTTCTTTGAGGCGAAATCAGTTGTCAGTTGGTTTACTAGAAATTTTAAACAAAAACTATAAAATATCTCAATGTGCCAGTTAATGGCGATATACTGTTCAAATTAGCTGAATTATTAAGCAGAAAAAATTATTGTAAAAAAAACGATATAAACTACTAAGACATTGTATATTTTGCATCACCTGAGATACAACTGGACAGCATCATCATCATCAGCATCATATGGTTAGCCTCATCGTCACTTGTCATCATCTACGCGAAGCAGATGCATCCTCCTGTGTGTTACCTGAATTTAGATCCGTTATTGATTTTATTTTCTTTCAACTTGTTTGTTCGATAAAATGTTGTTGTGCATGTTGGATTAAGTTGTTAAGGTTTATTAATAAGGCAATTTGCACTCGAATAAGTTAAGTCATAAATTCCATCTTTTCCTATCTTTACCTGAAATGATAAAATTATTTTAAGGTCACAATTATCGCCGAAACACCGTCAAATTAATAAAAACGATTTTGAATTTAGGTTAAAAGTTTCCGATCAATATTTTTCAATTACCATGATCGTCTTATTATGAAGAACTTAACCAAAATTAACTGAAAATCAAAATTGGTTATTTAACCACAAATATGATTCTCTGTAATTAAATGCATTTAGGGCGTTAAAGTTGGAATCAAAGTTCGCAGCAAAATTCGAATAAAGTCCTCTCAGTGGTAATTTTTGTTATCAAGTAGTTTGATTTTTCTATTTAATTAAAGTGTGATTGCACTGGTTCTCATTTGTTTTCAGTATCAATAACAACTTATAAAAAAAATATGTGACCATTAATGAGCAGTCCAGAGATTAAATTGTTTTCAACGAGATAAACAAACCCTTGTAAAACAAAATTAACCTAAAAATGTCTGCAATGAAATTATGTTACCAATTAGTAAAATGTCAAAAGGTCAATAAATGGCGCAATAGGTCAATAATGCGCTAAATTTGGTTTATCTAAATGTACGAAATACTGTTATGTATAACCTGCATTTAAATGATTCAGGGCATATGGTGTCCTTGGGATACAATTATCAGACAAGCTACCTTTGCTTGCTTCAAAATACTAGACTATAAAATGCCCGCTCAATACCCGGTAGTTGTAAACTTTCAGCTGGACTCATCTGCTTTTGTTCGAGATGGGAGAGGTTCCACCAGCCCCAGAAATTAAGTATACTCAGGTTAACAAGCTTGTAATTTTACTCAGGATTTAAATAAATTTGATTTGCCGACGTGTTGAAATATGTGTCCTCGTGTTTTTTATTTCATGTTAAATTAGTAGCAGTTGCTTTCTTCGAGAAGTAAATGTCATGTTTTAAATTTTTATTTTTTGGAGCAATTTATTGGTTTATATTGAGACTTCATAATTAGTTTCTTCAGAATTTTGGCGTTTTTCGTCGTTCTGTTCCTTACAAGTAGGGTGCCGATCGTGCCAAATGTTTTTTGGATGTTTGGTCTTTGACCCTAAGTTATTAAGGAATAGCTGAGCTTAAATATCAAATTCTTGTAACTGATTACGTTAGATTTTCACTAGTTTGCGATTTGCTTATTCACCGTTCATTCGTTCGTTCAACGAAAGTCTCAAATCTTCTTGAAGTCTACCAGCCCACGTAGCTTTGTTTCTTTATCCAAGAACATTCTGATATAGTCACTTTATGTGATACACTCATATTCATGTGACTGCATTGTATTTTCTCTGATGGATCGTTTCTAGAGATTTACTTTTTTTAATTCATTTTTTTGTTGATATGAAAGGTTTTCTTGTGGAAATGAAGTGATTTTGCAACTGAAATTGTTTTTGGGGTGACTTTATTTGCACGAATTATTCACACTCATCTCGTAACTTTTTTTAAATAATTTCTTTTTAACCAGCTTTTTATTGACAATGAGTTTGTGAAAAGCACCAGTGGAAAAACATTTCCCTCTTTGAATCCTTGCACTGGTGAGAAAATTGCTGATGTGCAAGAGGGTGACAAGGTACTTAAATATTAACTTTTATCAAAAGAGATTAGTTTCTGATTTTCACTGCTTTGTTGCAACAGGCTGATATTAACAAAGCAGTTGCAGCAGCGAGGAAAGCTTTTGAATTGGGATCCGAATGGAGGAAAATGGATGCATCGGCCAGAGGGGAACTGCTCAGAAAACTTTCCGACTTGATCGAGAGGGACTTGAAGTACCTCACCGTAATAAGTTCAACAATTTTAATTCATTTTATGTTTAGGGAAAATATTTACAAATAATTTTGCAAATTTATTTTATGTTTAGGGAAATTGTTTGCAAATAATTTTTCAAATTGTCTCATTTAGCTCCTGTTTATGTCATGGAAACTCATCTTATAATCATTTTACATAATCTTATAATCTTATATCTTATAATATTATACATCCTATAATATTCTTATAAGCATCTTAAGAAGTCTTAAGAATTTAAAAGTCACAATATCATGAAATTGTATGAATCATCTCCGGACATTTATTTTGAATGATTGGCTCCAAACAAGGTCACCTTTCAATTGAAGGGGATTTCAATATAATATTTCATAGGAACCCAACAGAAGGCTTGTAATTGTTGTGGTTGTGTTTGTTATTATTATTATTATAGTTATTATTATGGTGTTGAATATTGTTTATGGAATTAGTTTAATATTTTCCTAAATTATGTTGATTTATCACATTAAATTAGTAATAACAAAGGCAATTACATTATGATAATGATAAGTTTTTTTACTATATATATATATATATATTTAATTAAATAATTGCAGGATCTTGAAGCGTTGGATAGTGGCAAACCAGTGAAGTTGGCAGAACTTGATCTGCAGCACGTTGTGGCCGTGTTCCGATATTTTGCAGGGTGGTGTGACAAGATTACAGGACAAACCATACCTGTTGGTGAGCACCACAAACTCTTAATTGCAAAACATTTATTATTATTATTATTAATATTATTATTATTATTATTATTATTATTGTTAGTATTAGTATTATTACTATATTAATATATTTAATTAATATGTATTTGCAACTTACGTTATATTATATTATATTCATCCATGATAATCATATCATTGTTTTATTCAGTCTTATTTTATTTGCTTTATTAAAAATGGCAAATACATCATTTTCTTTTTTGCGACAACAGATGGCGAATTTCTTTGCTTCACGAGACGTGAACCTGTAGGAGTTTGTGGGCAGATAATACCGGTGAGTTATTATTATTTCTATGATGTTATTCGACTTTCTTGGTATTATTATTATTATTATTATTATTATTATTTTAACGCTATGAATATTTTAAGTGTGTAAATATTTATTGGACTGCAAAGGTTGCCAAAGCAATAAATATTATAATACGCAATGAGGCTGAATGAATGTTTAATTTATGATTTTGTTTTTATTCGGTAATTATTCATTTAATAAAAAAGTGGTTTTCAGTGCCAAATATTCATTTTATGCCAAGGAAATGCACAATGCTAGACATTCAGAAGATGATAAAGAGGCTCTGAATGTCCTATGAAATTAACGAGACATAATTAATAAAATTAATTATTCTTGTGCCAAGTTTGTTGTTGTTGCCGAGAAGGTCTTTCTCTTGGGATCGTTTTGTGCATTGAAATATAAGCTGCAGATTTATTCATTTCAATCCTTCATTCCAGTGGAACTTCCCGCTGGTGCTGCTGTCGTGGAAATGGAGTGCCTCGCTCGCGTGCGGTTGCACGGTCGTCTTGAAACCTGCCGAACAAACTTCTCTCACCGCTCTTGCCGTCGCCGCTCTCGCCAAGGAGGTCTGCATTTCGACGGATCGCACGATATGCACGCATAAATATATATTAACATTTACTAAATATTTATATATTTAGGTATCGATGAATATTTAATATTCATTTTTATGCTAATAAGTTGATGGAAAGTTGAATAATTTATTTTGAAAGTTGAATCAGCACCTCGTTACAAGTTCTAATATTCAGCAACAGCTCTAAATTCCTACACGTTATTTTAATTTCTTAAAATTTCCACTCGTCGCGTTTCAGGCCGGATTCCCTGCCGGGGTCGTCAACGTGGTTCCGGGTTTCGGGGAAAAGGCGGGTGCTGCCCTCAGTTCTCACGTCGACGTCGACAAAATCGCTTTCACGGGATCCACGGAGGTATCGGGCTTTAAACTATGACGTCGATAACGACCTGCGACGTTGTTAAATTCTTAAGCATGAAATATCATTAAATAATATAATTAAATAATATCAGGTGGGGAGGAAAGTAATGGCAGCAGCGGCATCCAGCAACCTGAAGAAAGTGACTCTGGAGTTGGGTGGGAAAAGTCCGCTGATAGTTTTTGAAGATGCTGATTGTTAGTTTTGTCATTTTATTATTTGCATTGCCTTTGCATTGCCTTTGCATTGCCTTTGCATTGCCTTTGCATTGCCTTTGCATTGCCTTTGCATTGCCTTTGCATTGCCTTTGCATTGCCTTTGCATTGCCTTTGCATTGCCTTTGCATTGCCTTTGCATTGCCTTTGCATTGCCTTTGCATTGCCTTTGCATTGCCTTTGCATTGCCTTTGCATTGCCTTTGCATTGCCTTTGCATTGCCTTTGCATTGCCTTTGCATTGCCTTTGCATTGCCTTTGCATTGCCTTTGCATTGCCTTTGCATTGCCTTTGCATTGCCTTTGCATTGCCTTTGCATTGCCTTTGCATTGCCTTTGCATTGCCTTTGCATTGCCTTTGCATTGCCTTTGCATTGCCTTTGCATTGCCTTTGCATTGCCTTTGCATTGCCTTTGCATTGCCTTTGCATTGCCTTTGCATTGCCTTTGCATTGCCTTTGCATTGCCTTTGCATTGCCTTTGCATTGCCTTTGCATTGCCTTTGCATTGCCTTTGCATTGCCTTTGCATTGCCTTTGCATTGCCTTTGCATTGCCTTTGCATTGCCTTTGCATTGCCTTTGCATTGCCTTTGCATTGCCTTGCATTGCCTTTGCATTGCCTTTGCATTGCCTTTGCATCGCCTTTGCCTGGCTTTGTCCTACTTTGTATAATTGTGCTTATTGGATTTATCTTTACACTCTTGAATATGAACTGCCTCAGGAAATAGCAAAAAACATTTCATCTGAAAGTTATGAAATTTGCAAATTATGCAAGATTTTTAAGATGAATGAATAGCTTTATCCATCTGGTTGACATTCCATCCACCTATTTATCCACGTGACTTTTAAAATAAGCAGTTGATTAACTTTGGTTTGAAATCCCTTCGACAGTGGAATTTGCTGTTGAATTGGCCCACGATGCCATCATGGCTTACCAGGGTCAGGTGTGCTGTGCAGGTTCTCGGACCTTCGTTCACGAGGACGTTTATGACAAATTCGTCGAGTTGGCCAAAGAGAAAGCAGAGAAGAAAGTCATCACCGACGTTCTCAACCCCAGCTGCGAGCACGGACCACAGGTGCAGAATTTCAAGAATCTTCTTTTAAAAAAAAAACTCCACGCTTAAAAATGCGTCGCTTCGATTTAAAGATCGACGAGAAGCAGTTTAAGAAAGTCATGGGCTACATAAATGACGGTAAGAAGGAGGGAGCCAAACTGGTGACGGGCGGAGAAAGATTCGGTAACAAAGGTCTTTTCATCAAACCCACCGTCTTCTCTGACGTCACTGACAACATGAAGATTGCCAAAGACGAGGCAAAATTATTTAAAAATTTTTTGTTTATGAAAAATAATTTATTTTTGTTTTTAAAAATCATTTTATCAAATTATTGTTATCTGCAATTGTTCTAGATGTTATATAATTATTTTTTTATTATATATTCAGATATTTGGACCTGTTCAGTGCCTGCTGAAGTTCAAGGACATCGACGAGGTGATCAAAAGGTCAAACCAAACCAATTACGGACTTGCGGCCGGAGTGCTGACCAACGACATCAACAAGGCTTTGCTGGTTGCCAACAATGTTAAAGGAGGAAGCATTTGGTTAGATGTTTATGTGATTCATTTGCTAGTGATTTAGATATGGCTTGTTAGTTAAGTTGTAAGAATTTGTTTATTAAAGATCAGTTTATTAATTAAATTTTAACCGCTCATGCTCCAATCTTTCGGGGATTCTGTGAAATATAACATGAGTTATCATAAAAAATCACTTTTTCCTATCTATATTGTAAATGCAATGAGATGAAATTTTGTTTTTATTAGTGTTAAATGTAATAAAACTATTCTGGATCTCAAACCAGGATAAATTGCTGGGATCCGTGCAGCCCTCAGGCACCTTTTGGAGGTTTCAAACAATCTGGATTTGGAAGAGAACTGTAAGTTGATGTGATTGGTTGGTTGATATAATCACTTATTAATAGTGTTAATTATTGTATCATAATAAGTGGAATTATTATTTTTTTAAATTATAATTCTGCAGTTACATTCTTATTTCTTTTCTTCTTTTATATTTTCTTCTTTTGTATTTTATTACATTTTATTTTAGTGGTGAAGAGGCCTTAAGAGAATATTCTGAGATCAAAACGGTGAGTGTATGTCGATTGAAATGTTAAGGAGCCGTCGATTGAAATGTTAATGAGTCGTCGATTGAAATGTTAATGAGTCATTGATTGAAATATTAATGAGTCGTTGATTGAAATATTAATGAGCCGACTATCAGGTGATGATCGCATGATAATTGTAGGTTGTCATCAAAGCACCACAAAAGAATTCATGAAGTCGTGCAGATGTTTTTCCACTCAGAATCGAGGGGACTTTGTTTTAAATCATTTACGAACACGTTAAGCTGCATTATTAATTCATTTTAGTGGTCATTTAATTTGGTTAATAAAACTTGGTGCCTTAGGTTATTTTTTACTTTTCCTGGATGTGGATCTTTGGATTAACAAAGCAAAAAAAGGAAGGTTTAGCGAGCGAGCGAGTGGGAAGGGTCAAATGTTGTGGCTTGCTACTAATTCGGTTTTTTCTGGTGTTTTTCTTTGAAAAAACTCGATAAAAGTTATATTGTTTGACTCGTCGTCGTTTTTCGCTTCTTGCCGGTGCTTAAATTTTCGAGACAAGTGTTTGTTTTGCATGGCCTTCGTTTGTTCCATTGTTTAGTACTCACGACACTCCCCTGTAAAATGTCACGAAAGAACGTAAAATGCGAGGAATTCGAAGAGGCCACAATTGATAATTTAGCTGACAAAATCAAGGCAAAGATTTTGAAGTCTATAAGGGAGTTGATCAGAGAGGAGATGCCTGGACTGGTTAAATCTGCGGTCAAAGAGGAAATGAATGCATTGATTGGAAGGGTGAGCGAGCTCAGCGAGGAAAACAATCGCCTAAAGGCGAGGATAGACGCAGTCGAAACCCAGCTGAGAGCCAACAATCTGGTATTCCACGGAATACCTGATGCCTCTTTGGCCGAGGTGGTCGCTACTTCCTCAGGCGAGAAGCCAAGTCGGGATCAAGGTATGAATCGAAGAGACACAGTCCGGGCAGTTATCAATTGCTGCAAGTCAAAACTCGGCGTAGACATTTCAGAGAGCGACATTCACTCTGGGTACAGGATCCCCAGCAAAAGTGGACCTCGTCCAATAGTTGTCACCTTCGCTTCAAAGATGGTCAGAGACAGAGTACTTGCTCTGAGAAAATCCCTGCACAAAGACAAATCGTCAAGGATTTACATCAACGAGCACTTAACCAAGTCAAACTCAGAGATCTTTGCCAAAGCCAGGAGACTTGTAAAGGATAAAAAGTTATCATCGACATGGACATGGAGTGGTCAAGTTTATTTCAAGAGAAGTGAAAACTCGGGGCCAACTCGAGTTCACAACCTCATGGATTTGGAAAAATACTAACCTCATCTAGTCGATGTCTGTGGTTTATTTTTCTTTTCCTCTCATCTTGGGGTTTTTTTTTCTAGAAGATTTATTTTCAGTTTCATTCGTCTCCATTATTAACCCCGGCAATTTAGACTATGTTTCAACAGTTTTGGATGATATAAGTCTTATAATGCATTCTTTGTCTGGAAAGACTGTAGATTCATCAACAAGTACCAAGAAAGTATGAAAAATGGCGGATTTTGATTTTTCTTCATCTGACCCGGATGCATACTTGCCGGAGTTTTACGAGGTTTCAAATTATGTCACAACCAAAGATATGGCCCAATTATGTAAATCAGACTTTTCTTTGATGCATATAAACTGCAGAAGCATCTCAAATAAACTCCAGGAAGTGGAACTGTTGTTGTCTTCTTGTCATGCAGAGATCCTGGGTGTCAGTGAAACATGGCTGAAAGACAGTGATCCTGCACCTGCTATTAATGGTTACAGATTTGTTTCGAAAAACAGGGAACGGAGCCTAGGAGGAGGCGTTGGCTTTTTTCTCCAAGACAACATCAAATTTAATCTCATTGACACGAGTGACTGGAAATTTGAAAGTTTTGAATATCTTCTAATTTCAATCAGCCAACGCAGAGGAGAGAACATTGTTGTAGCCATTATCTATCGCCCACCTGGAAACAGCTTAAAATTTTTTAACAAAGAATTTTCAGAATTCCTTTCTTACACGATCAAAGACAACAGAAAGGCAATAATAATGGGCGACTTTAACATTAACCTATTAGCAATTGAAAGCAGTCAACCCACCAATGAATTTTTAAACATCCTCCACTCTTTTCTCATGATGCCTGCATTCCTCAAACCCACAAGAATTGGACCCTCATCTGCCACTCTCATAGACAATATCTTCACAAATATCTCCCTCAGCAAATGCTTTCCCAAAATAGTTATTGATGACATTTCGGATCACCTCCCTCTCTATATCAATATTAAACTACATGAGATTGTAAAAATAGTGGAGCTCCCAATGCTGCGCAGAAGACAGGATAAACAAGCTAAACTGAAATTTAAAGAAAGCTTGACTGCGGAGGATTGGTCCGATGTGACTATAGAGTGTGAATCCCAAAATATATCTCACGCCTATCAACTTTTTATATCGAAATATCAAAATCTATATAATCATTGTTTTCCCTTGGAAATCGTCGGCTCCCGATCGGGAATGAAAAGACAGGAATGGATGACCCCTGCTCTCCTAAAATCTTGTAAAGTAAAAAGAAATCTGTACAAGACATATCTAAAGAATCCAACTCCAGATAATAAAATCAAATTCTCAAATTACAGAAACAAATTCAAAACTATCAAGCAGGCCATAATTCGTCAACACTTCTCATCAAGATTCCAGAGTCATCAAGGAAATCCAAAGGGTACTTGGAATATCATAAAAAGTATTTTGTCTAGAGGGAGCAAACCAGCTGTAGCTCCCGACATGTTTTACTCGGACGACGGGTGCGAAATAAACTTTCCAATTGCAATAGCCGAAAAATTCAACAAATATTTTTCCGATCTTGGACCAAACTTGGCAAAGAAAATCATTCCTTCATCCAAGTCCTTCGATAAATTCCTCACGAGATCTTCCACCCCCACAATGTTTTTTTTCCCTGTTTCGGCAGATGAGATCATTCAAATAGTCAAAGAATTGAAGACCTCCCATAGCTGTGGTCTTGATGGTGTTGATCCTTGCATTGCTGGTGAATTCATCTCATTGATCTCGGACACCCTCAGCTCTCTAATTAATTGTTCTTTGTTAACGGGGAATGTTCCTGATGACTTAAAATTGGCCAAAGTGATTCCATTGCATAAATCTGGTGATTTGAACAAGATCTGCAATTACAGACCTATCTCAATCCTGCCATATTTTTCTAAAATTTTTGAAAAGGCAGTATATCGTCGAGTGGAAATCTTCTTATCAAAGTTCAGTCTCCTTAACAACAAACAATTCGGATTTCGAAAAAATCACTCCACATATATGCCTTTGTTGTTACTTCATTCCAGAATCGCTGACGCTCTAGACCGTGGTGAGTTCACCATTGGTGTGTTTCTTGACCTATCTAAAGCATTTGACACCGTAAATCATGAAATACTTTTGTCAAAACTCTATTATTATGGCTTGCGTGGCTGCGTTTTGAAATGGTTTGCAAGTTATTTGGCGGGTCGTAAACAATTGACAGAATTTAATGGGTCTAGATCGTTGTTCAGTGACGTAACTTGTGGGGTTCCTCAAGGTTCTATTCTTGGTCCTTTACTATTTATCATTTATATTAACGACCTACACAATTCCTCATCTTTGCTTTCATTTTTGTTATTTGCGGATGACACTAATGTATTTGCCTCTGGCAAAAATCTTAATGAATTGATTATTACCATTAATAGGGAGTTAACTAATGTTGACATATGGTTTCGCGCCAATAAGTTATCTTTAAATATTGAAAAAACAAACTTTATGCTGTTTTGCTCAAAGAACAAGGATAGAACTCATATCATTCAACCCAGCATTAACAACCTTCAGATTAAACATGTTACGTCCACCAAATTCCTCGGCATTATTATCGATGAGAAATTAAACTGGTCTTTACACATCAATTATGTTGCCACCAAAATTTCAAAAAATATTGGAGTCATATCAAAAATCAGTTCATTTGTTGATAGAAAAATTCTTACTATGCTGTACTATTCATTAATCTATCCCTATCTCATCTATTGTAATATAACTTGGGCATCCAGCTATCCCTCTAAACTCACCCATCTACTCACTCTTCAAAAAAGAATAATCAGGATTATGTTTCGCCTCCATCCACGTGCTCACACAAAGGACTTCTTCATTTCAAATGGTTTTTTGAATATTTATCAGATCAATAAATTCCAAACTTGCCTCTTCATGTATAATTATGAACATAACTTGCTGCCTTCTGCCTTTGGTAATATGCTTTCCAAATCCTCAGATACCCACTCTTACAATCTTAGATCATCCAATCAATTTAGATCTGAATTTTCCCGTACCACCTTCAAAAAATTCTCCATATGTTGTAAAGGTCCATTTTTGTTCTCTTCTCTGCCATTATCCCTTACTTCTTTAAACAGTTCCTCTCTATTTAAATCCCTTCTTAAAAAACACATTCTCTCCAGTTGCTGAACCGCACATTTCCTCATCACTTCATCACTTCATCATTCCTTTCGTTATCCTTGGTCTTCTGTCACAGCACCTCCCTGGTTAATCTACATCTCTCATTATCAGGTGTTCGTTGTTCCCATCGTGTTTAGAAGTTTTGTCATCCTAATCTCAGTTTATCATTTATGTAAAGACCCTTTCATACGCCCCTTCAACTTTGTCAATATGAATTAGCCTATCCCCTAGACGGGAATTAAATTCCCTTGGGATAAACCATTGATGAATTTGTGATTTTTTTTTTGGGCATGATCTGTGTATATTTCAAAAATTTTTTTTTTGAATAAACGAATTCATAACCGTTAAAAAAAAAAAAAAAAAAAAATAAGGCATTCTTTTGGAGTTGGATGGGACATTCCAAACATTCTATATTCGACGATATTTCGACAACATTGGGGTCGGATTATAGGACAAAGATCTCCCAAACCACGTTCGGTCCAAAAAAAAGCTCTTTAAAATCTCCTGGATTCTCTGTAGGAATACTGTTAATTCATGTCTGCTGGAAATCTTATTTTGATAAATTATTCCAAAATTGCTACAAAATGTGGCAATAATAAAAAATAAACGCTATAAAAAAGGGCTCTGCGCTCCAGCAGTTCTTTTTTCTGTAAAGTTCTGACAATTATAGTCGATCAGATATATTGTTTGAAAAATTGGCAGAAATTATTCTAATGTTTTAAGACTCGATCGGTTCCCAAATTATGGCGGATTGTTTTTCCACATCGAAACTGCTTATTCGATGGACGATACGTTTACAAATGCTGTTGATTCTGACAGAGACCTAGCACTGCTAGGGTTACTGTCTTTAGCCTCAATATCTTCATAGTCGTCAGAGTCTTTAAGATCAAGAAAATAAGTCCAGCTGAAACATAAAATAAATCTGAATATTTGTTCTTAAATTAACTTTAATTATGCCATTTAAATAACTTGTAGTTATATTCAACCTGAATGTGATGATTGAAACGATCAAGAAGCAAGCGGATATGATGAACACAAGTCCACCCATAATGTTCATAGTAATGGCATGAAGTGCATTGTGACAGAAAGGACCAACGAAACCAACGATAGCTTGACTGCTATGAATGAAAGCATAAATCGAACCTGCAACGTGATTAATCTATAAAGTTAAATTCTTGGTTAAATTGATAAAATATGTCAATAAATTATGAATGTGTTTGTTGTACCTTGGTTGAAAGGTGAGATTTCCTTAGAAATTACTGAACGGGCAACTGCATATGGAGCCAGGTGAAACATCTGAATAAGTCCAGCTATGGAATATAATGATTAAATCTTTGTAGAAAACAAGCTTGTATGCTGGTAGGAAGTTTGAAAATGCATGACTCTATAATTCGAAATTCATAATAACGAATTTAAAATGTCTGCCTCGCTAAAATCTTTTTGCTATTGAATGGTCGTTCGTAATGTTCTCACCTCCGTAGGCTTCACCGACATTGGTCGAGAGAGCAAGGAAAACAGAACCAAAGATTTTGGAAAACGTTGAAATCAAACAGATGACCACATCTCCGCAGTACTTTCTCAACAAAATCACACCTGGCCATGCTCCAAGTCCAGCGCAAACGTACACAATAAAGAAAAATATGCCAATTCTCGACGAGTCCCAGAGCAAAGGCGGTCCTTTCAAGAAAGGCACAAAGGTTCTTTCTTGGCCTTGTTGCACAAAAACAAATACCATGTAACCTCCGAAAGTCAGCCAAATCTTTTTTCGAACTGATGGTTTCAGGTCGAATAAATCCGCGGGGAATAAATTCATTTTCAGGTTGTCCCTGACAGACAGATGGCTCTGCTTGTTTCGGAAGTTTTCCGGTTCGTCGAGAAAGAAAATGATCAAAAAGAAAGCCATCAAAGAAACAAAGAATATGATCCAAAATAACTGTTCAAAATTTCCATAGTTGACGATGACGAGTCCATTCATGAGGCTGGTAAGTCCGAATGTCACGCCAATAAACAGTTCCACCAAAGCCAGTCGTGAGGTTCTCTTTTCCATCGTTTCAGTATCAGAGATGTAGCTAGAATTACCGCACAAATATCCTGAGAAACTCCCACTTAATCCAGAAATAATGCTGGCCAGCACGATGAAAATTTGTGGAAACGTGTTGTCGATGTTCCCAGCAAATTTTAACGACACAATAAAAGCCATTGAATACAGGGAAGTTCCCAGGCAGGGAAAGTGCATTAGAAATTTGCGTTTCCTTGAGAAATCGCTGTAAACACCAAACAAGATGACGACAATAGCAGTCGGTAGAAGCTCTGCAACCGTGAGAAGGAGAACAATCAGAGAACTTTCTTCGTTAATAAATTTCATCTTCTCGTAGGTCTCCAACAATTGAGCAGTTTTGAAAGGTTTGCCTTTGAAGTATTTCAGAGTGAAATTATTTTTTCCATCTTCGATGTCACTCCTATTCACACCAGATTCGATCCAAGAATTCAATTCTCTTAAAAATTCACAGTAGAATTTTAAAATTACATAAACGACTGCTATTATTCAGACTTCATAATTTTTATTTCGAACTTACCTTGACGTGAAGTCGATATCATCTTGGGTGACGTTGTGTTTCAGAGACACGAAATGATAAACACACTGCTGTGACAGGGGAAGAGAAGCATTTTTTGCGAAAAAGAAAAGAATTGTGGACATTTCGAGTATGAATCTTTGCGACTTTCTACGTCTTTCTCCACCATCAATTGATTCCGCCATTTTGTTCAGACTCGATTGATTGAATTCCGTTTTTTTCCAGGAAGCCAAAAGTACCATAAGGCCGAAATTGCGCGGTAAATCAAATGCAGCCAGTTCTTAAGCTGCGTTATTGATCGCACATTCCTTCCGAGAACTCTGCACTTTTGATGAAAATTATTTCCACTTTCATTTTGTTCCTTTGTGGTTTCTTAATCGATTATTTCAGCATTATTTATGCTAATAAATAATAAATTTACCAATGTGTAATATCAGTTACAGTAAACGCCTTAGTAATTCATTTAAACGAATGATCCTGTTTTAATGTAAAAAGTAAAAAAAAAAAAGAAGAATATTTTAATATTCCTATTATAACAAAATATGTATTTAATTTTTGGTTAATTGAATTTCTATCAAAAATGTTTATTTCAATCTGCGGACCAATTGGTATTTTTGTAAATGTTTATCAATGTTCTGCTAATTTATTATATTCATCTGATCGGTAGTTCTAACTGAAGCGTCCATAGACCAAAGAAAGAATGATTTCTTGAATCCAACTTATTAAATTAAAACGATTGACGTCAGACACCTTTCGAGACCATTGTAAATAAGCCACGTAGTAAATCAGGCACGTACTAAATCGCTTTATTTATGCAGAATTAAATATTAAATGAAGTTGAAACTAAGTGCGTGCTTATTGCTTTTGCTGTCTCGTTGTTACGATGGTAAGCATCTGGTATCAGTTATGGCTGCATTATTAAGATTAAGAATTATATTATATATATTATGATTTCCAGGGCCAGTCTGTTTAGCGGAAGCTTGCGCTTCCTTAAGACTGACCCTATGAGTTTATTTTGTATTTTAAGTTTCATTTGTTTCGTTTGTGTACATAATTGTTTGTTCAATAAACTCATAAACAAAAAAAAAACAAAAAAAAAGAATAAGATTTGCTTAATACTCAGTCGGATAATTCAGTCAGATATTGACTGGCTGGAAACAAACTGAGAAATTGCTTATCGGATGTTCACAATTTCTTTAATACGAATTCAAAGGACGACATGGGAAAAATTTAGCACGAAAAGCAAACGTTTTGCAAGTCTGCGACGACGAACTTGACCAGGAATCCATGCTCACCGATGGCCAAAAAGACCCAAGATCTTATGTGATTGTTGAAATCGTCTGCGACAAACCTGACTTGTTTGTTGAAATCTTTCTGAAAAACGAGGTCCAAGTTAGCCACGTCATAGTCTATTCCGGGAATTGTGATAAATGTAATCACACACATATATTTTTTTAAATTATAATTATACGATATTATAATTTTGCGTGGATATGTTCCTGGTGCTCAAGAAATGATTTTGAGGAGAAAGAGTGGGTAACAGAAATGAAAATAAATATTTATAAGAGCACTTGATAATTACTGGTAAACATAAAACATGCTTTCCAAACATTAAGTAAGCACTTGATTCCAAGCCTCTACATTAATATGTAGGTTGGAAACTATAATTTTCACGTATAAATGTGACAATAATGTTCCAGTTTTTATGCAGATTTCATAATTTACGCAGATGCCAAATATTCACAATTAAACGTCCTACAAATTCTTCTTTGTCATGAATGAATCCCTTCTTTTATTGAAGTTTCTTTCAGTAAAATATTTATGATCCTATAAATTAAAACCAAAATCACTCCTTTTGAAGGCAGTGGTTGGGACTTCTTCAGTGTCGGGCTGTTTACAGGACGTAGAAACAAAACGAAATCGTGTGGCAATTATCCCAAGAAGTTTGGCAATACGCCCATGAGGGTAAACTGCATGAGGAGCCAAATCGTTGAAACATATCATGCTATCCGTGTCAAGCAACATCAGAAAACGCCCAACAGTATGGCAGCAGTTTCCGAAATCGAGGTTTACCAGTTCGGTGGTCAGTAATATAATATAATATAATATAATATAATATAATATAATATAATATAATATAATATAATATAATATAATATAATATAATATAATATAATGTAATGTAATGTAATGTAATGTAATGTAATGTAATGTAATGTAATGTAATGTAATGTAATGTAATGTAATGTAATGTAATGTAATGTAATGTAATGTAATGTAATGTAATGTAATGTAATGTAATGTAATGTAATGTAATGTAATGTAATGTAATGTAATGTAATGTAATGTAATGTAATGTAATGTAATGTTGTAATGTAATGTAATGTAATGTAATGTAATGTAAATGTAATGTAATGTAATGTAATGTAATGTAATGTAATGTAATGTAATGTAATGTAATGTAATGTAATGTAATGTAATGTAATGTAATGTAATGTAATGTAATGTAATGTAATTAATGTAATGTAATGTAATGTAATGTAATGTAATATAATGTAATATAATATAATATAATATAATATAATATAATATAATATAATATAATATAATATAATATAATATAATATAATATAATATAATATAATTATCAGTTAATGCCAAGTAATAAATTGCATTACGTCAAGCTTAAATCGTAATTATGCCTATGCATCAGAATATCCACAAGGTTGCTACGGCATTATTAATGGCACTTTGTATACAAATGCAACAACTAAAGAAGAATGTAAATCGACTTGTTCTTCGAATGGCTTCTTGTTCTCAGCCATCATGGTAGGCTGTGATGCAATCAACATTCAATAGTCATTATTGGGGCTAATTGGTAATTTTTATTATTATTATTATCATTATCATCATCATCACTATTATTATTACCATTATTATTATTATTATTATTATTATTATTATCATCAACATCATCATCATCATCTCGTCGTCGTCATCGTCATCGTCATCATCATTATTATTATTATTATTATTATTATTATTATTATTATTATTATTATTATTATTATTATTATTATTATTATTATTATTATTATTATTATTATTATTATTATTATTATTATTATTATTATTATTATTATTATTATTATTATTATTATTATTATTATTATTATTAATCGTTACAGATTACGATGTGTCACTGTTTGGACCAAATTCCCGAAGCGCGAGCGGAATGCGGTGACGACATCCACGAAGTCTTTGCTGGTTTAATTTGGATTCACTTTTAATTTTTATTACATAACAAATTAAGACAACATTAACAAGGCAAGTAAGACGCATATTAACAATGCAACGAAGTCTCCTGAGAACTGAGAATACTTTATCTGCGTTGACCAATTATAAATACTCTTGCGAGAGTTCACCATTGGAGTCACACCATAAACTTTCGACTACCGGTGCCCAATCTCATCTGATACTCGTCTGGACTTTGCTAATGTAAAACGTTACAGCCACTGAATGTTATTAAAGCAGACTACGCTCCTAATTATGGTCTTAAGTGGATCGATCGAATTGCTCTTGAAATTAATTAATTAATTTATTTAATACTTAATTTATTCGATATTAACATAATTAATGATTTTGTTGCTAGTTCGCTTGCCATGGATTGCATTCTATGGTTGTTACAACCCTCCTCCTGACGATGGTTACTTCAATTGGACGTCAGACATCATGACGCCTGTCAAGTGCATCATCTTTTGCACTAAAAACTTCAAAACCTATTCTTATTTGAAGGTCATTAGGTGTGAGATGTAGATTCAATTAATCAATTATTTAGGAAAATTTTCTTATGTATCATATTAAAATTATACAATTTATTAAACTTATATATTATATTAACATATGCAATATCGTATCTGTATTATATTAGCAAAAGCTATCAATGTTGTTTGATTCTTTAAATTTATAATTTAATCATTGTAATATAATTTATATCCTTGAAATATCAATTCTAGTTCGACATTTTAAAAATCTTTTCTTAGAATTCCGACGAATGCCTTTGCGACGATTCCATGCCAACCACAGACATGGAAGTTGATTTAGTGCATTGTTCCAAACAATGCACTGGAAACGATGACATTTGTGGAGGAAGTAATGTCAGTTCACTTTACACTGGTAAATTATTTCATAATTTATAATTATTTACAATTATTTACTAAATGCATCAATTTATTTATTAAATGTACTGATCTATTATCGCATTATCGAATAATTATACTCTTGAGTACAATTTAAGGAGAAGCGATTGTAGGCCAAGATAGCCGTATAGAATACGCACAATATAATATTTAGGAATAAAATATATAAAATAAAAAGAATTCTATTTCGCATCTACTACATATTGCGCCCATAAATATACATTATATGTCAATTTTGGATCCCGTCAATTCTACAGAAAGCCGCTAAACTAATCAATTAGTTACTACATTCGAACTTAAAACATTATTACAAAAATTATAAATTTATAAAGTTCTTAATCCCTTTTTTCTTATTGTTGGTTGGTATTTGCTTAGCAGAATTAATCAATATAAAATGTTTTTTACATAATTCATTTTGAGGTATAAATCAGATTGAAAATAGTTTTAAACATATTTAAACTTTAACAGAAAGAAATGTTGATGAAATAATTGTTATGGATACAAAGGAATTCAACTTAAAATGATATTAAAGTTTCCGTGACTTAAATTTATAAATTTATTTATAAAATATTCCTACAATTTGCTTTATATCGGTAGGCTGTTATGAATCCGAACTGAATATCTCTTGCACCGAAATTTTCCGCTGCGAACTGGATGACTTCGACATGTATGGTCAGTGCCAAGGATCGTGTGCTCCAGGATGGGGTGGGCCATACTGTGCCTCGCTCGGTGAATTTATTTTTAAATATTTCAACGATTTAAAATAAAATTACAATTATATTCATGAAATGTATCTGTTTTAATGAATTTCATTTGATTGCTTTTATTTGTTTAGTTTCAGAATTGTATGTCACCACCACCCAAGCACCAGACGATACTTTCAGAGGTACGTTTCAACATTTCAACAAAAAAAATGTCATCGATATTTTGGCAACTTGTTGTTTGAAGAGCAGCATAATTATAATTTATAAATTATTTGTTATATAACCAGTCATAAATGAATAACATAGTAAACTTAAATAAATAAAGCAGCACAGTTGTCACTTTCAAAGCTATTAATATCTTATTAGAAAGTCAGTGCGCGTGGACCAAATTCACAAAATCTTCGCTCATCTTCCTGTTTATTGCTGTCTCTGTTCTGCTGGTCTGAGAAGATATTTTTGAACTTTCAATGTAAACAGTTTAATACTATTACATGAGATTACAAGAAATTAGGTGACGTTCCGAGAAATAAACAATGAAGACGTGTGTTGTGAACTGAACAAGCAAAATTCGAAGCGGGGATCTCCATGGTGATAGTCAGCATCATTTCATAATAAATAAAAAAATTACCAAAGAACGTTAAGTACGTTGAACCATAGCTCTACATAATTAATTCCACATGGGATTAATTTTTTAGATCGTCGGATCGCAACTTCTTTTCATGCTTCGATTTCAAGCACATCTATTCGCATATATCGCATATATTCGCATATAAATGCTCGGCACCAATATTTATTCACACTTACTGAATAATTATTCACAAATTTAAATAAGTACAATAATGTTATTGACAGCAGTAATAAGCAACAGGCAAGACCATGGCCTTTCTTTTGACTTTTATTGCCCGATTACCTTAAGAAGTGAAATTGCTGAATAACAACTACAATAATCTCCAATTAATATGAAATATGTTATTATTCATTAATTATAATAATCTCCAATTAATATTGGAAAACTTCCAGCTTCACGTGTTCCTGCAAAACACTTAACTAGAAATGACCACATTTAATTCAAAAAGATAGAGTTTCCTCATTTTCTATAAGATCCGATTTCATTTCCTGTTGGTCCATTCCCCCTGCATTATAACGCTCGCTGCATCATTTAACAAACAAGTGGTGATTTTCAGACAATTTTCGAAAAAGAATTATTTTGAAAATGTTCACCCCTTCAAAAAAAAAATGAGTGCCTGCAACAAAATGTCTATGACTAATAAAATCATGGAATCCATTTGTTTCGCTTCGGCGTTATCAATCAGAGGCGCAGCATTGTCTGACAGATGTTGGCAGATGAACTCCTGATGAACTTAAGCGAACGATTTCTTCAGTTGAAATGCTTGTTGAAAGCATTGATATTGCACCTTTGCATATTGGTTAGTTATGTTCAGTTGAGGCTCACATCTGGCAAGGAGAAGCTTTGAAGGACTATGTTTTGCTTGATTATTTCTGGAATACTGTCGGGAAAGAACTGTTTCGCTTGGTTAACTATTTTTAGTTCAATCGGATCTGCCATTGGTTCTTATCATTGACATTGTTGATGTGAAAGAAATCTGATAATAAATAAATTGAGGTAATTTTGCAAGCAATACCATCGTGAGACTTTGGAATGGATGGAAATCTAACTGATGTATTTTCAGAGCGTGCCAAAATCCTTAACTTTATCAAAACAAAACCCGTCGATCATGGCTTTCTTCATTGAGAAAAATGCTGGATTTGATGCTGGATGCCAGCCAAATCAGTCCAGATTTGAATTCATCGAAGGCATAATGCACACATTTTATTGTTGGCATTTTGTATTGAGTTTCTTAATAGGATTTCGCTTATTTGTTATTAGTAATTTTAAGAGCACTTAAAGTGAAAGCTCTAGCATTATGTTTCTTCGTATGATATAAAGTGTGAGAAATTAAATTAGCTTCGTTGGAGGGCAGCAGAAACATTGTTTACATTTTAAATGGAGTGTTGCTATCTTACTTAGACCGCATTTGAAGGAAAATGGTGACACTTGTGCATGGAGACGATCCTTCTTGTGGGATCCAAAAGAAAGTTTTGTTTGCTTCGAAATCTGAACTCCCCGAATATACCGATGACACCAAGGTTTGCTTTATTGACTTTTTCGAATGCAAGTCCCAGAGGATAAGAATTAGGGTTATCATTATTTCTTTTTGCTATCAGGGATTAATATAGTAAATTCTCAAATTTACTATGACACCTATACGTCTAAAATAAAGAGTATTGTAACACTTGAGTTTCATAACTCAGTGTTGTAAATTCATCTGTAACTTGAAAATTTTCACAACTGGTGTGTAATTAAAATACAAACATACATTTATATATCAGTTTCCTCAATGATAATTAGTCACCTATTTTCAGCTGTATTTTAGGTTTCAAACGAGACTCTGTGATGATGACCATAAAGTTATCGATGATAACAGAAATGATAAAAATCCAATGGAACTTATCATTGGAAAAAAGTTTAAACTTGAGGTTTGGGAAACTTGCTTGAAATCAATGCGTCCAACAGAAGTTGCTTCGTTTGTGGTGGATGCCTCTGTTAGTAAATTATGTTTGTTTTTAACATGTGATTGTTGTATCATGTACTATCATCACCATTATGATAATGATAATCTTTTTCAATTGTAAAAATGATTAAGTTGAAACACAGTTTGATGTATGGGTTGGCTCAAGATCCTACTTGTAGAGGTGGCTACATGTTGCTTTATAACATCTCTTGAGTTTGTGGAAAATGATGCCATTGAAATGATTGTGTGATTATGGTGCCTTCATATCTGTTGCTTATGCACAAGTCACTCGGTTTATTTTGTAAAGAATATGGAAAGCACATCTAAATCCAGACAGGGCTATAAGCATAAATTTAAATGATTTATTTTGTAATTATTATGTGTATTTATACTTTAATAATAAATAACTTTTTGCTTATAAATAGCTTTGTTGTTTAAGTGAACCATTAAAACATTTATGTGACAATTCTACGTCCGTCGTTGCATTTGAAAGCTAGTCATAAACTATCCGATGGTGTCGAAAAGTCTTCGAGAAATAAGATGCGGAAAAGGTCACGCGTCTCGGCACTGCTGCGGGATGACGATCAAAGAAATCGGATTGGGTTATCCCGATCTCGACGAATTACTCAGAAATCCACAACCATTGGAATTCATTTTTGGTTGGAATTTAATTTGGAGCACTTTACTAATGTTTCTGTTATTTACTTTTTGGACTGGTTGTGACTTAGTCTTCTTACAACTTTTACAAATAATTGTTATTAATTCTGTTACTAGCTAATACTGATTTAATCTGCAGATCCATTTCAATAAAACATGTCTGGAGAGTTGAATTATGATTGTGATTATTAGATAATATGTAGCTGTTGCATGTTTCATGTTTCTATTTAATTATGTCCTGGATTTATTCATTGGAAACTTGGTATTATTTAGAGTTGCTGGCAGTAGAGTTTCCAGGTCAATATAAAAAAGACTTGTGGGCTTTGGGTGATGAGGAGAGATTGAAGATCATTCCCCAGCTGAGGGAGGAAGGAAATGGTCTCTTCCTGGAAAAAAAATACGAGGATGCGGCCGAGAAGTACGGCCAAGCGATCGGATTGCTGGAACAACTTGCACTCAAGTGAGTTTCTACAATAAATTATCAATAATATCCTCCATTTAAAAACATGATAATAATAATAATAATAATAATAATAATAATAATAATAATAATAATAATAATAATAATGTCATTTATATAGTGCCATGGGTGTGAGCTACAGGGTTGCTGAAATGCATTATGCATTATTATGCAATAATATTATTCAATAATATTATTCTATTTAATTTTGAGGCTAATGTAACATGAGGTATTGTTTCATAATGAACTGCAGAACTATTGACAGTAGAAATTGTTTACAAGTTTTCTTTCTATTGAACAATTTTTGTTTTCAAAAAGAGAAAAACCAGGTGACGAGGACTTTAAAAGATTGGAGGACATGAAAATACCTTTCCTTCTGAATTATTCCCAGTGCAAGCTTTTCTTGAAGGATTTTTATGCTGTCATTAAACAAACTTCTGAAGTTTTGGACAAAGATCCCGGTGAGGCTCGTCATTCCACGGTGCAACTCGTGTTCTGTGCACTTCGACATGCCTTTCAGACTCGAGTTATTAATTCTGCAATCGATGCTATTTGAAAATGCTTTTGAAGTTTTTCTTACTAAGAAACCATTACATAAACTTAACCGTCATAAATTAAGTTACAATTAACTTTAAAAATGCCTCTCAGATAACGTCAAGGCCCTGTTTCGAAGGGGCAAGGCCCACGTCGGAGCTTGGAATCCCGAAGAGGCGAAAAGCGATTTCGACAGGGCGCTCCGACTCGATCCGTCGCTAGAAAAAAACGTCCGCAAAGAACTCCAGGCGCTCGGTGCCATGGAAAAAGAAAAGCAACTGAAGGATAGCAGTTTGCTAAAAGGAAAACTCTTTGTATAAATTTCTTTGAATATAAATTAAATAATAAATTAATAAAGGAAGAAATACATGCACGTGATGTAAACATATTTTAGTCATTATCTGGTCACTTGCTTTTTACTTATTTTCTGAGAAATTAAATGTTTTGTGAACGATGTTAACGAGTTGGAAAGGCGTGGCTTTTGCGGACGTCAATCTTTACAATCTTTTCTGAGACATTCCATGCCAATAATGGATTTGTTTGAGTGTTGATTTGCGAGCAGGTCACGCAGTGTAGGAAATGATAATTAAAGAGAGTTTGGGCGGAGGGTGATAGCTTAATTAGACTCAAGTAACCTTGGAACCACCTCTGCCTCAACAAGATAGCAAATGCATGACCACCACGGAGCCCTTGCACAAGGGGGCATCCTTTCAGACTATGTGATCAGTAGCGAATGTCTTCTCTATTAATATGATATTGTATAATTTATAATCATCCAATGAACAACCTTTCTGATGTAATTCTATTTTCTTTTAAAAATTCTTCAATGTTGTGCCGGATCACTTTTATTTTTTCGGGGGGAGTGGGCACCGGCTTTGCCCCGGGGATATGCTCCCGTTCTCCTGAGGGAAATACCTGAAAGGAACAATGTGCACAAGTACTACCTTAATCCATTATTTAAACGTTGTTGAAATCTATTTAATTGTAAAATGAAATTCAATTGCACTTTGAATGCAATAAATTGATTTAAGAAAATCAATTCCAATAATGTACTTGAAAAGAAAATGAAAGCAACTGACTGACTGGACGCTAGCAGATGCCAAGTCAAAGTTCTGCAGTATAATAATAATAATAATAATAATAATAACAATTATTATTATTATCATTATTAACGTTATCTTAATAATATTTTTTAATAGTATAATAATAAACAGCGGTATTATTAATTATTATTATTATTAACTTTCTCATGGAAGAAACTAAGTCAATCTTCAGAGTGATGTTATTTGTTTACTCTCGTCATTATTTGTGAAGGGAACCTGAGATTGCTCTGAGAAATCTCTTGAAAGGAACAAAGGTTGAGAGCGACTCCACTGAATTGGAACATTTTTAAGATGAAAGTGAACATTTCCACGCTGAAATGTTTTTAATTAAATTAAATTAAATTAAATGCAAAATAAATATGTTAATGCATATTCATGCATAGTGAAACCTGTGAATTAGGGCACCGAGAATAGGGTAAACACGAGCTAAAGGCCGAATTTTGTAGGAAAGTGTTTTACTTTAGTTTAACGTAGATACCTAAGAAAAGAGACATCCTGTCCATAAAGACACTATTTCCATGCAAAATCTAGCTGTCCCTACACGTATATATAATATATAAATATAAATATATAATATAAATATATATATTTATATATAGAAAGACTGTAATAACTTCATCACTTCATTTGTAGTGTTATTTTAATTACTTCATGTCATTGGTTGTTGTCATTAAATTCTGTGCTTCCATGGAATTTAAAAATATTTTTAAAATCAAATCAAAAATATTTTCCTTTTTACTAATTAATCCTTAAATCTTTGAATTTCAAAGATTTTAAAAATCCTCTCAAAAAGACGTCTCAGGGAATTCGTGGAATTAATAAAACTTAAGAGGCTTAAATTTCGACAATTTATTAAATTTTATTTTATTAAAACTCCACGCGTTTTTTTTTGGACATCTTTCTGTCATTCGATGATGAAGACGAAGATGAAGTCACATGCCGGAAGTTGCTTCCTTGTGGTTGTTTTATCTTCAACCTCATTTACGCTTCCCTAGCGCTTCATTTCCAGCTCCCATTCCTTTGACTTAAATTATTTATTTATTTATTCATTTATTTATTTATTTCGTTAATTCAATTGTTATGTAATCATTCGGACTACATAAAGGCGTTAATTGACCGCTGGGAAAAGCTTCCAGGCATTTGGTCACGTGATGAGCTGGAAAAATATTTTCCTGCAGACGACATTCGCTTCTGAGAAATTCTTATTTCACGAATTGTTCGGATTTGTCACGCGAAAGGTCTGTTCAAACACTTGCCTCTAAAGCTGCGACTTTTACTCCATTTTTAAATGAATAAAATTAAAAAACATTTTTAAATGAATAAAATTGAAAACAAATTTTTAAAATGGTTTCATACGGGATAATATTTCATTGCATAATATCCACTTTGTGGTCGGTTCTCTTCACAACCACCACCATCACCGTCATCGTCGTCGTCATCTTCAATGACATTCCTAACTCTTCCTAATATTATCACTATCGTCCCAATAACACACAAGTGAGCATCGCTTGATTGGAATACAATGATGTAGGAAGATGATTCATGAAAATAATTACAATTAATTACGATTAATTACAATTAATTCAATTAATTCCAGTAAAACTTAATTTAGTAATCAATTTTAACGTAACTTCTCGTTCTTTCATTCCTCGCGAGTAGAATTAAGTGCAAATGGATTTTAATTAATAAATGGAAAATAATATAAATATATTTAATCGCAAATTAATTTTTAATTAATTGAAATTAAATGAATTTAATTAATTGGAAATTAATTTAAACTAATTTTAAATTAATTAAAATGAATTTAAATTAAAATCAAATTCCAAAGCATCGTCGGGAGTGCAACTGCTTCTTGGATAACAACAGCAACTTTCTTAAATCACACGTTTGGAAGGCAATCAATTAATTTTGTTTATTTATTTATTTCGACTCATTATGTTAAGTTATTCATGAATAATCATCGTTCTCATTTGATTGGCAGTTGAAAGGCTGTCGGTTAACACATCGTAATATTATCGGCCCCAATGATTATGCTAATTAGGGTCGTGTTATTATGACCTTATGATAATTAGGAGAAAATTATAATAAAATTTTGATCGCCAACTTTAGCAGGAAAATGAAACGTTCTATTTAAATTTTCAACTCATTTATTCATGATCACGTGACTAGGAAGGACGTGATGATGATGATGATGTTTCCTGGCCACAATGATATTTAATATATTAAAATATAGTAAAAATTAATAATAACAACTGGCGTAATAATAAATATTATGACATTATTAAATATAATTAATAATTATTATGACATAATAATTACTTTTACTTTGTCGTAATAATATAATAATAATGTTTTTAATAATTTCCATTAAATCACCGCTTAAGACGGGTTAATGTAATTTTTGTTGCTGTTAGTCCAGAAAAGCATTGCATCCCTGGACCATCATTTGCTTGGCAGGATGTCCATCTTCCTTGAAATTTGCGAAGAGAAGCATTTTTCATGGAGCCAAGAAAGGAAGCTTTTAGTTGAACTAATTAGGAGGCCGAGAATTTTTATGAAAATTTCCAAGCACTTACCATCGGTGGCAAAATAAATTGAGTCGTGATGAGAAATATCGATGGTGATGATAATGATGACGATGATGACGACGGTGATGATAATGATGATGACGACGGTGATGAAGACGACGACAACGTCGACGATGGTGATAGTGACGATGACGATTGCGGTAGTAGCCCTGGAGTGCATGGAATGAGCGTTGAGGCGCACGTCTGATGGAAAAGCAACGTGTCCATCCACGTGAAGAATCCTTTGCAAGGAGGCCATGGGAGGTGAGAAATAACTTTTATATTCAGTTTAATATTTTAATAACATATTAAACGTTGAATGTTTGTTAACACTTCTCTCTATTTAGACCAATCCTATTCAGTTTATATTTTATTATAAATATATTTTCTTTCTAAAATAATTCTATTCATTTGAATGTTTTTTTTAAAATATTTCTCTCTAAAATAATTCTATTCAGTTGAATATTTAAATATTTGTTTATAAATTGATTTTATTTAACATCCTTTATAACCTTTGAACGGTGAAGTAAATACGGTTTTTTTGTTGTAATTCCAATGTTGACGCTGCAATGACTGTGCAGTGGCATTGGCAATGCAAATGCGAAAGATTAATTAATTAACTATTTATTTATTTATTTAATATTTATTTATTATTTCTTAATAATAATTAATTACGGAATATTTTCTTGGATTTTGTGCATATTTATGGTGCCTCTTGTTGTAACTTCTATTTGGCCACAACTTTATGATTCTATGTGAAGTTGGAAGTTTTTTATCATTTCATTCCACTAGCATTACTCGGTCATCACACGTCCGATGATAAAATCTGATGATGTAGACACATGTTAACGCATGTTATTATCTCAGACGATGTGGAAATTAAAATTTCAACGTGCTTCATTGAGAATTATGAGGCTGCCATAAAATGGAATAAAATGCGTCAAAATAGGTTTATGAAATAATAATAATAATAATAATAATAAGCATAAAAAACGTAAGTCGTATTTCTTTCGGCCACTCAAATAAGTTTATAGTTGGCAATTAACAAAATGCAAAATTGAAGCGAAATTCATGAATATTCAAGCATTGACAATATTGACTTTCTCGATTCCATAATTTTAACACTCCTTTACTTGTGCATTTTTATCGTCGGCATTTGTCTTCAAAACAAACAAAAAGCACACACATACGTACACATATGTACACAAACAAACACACACACATATATGCAGACACACACAAACATACATGTATACAAACAAACAAACCAGTCTTGAACCTCAAGCATTTCTTTTCCTAATTTATATAAAAAAAAATGCTGAAATGAAACAAAATATGAAACGCCACCTCGGAAATGTTAATGTTTGTTTGTCAGGCTTCGACTTATTAATGAATTAAAGAAGCAGGTGCCCCTGCTGTACCTGTATTGGTATCTCGAGCGGTAACGTTTCCATCACGATTCTTCAACTTGGAATTTATTAAAAACAAATCAAAGAATCTTCATCCGATAATAACTCCGGAAAAACCCATCACTCGAACAACTTCAACAACAATCATAACAACAGCAATAACAACAACAACAATAACAACAACAACAATCACTCGATCGAAGTTGACCTCTGAAGCATTCCGGTGAAATAAATTATTTCTACTGAAGATGAAGATGGAAGTCGATGTTGCGAGGCATTTGCTGAAACATTTGAGAATTTAATGAATAAGGAGGCCAATCTTTAATCAATGAAGGTTTCCAGACTCGACCGATGATGTTCTGAAGACATTCTGAAGTCGATAATAAATTATAACTGGAAATGCTGGAAATTAATTAATATAAATGACTCGGATAAATATAATTAATCGAAGTAAATAATGAGATTTATCTGATAATTAATTGGAAATGTCTGACCGTGGGAATGTTGAGAATGTCTTGATGGGATTTGTTTGGATCGGTGAAGTTTCTTCCTCCTCAACAGGCATTTATTTGCCAGATGTTCGTCTTCATTTGCTTCCACAGGATGTTGGTGGTCCTGGAGATGGTGGTAATGATGATGATGATGGTGGTGGTGGTGACGGATAGTGGTAATGATGACGCTGAAGGATGGTGACTGTGATGGATGAACATAAACACGACGACGACGACGACGACATTGGTTGGTGGTCTGAGTGCACAAAAACTTCATTGCCGGGGAAAAAAATTTCCTTTTCAAACAATTTCAACTTCATTCACGACTTTCTTTCACTTCCAAACGGGCAAGGGAACATTACATTACTGTTTTATTGAGTGCTTTTATCAATGTTCCAAATAATGGGAAATAATAATAATAATAATAATAATAATAATAATAATAAATAAATAATAACAATAATAATAATAACATCGACAATAATAATAATAGTTTTCGCTTTCATTTCCTCACGGCAAACAGCCCATAACTTGTTTCCTTATTTTATAACCTCATCCATAACCTCAGACCGATTTTACACATATTCAGAAAAAAAGATCTCGCATAATCCTAGCAAGAGAACAAAATGTTTATCTAAGAGGGTCAAGAAGACGTAAAGACCAACAGCTTATCAGCAGGATTGTTGTAAGGACTACCAAAAGAATGAACCGGAATTTGGCAATGGAATGGATTCGTTGCAAGAAAGTCTTTGACAGTTTGTCCAAGATGTGATTCCTAGAGTTTGACATCGTTAACTTATGTACTATTACGTAGAGGATATTTTCTATAGGAAATTCAATGAGATTTTAGAAGACTCAAATTATGCCTTGACATTTGTTATGTTACAAAAAATCGGTAAAATAAGCATCAACAGAAGAATCTTCCAGGCGACTCTTACTAGCCCTGTTATGTTTGGCTTTAGATACCTTACCAACAAGCTGAGTATTATACCGAATGAAGTAACCCATGAAATAATATCAATACAATAATACATATCTCATTTATATGCATGGGCCACGTGAATATATTTATAACATTTATAACCAAAACATAGGTTAGCAAAGCATTAACCACAAAAACCTTCACTGATGACATTTGCATGATGTTCGGTTTACAAATGAAGGGTGGTAAATAAATAAATGAATTCAGGTTGTGCCAATTGATGATCAGGACTCAATTCAAAGCTTCAAAGTAGAGGTCTACAAATATTGTGGTATTCACGAGAAGGAAGGATACAAGAGCTAAAGGATATTATCGTTGAATTCTAAAAATTATTGGCGATAAATGTATTGGCAGTTCCAGCCAGTGCAAAAGAACTTGAGGTGGGAAAGGCCGCGCATTCCTTCCTTTGGGGAATTTGGAAGAAAATATTTGTTTTTGCCTTTGCCAAGCTTTTAAATATCAGTGGACGTGATGCCAAAGAAGAGCTTGGAGAGAAAGAAAATAGGCGAATTGAGGGAAAATCCAAGACGTGTTCAATTCTTTTGGAAAACTTTGTGTTGACAACGTCCTGCTTGGTTAATAAGTGCTTTTCTTAAAGGCGAAACGGAAAGCTTGATTAGTGCCGGTTGATTAACAGACAATCGATACCGGATGTCATCAGCGTGTAGTCCTAAAGCAGCAAACCGATGGCAATTTCAGAGCGTGTGGCAAGACCCTGGAAACTACAAACTTATGGAAACCAAGGCTTATGACAAACATTGGGTTTCAACGTTCTAGCACCAACTAAACATTTGCATCAACATCATCGAGGTGGTCAGCTACATTCATTGGGTTGTGCGTCGTGAGCTACGTCGTTGAAAGTGCACTCGGAGCGTGCTGAGAAAAGACTTCGCAGAAAGGGTTGAATTGGCACCGAGACATCCTAGACTTTTGGAGATTCAGAAAATCTTATTGGACACTGCTTACGTGTTGCCAAAAGTGCTTGGATGAAGCACTCTAGGAGCAGTCACTGGCGATGCTCAGGATTCATTGTTGGCCGAGAAGAACAAGACTTGAAAACGTAATGTATAGTAATTAATAATAATAATAATAATGTATAGTGGTATACAATAACTCATGACAATATTCTACTAAGTTATTATTTTTATAAATAATAACATTATGAAATAATAACAATATAAAACAATTATTATTTGTTAATAATAATAATAATAATAATAATAACGATAATATATGATATTAATAACAATAATAATAATAATATGTGATAATCATAGTAATAACAATAATAATATATGATAATATATTTACATCTAGTTTGTTTACGTTTTGAAAATTATCTTGTAATGAATTGGTTTTAATTGATTACTTTTCATTCTTCTTCATTAATTTTATTTGCGTTTAATTAGACAAATGAGTCGTCACGTGACAATTACACGTGACAAGTGAGAAGGACTCGTCGTTGCTCCCTCGTGGCTCGTAACGAAGTACTTAATGACTTTCGACCAATTTCCTGCCATCGGTTCTTGCGTGGTGCATGCCACGTCAAGGGGTCCATTCCATGTATTGCGGTGCATTCCATGTATTGCGGTGCATTCCATGTAACGTGGTGCATTCCATGTAACGTGGTGCATGCCATGTAAAGCGGTGCATGCCACGTCAAGGGGTCCATTCCATGTAGCGCGGTGCATTCCATGTAACGTGGTGCATTCCACGTAAAGCGGTGCATGCCATGTAAAGCGGTGCATTCCATGTAAAGCGGTGCATTCCATGTAACGTGGTGCATTCCACGTAAAGCGGTGCATGCCATGTAAAGCGGTGCATTCCATGTAACGTGGTGCATTCCACGTCAAGGGGTCTGTTCCATGTATTGCGGTGCATTCCATGTAACGTGGTGCATTTCACGTAACGTGGTGCATTCCATGTAAAGCGGTGCATTCCATGTAAAGCGGTGCATTCCACGTAAAGCGGTGCATGCCATGTAAAGCGGTGCATTCCATGTAACGTGGTGCATTCCACGTAAAGAGGTGCATTCCACGTAACGAGTTGCATTTCAAGAGCCGAAAGTTTCTTTCCTAATGTTTCCCAAGAACCACAAAACAAAGGCTCTAAGCCACTTATTCCTGCAGAATAGATTTTGCACCACGATTCAGACGCCAGGAAATGACTTGCATTTCACCGGTCCGATGTTGAAAGGAGGCAAAACGGTCCAAAGCAATTAAGACCATTGATTAAATTGCATTCAGAAATTTCGGAAGAATATTTTGTTTTAATTTCTACAAAAAGACCAAAAAGATTGTGATTGTGTGTGAGGGCTGTGATTGGTTGAATGAGGAGGTGAATGAAGAGAAAGCCAGAAGGAAGGATTTGAAGAGAAATAAGCTTCCAAAAGGATAAGTGACTTTAGGGGGACTGTCCCTTTAATCCGCTCTTTTGTGTTCGCTTAGTTTAGGATTGTGGCATCATCGTTTATTTATTTTTTCTTATTTATTTATTTAAAAGCTTCAATTAGATTAACATTTCATTTCGAACCACGTTTCTGATTTCGCTTTGCACTTCTTTGTGTGAAACACTTCATAAAATCGTATCACAAATTTCATTATCATCAAAATCATCATCATCATCATTCTCTTTTTTATTGCCATCATCACAATCATCACCACCTTGATGATGATGATGATGATGATGATAATCATCAGCAGCGGCACCATCAACAACTTTATCATCCGCGGCGTCATCACTGTCAACAAAAACCTCATCATCGTCATCATCACCATCGCCAACGTCATCATCATGAGTCTCATCTCCAACGACGTCACCGACACATCCAACTATTAAAACATCATCATCATCATCATCACTAGGAGAAAGATGATTATCATGATTATGTTATCATAAAGAATGATCACCATTAATCATCATTACCATCATCAAAGGTTGTCATCATTGATCAAAAAAGTCACGTCACGCCACTGATGCATGAGTGACTTTCATAAACGCGCACACACGGACACACGGACACACGTAAACGACCATATTTCTTATTAAATATTATCACTCATATGATGTTCAGTCTTAAAGGGAACTGCACTATTATATTGCATTGTTGTGGTCGCTGTAATGAAGTCGTAATAATAACAACAACAATAACAATAATAATAATAATAATAATATTAATAATAATAATAATAACATTAATACACATTTGTTTATTTATTAATTTATGTTTGATTCAATTTCGAAATTGAAACCTTCCAGCTCATTGAACATGTCGTGTTGCAGTTTCCATATTATTGTCTCATGAGGTAATAAATGTTATTTCAATGAATATTAATTTAATAAATATTAATTTAATAATAATAATATTCGTTATTATTATTATTTTATATTTTATTATTATATTATTATTATTAAATGTCTAATAAAGTGAATAATTAGTTAGGAAGAGAATTGCTTAAAACAGGCGCGGATTCATTGACAAGTGTTTCATTCGCTTGTTTCACGTCAGGCAGTGAAGAAGGAAATTGCATTTCCATCGAACATATGACGCCTACCATGTTTCCACAACTTACATCATCATCATCATCATAACCACAATTCTCTCCTTCCTCGTCGTCGTCGTCATCATCATCGCAGCAAGACTACGATCAACATCAACATTATCATCATCGTCATCCTCATTTCGTCACCAAATGACGTCAGTAATTTTATTGTCATGAAATCTTCCCATTTCGAACGAACTCCACAAAATGGAGCCACAAAAGTTGCAACAAAATTTCAGCGCAAAATCCTCAGGATTCCTCAGAAAATCCACAGAATCCTAAATGGATTCCACTTTTAAACTTGAAAACATCAAGATAAAAAACCCTGCTAATTTCACTTCAAATAAGAACTTAATGAGAGATTAAATCGAAATATTTAATAATTAAATTAAAACTTTGAATATTTTATTAAAATATTTGAGAAACATCGTTGCAGATCATTAAATACTGCTTGGTATTTGATTAGAAATTACTTGAAGACGTGGCCAAATGTTTGCATGCTTTTACCTATGCAAAGTCCACAATAAATATTTGAAAATCTTTGGATTTTGTGTCTTTTAAGAGCACGAGTTTCGTTTCAATTCTCCCTCAGGAATGATTAAGAAATTATTTCAAAGTCAACCTTTACTTTTTACGTTTATTTCTTTAAATAAATTTAAAGCGGCCTTTGCATGATACTAGTTTGGCGATTGAACCGGGTTGATGCATTCCAAGTGATTGATTGATTGCGGTCTTGATTGATTCTGGACGATGTTTTCTTGAGTGATCTTGATTTATCTTGAGACGCGATTGAAATTGATTGCCTTCAATCAATTTCAGTTGGTAAATAATCGTTCGCTACTGCTGGAAGACAAGTTCGCAACAAAAGCTTTCTAAGACTAACGAGAGGTCCGATGAAAGCATTAAGTTTCAATTTTACTTCGCTACAAATTAGAATTTATGGCAAAAAATTTCGGTTTAACAAAATAAAAATAAACGAAGATTTTTTTTTCTAAACATGCAAAATCATTTTAACATTTTAAAATTAACAAATAAAATACTTGCAGAGCTTTTCCTTGTGCCAAACGATAACACTTCAAACATCAACGGATCATTATGGTTTAATAGCAACGATGTAAATGAAAATTCCTTGGAGGCATTCCAGATTTTGGCGATATTTCACGCAATTATATTATGTTTCTTGGCCTTCCTCGGTCTCATCTTCAACGCTTTTATTGTTTTCGCGGTTTTGCTCAGTCGACGTCTGCGCTCGAAAGTCGTTTACGGTCTCAGCTGCCATTTGGGACTGTCGGGAGTTGTCTGGTGCTTGATTATTCTGCCGGTCAGCGCTGTACTCCTCCTGCTAGGAGATGAGTGGATCTGGTCGCAGGCAACCTGCAACATGCTGGCCGTGGCTTGCAATCTCTGCGTTCAACTCTCCATTTGGACCATAGTCCTACTGAGCTGGGAAAAGTATAAAGCCATCGTTCTCCCTCTCCACCATCCCACGGCTGTCAGGTCCCTGCACACGTGTCTCTGCTTGTCCAGTCTCTGGCTCTTCTCTCTCGTCACAGACCTCTTTCCCATTGTCTTTTCCAACGGATACATCTACGATCGAACGACCGGATTTTTCGAGACAGGCAGCACAAGCAATGAATTCAAAAGGATTTACGTCTGCTTGTGGCTTCTTGCCACGTTTTATCTCCCTCTGGCTGTCCTCGTCTTCTGCTACGTGCGCATTTTTGCGGTTGCCAGGCAACAAAACAAGCGCATCGTCGTCATGGCAGCCATGGTGAGAGTCATCACTCTGAGCGTCGGAGTTCCGCTGACCAAGGAACAGGCGCAGAAGTCGACCCAGCACGTTACGTCGAGAAACAAGAGAGCTTCTCAAACGATTTGTAAATTTCTGGGAGCTTTTGTTCTCTTCTACATTCCATACGCCACCGTACACTTAGTGGGACAGCAGCATCTTTCCTCGACGATTTGCTCCTTATCGGGGTTCCTTCTGTCGGCATCTCCGAGCGTCAATGCTTTTGTGTACGGCATCAAGAACAAGGTGCTCAGGAACTCACTGAGACACTACATCGACAAGAAATTCAGACACAAATCGTCGTCCTACCTCGGCACTAAGTTCAGACCGCACAAGGGTCCGACTTGCAGAGCTGATATCATTTGAAATCTCACAATCTTTTTAAATGTTTATGAACGTTTACGATTCTAAAAATATTTTTGATGTTTCCGAACAATTTAATTTTTTTAAAATTCTAATAAAAGATATTTTAAAACGGCATACAATGACCCGGTGCTTTCAACTCCAAGAAAAGGCGAAGATTGTTGAAGACGTCTAAAGGAGAAAATGAACGACATTTGATTGATTATTGAATTGAATTCGATTATTCTTCATTTTCCACGTTATTTAAAACAAAACTGGTTTTGAATACCTCGTCATTTCCATAGCGAATGGTTTGCTTCAATTATTCCATGTTTTCAAGATTTAATTCAATTTAGACTTGAAATTATTCTTTTAAAATATTACTGTTATCGTCTTCGTATGAGACGCGTGAGAGGCCATACTTAAACCTTGCCATTTATTAAGTTACCGGATGGAAAAATATTGGAAGCAGCACAAAATTAGTAATTGTTTGAAGGTAGGTGACTATAAATAAATTGAATAATAAATTAATAATAAAATTAAAGCGTTTGTTCATCAATTTATTTATTATTCATGATTCTTCTGGTCTTTCCCAAAACTTAAATACTTATACTTATTATAAATAACAATAAATTCTAGGCAAAGTTGAAACAAATGGTTTGCTACAAAATTCACCAACAACATATCAGAGACAAAAATAGCCGTTTTAGAACATCATCTTTCTTTAATTAAGTCAACATCAACAATTAAAACATTTTCTCGCTAAAAATAAATATCGGACATATAAAAAGAATAAGAAAGAATTACAGTACTTGTAAAATATCATGATATTTTCCATCCCTGATTTCAACGCATTGTATGTAATATTAATTATTAATGTAAGGAGTATGTCCACTTTATTCTACAATAATTCAATTCATTGAGAAACTCTAGACATTTTGCAGAAATATTTAATAGCTTTGTAAGAAATTGGTTTTTGTTCACTCCGTGTGATGTGACCATATTATTGCATAATTGAACTACGAAAAGGAAGACCCAGAAGATAAAATATTAATGTGGCCACAAAAAGGTGTGATTCAAAATAGCGTAATTAACTGAGTCTGTAACTTTGATAACTCGTTGGCTTTTTTCTTGCTTCTCATCAATGGTTGGAGGGGGCCATTTCTTCCACCCCATCCAGATGACATCACTGCAGAGATATCTTTGTTAAAATTATTTAACCCATATTTTTTCAATTTTAGTCTATTTTATTTACTCAATTTATTTCGAGTTGCTTTTATAGTATTCTGTTTGGAGATGTTATAGTAAAAAAAACCCTGAATCACTTGTTCCAGCTTTCCTTTCATCCCAGAGATGTCCCGTATTTAGTTCACCTTATAACCTTAATAAAATTATATTCTAAAGTAATACGTTTAAGCAATAATTCTCAACAAATCAAATAATTAAAGTTCCTAGCCTATTCCTGTCAGCTAGAGACCTGCACAGGTCGAAATTTTTTGCCCAAGCCCGACCGAGCCCGCTAGATGTGACTATTCAGCCCACCGTTTAAAAATCCGGCCCGAGGAGGTTCGCTCGAATTTATACGTTCTAATGCGAACTCATGCTTAATAGAACTATGAAATTTTCTTACTACAATTCAAAAATAACACTGGAGCTAAATTGATTCCCACAGTACTTGTAAAATAAAATTTACCAGTAAAATTTGAATAATGATGAGATTCCACCAAGAAACGTTTTTGTTTCTCGAAGTTTCCGCAACGGAGCGCGGGGTGAAAAATAACAATTTATTACAGGTTTCACAAAAGTTCATTAACATAATAAGACACCACATATTTTATTTGATGTCCGTAACATGTTTATAAAATAAAAATGCCAGTAGCTAACGTTATTATTGATAAGTTTAGAAAAGAGACTTAATGATATCGAAAAAGGACAAATTCTTGTCTTTAAAGACTTGAATTTGTCAATTTCTGAGAATTCTTGGAGGTTGAATCGCTCTAGAAAGATTATAAGCCGTCATTTAAGTGATCATCAAAGGAAAATATGCAAATAATAAAAAAGATAATGGTCCGCCGAAGCCGGCTTTGAAGTGCTGAACGCTAGCCCGTGCAGGTCTCTATCGTCAGCATCCCTTGATTAATTTTGGTTGAGAAATCCATCAATCGTATTTAAAAATTCACTTCCCCTGCATCTATCAATTTATAAAAAAAGGCCATCCCCTGTTGGGTCTTTGAAAATTGAAGCGGCCCCACTACTCGTCCACATGGATTCATGCGCCAGTGAGGTCGAACTCGACTACATCATTGTTTGCTCTACCAATATTCCAATGGAACTATAATCAACATTGAAATAATTCTTTTCGCTGGTTCATAATTCCACTTTTATGTCTAGGCTACCTTGGACGAACTCTATTTGCTTCACTGTAAACATCTAGCTTCCCGACACGAATGATTAGTTTACCGCTGCATGTTTCAATTTGCCTAAACGAAAAGAAAACGTATATTCACTCCCGCATACTTTACTCGCTTCCCTAACATTGAAAAGTCATCGGTTCGAACAGCAACTGCTACATGGAAGTTTGCGTAGATTCATTGGAATCAGCCTTGGAGGCATCTAATGGTGGCGCAATGAGACTGGAGCTTTGTTCCGCTTTATCTTGTGGAGGACTGACCCCTAGCTTGGGCTTGTTTGATGCCGTTAAATCTCGCGTCGAGATACCAGTCTTCGTTATGTTAAGGCCTAGGAGTGGTGATTTCATATATTCTAAATTTGAACTGGAAATAATTAAGACTGATGCTCTGCTACTGAAAGAACGTGGTGCAAATGGATTCGTGTTCGGAGCCCTTTTGGAGGACGGATCCATAGACGTCAAAAGCAGCGAAGAAATTGCAGCCATTTGTAGGCCTTTGCCGATCACGTTTCACAGGGCCATAGATGCGAGTAACTGTCCGGCCGACAACATCCCAACCTTAATTTCCATTGGTTTTAACAGAGTCCTATCCTCTGGAGGGAAGGCTTCAGCCCTTGACGGTGAGAATCACCTTACTTAGTTATCTTACTTCTACTTTTTCCTCAAGCAGGAATTTTGCAGGTTGTTTTATTCTGAAGGAGATGATTACTAAGTATGGCAATCAGATTGTGATAATGCCTGGTGGTGGAATCACAAAACACAACCTCAGAGAAATTTTGCAAGTTTCTGGAGCAAAAGAGTTTCATGGATCTGCCAATGCTGAAAAAATATCTAAAATGTCTTTCATCAATCCTGATGTCACATTTGGTTCAACTAGTGATTATGTGAGAAAGGTTTGCAGCAAAGAACTTGTACAATCCATGGTCTCTATTCATGCCAACTTTTACAAATAAAACAACAATGTGTAATTGTATTGAACAACTTCTGAGCTGATAAAAGAACTCTGTGCGATATCCAATCTAACATTCACTTCCAAATCAATTTGGAGGATTACAACTCATAAGCAGGGAACTTGGCATGATTGGGCTTTAGGATGTCCACCAGGAAATAGATAGTCCCAGCCATGCCTTAAATATAGAATCGTTATAACTTATCAGATAAGTAAAGGGAAATGAAATTACTTAAACAACAGTGACATAATGTGGGAAATTGCTAATAATTTGAGCAATGTCATAATTAGATTTGCTTCATAAATATGATTTGATAATTACCTTCAAATAGGGAATAGGGTCGATCAGCAATCCTGCAACCATGCTTGCCATAATCGAGACACCATTCGGCATACTGAAAAACGTTTCAATGAGGGTCGAATCTGATTGTCATTCACACCATAACTCAGAATTAAGACCTCTCTACTTGTTTAGTTTTGAGTCATGAAAGTACATCCATTACTAACCTTCACTGCATAATATAGGTATTTAGATTGTTTAGTCGCTCGGAAAATGGCCAGAAATCCATAGGCATTTCCAGCAGCTCCATGGCAGATTCCATATCCTTTCTTCAGCAACCCTCTTTTCCAGGTTACTTTTGCACATCCTTTTGCAGCAGACAAATAGCTTTCATCCCCAAATGTCTAGCAAAAATGAGAAATTCAGGTCAGAATGACTGATTGGCACCTGGTCAATAAAGTTCTATATGGCACTTGGTATGCGGCAAGGAAGGCGTGAATCCAGCCTGGAGCCCCGTGACACCATTGCACCAATTCGTCTGACTTTGATCTCATTGACGATGGGTAGTTCCCAGATGGATACTTCAATGTCATCATAAAATCTACAGTAGGCTTTAACAAATCTTGTAGGTGACTGGAAACATAGTGGTCATCTTTGAGCTGTAATGAGACAAGTATTCAAAAACATGAAGCAATTGCTTTGAGATAATGTCTTGTCATAAAAGAGACTAACTGTCATTAGCATGTAAAGGATGCCCATCACTCCATGAGCTGCACCAAGATATTTCTTGCTGTGCCATGAATACATTAATGGTGATTCTGCAGTCTCTCCCCCATTTTGTTTGCGACCATTCTCAATTATTCTTTTTGCAACCTGAAAATGAACACAATCCATGATGCTCAACACACAGAAATTAAGAAAAGTTTGAAAAACCTCTCCAATGATGTCATCACCAATAACATTTGAACCGAGATGTTGCCTAACAAACAGGAAAGCATAGAGTAGCCCTGCCCTACCATAGAGCAATTCATCTCCAATATTATAATCATTCTTCATCTTTTTGAAGAGATCTTTCAGTCTATTGTACATATATCATTTTGTCATTCAAAAATACAGAATTGACACAAGTTGACTCTGAGCAATAGCACCAATTACACAACTATGCATTCTGTATTTTGATTGGGTAATATATACCTGCATCCTATTTAAACTTCATTTTCAATAGATTTAGATTGTTATATTTTTTGTATTGCCACTTTAACACTCACTTTTCTAAACATTTATTAGATTCATCCTCCTGACCATCAGCTTTCAAAATCACAGCCCCAACTGCCAAGGGTCCAGCATCTCCACACAAAAATGTGATTGATTTATGGCTGAGATTTTTCAATGTTTTCTTAATGAGTTCCACTGCTTTGAATAAGTAGAAAGCTTTGTTTTGACTATCATCAAAGTCTGTATATAGGTGATAGTACATAAGAGCTACTCCTGAAAAAGAAACAAATTATGTCATCTACATATGCTGAGAGAAGATGGTTCTTTAATTTACCTGCAGTACCAGTGTAAACTGAGGAATCTTTCCAGTCAATAGAATATTCATCCTCTAGTTTACCAAGAAGAAGTCTTATCTTATCTTTAATTTTGCTCTCTAAGTCACTTTGAAGCTAGAAATCATAAGAAAAATTATGAAAATCAATCTTCAATAAATCAAGTGGCGCTAAGGCGTGTAAGTCAGTCGGTCTTCCATAGGAAAACCATTAATCACATGCATTAGGAACTCGAAAGAACCTAGGATGGTTATTTATCCCTTTAAGATGCTACGGAACTTAATTTGAAGAGGTCCGCTCACTGTATTTAAAAACGTTGCCCACCCTAATTGCAGCACTTGAGTTGTTTAAGAAATGTTCGGACATCCCCGACGCATAGTCGTTAAAGCTATTCTCAAATTCTCTTGGAGATTCCACTGCCATGCCTCGCTGAAGTTTGATACCCGTCTCCAACAATATTTACAAATACAAGCTGATAACAAAAACACCGCTCGAATTTGCGCAATTATACTTTTAATGTTGAGATCGCGTCACCGAATTATATCCATTCTCAACCACGAGCAACACTTCGCTGATTTTAAATAAATCTTAAAAATTAAATTTTGCGATTTTAAAAATCCATATTCAAAGTTTGTAAAACCCAAGCCATTCCTCATAAAGCTACTAGTTTTATGGATGATATTAACTATTGACGTCTTTTGAAACCAGCCCCGTCACTTCTCCATTGTCCATAGAATACTCAAGCACGAGGTCACAATTCGAACTTAGATGCAGCATTCTCGACTATCAGAAAATATTTTCGCGATCCGTTGGCAAGGAAACGTAAAGCCAACCGAAATCATGAACTCGGATACCACTTCACACTTCAATGCTTTAAACTCAACATGTATCAGTTACCTAATTGTCATATGGCATAACATGTTTTAGATTTTCCTTAGTGGTCCTAAAAACTGCTCAGTTTGTGAATTAAATAAATAAGTAAATAGAAAAAAACTATCTGGGTAAAGCAAAATATTAAACTCAAAGTCGAAAACACCCAACAAGAGATACAAGTTAAAGCTCAAAACCAGGGAAACGGGCCTCTTTGGGAGATAATATGTCAATCATGAAGTAAATTGTTCCAGCCATTCCTGTAGTAATTATAGTAAATGACATAAATGCAGAAAAATAGAATAAAACTGAAAAATCAGATTACCCTCAAAAAGGGAATAGGGGGTATCTGCAATTCTGCATCCATGTTTGCCATAATCACATATCCATTCTGCAAACTATTTAAGTAGAGAAAAAGTTTAAAATTAGGCAAAATAAATGTTTATATATCTTCCTATCTTACAACTAGATATGCTGCTCGTCTACAATCAATTAGTGTTCTAGAGTTAATGAATTTCTTTAGCAATACATTAACAAAAATGAGATAATAAAAAGTTCACAATTCTAACCTTAAGAGCCCTATAAAGATGTTTTTCATTACCACTCGCTTTATATACAGCCAGCAAACTATATGCATTGCCAGCAGCTCCATGGCACAGGCCATAACCTTTTTTAAGAAGACCCCTCCTCCAAACAACCTCAGCACACTCCTCTGCTGCCTGAAGATATTTCTCATCTTCAAAAGTCTGAGAAGAAAAGTGCATAATAAGTTAAAACAATTAAGTACATAACATTATTTAACATTTTATGTTCTGATACTTGGTAGCAGTTGAATCACATACAATGTCCTCAATAAAAAATAAGAACACCAATCATTATTATGTTAAGTTACATCAATAGCACATTTAATATTAAATAATTGAATCATTAAAGTCAAATAAATAAATATGATACTATACAGTATATATATATATATATATATATATATATATATACTGTATAGTGTCCATATGGACGTGGCATAGCCATGGGATGTGCCATTTCTCCATCGCTGTTTGTGCTTGCCATTCAAGTCGTTCTAAATGCAGTAGGAGCTGAGATCCCCGAGATGCGTTTGGGTAAAGGGGTGTTTATGCCTTCAGTAAAGGTTTTCATGGACGACACCACCATCGTTCTAAACAGGCAGCAGATTGTCCAAAGAGCCCTTGACAAGCTCAATGATCTACTCCAATGGTGTCGCATGGCTCTGAAGCCCGCAAAATCCCGGAGTCTTTCTCTCACAAGAGGGAGAGTTCGCAGCGACGTGTGCTTCACCGCCGGAGGACAACGCATTCCGACGGTCTCAGAAGAGCCAGTAAAGAGCTTGGGAAGTTTTTTTGACGTGTCCCTCCGCGACAAAAACCAGGAGGCAGCCACTGTCAGTAGGATGACCGACGGTCTGAGAGCGATTGCAGAATCGCCGCTACAGGGCAGATTCAAAGTCTGGCTCCTGCAGTTCGTCCTGCTACCAAGACTGCTGTGGCCATTGACCATCTACGAAATAGGCCTGCAGTCGGTAGAAGAGATGGAAAAGGAAAATAAATCGGTGTACGAGGAAATGGTTCGGGTTGCCGCCTTCGCTATCGTCGATCGCCCTGTACAGCAGAAGCACACGGTTGAGGCTGCCCCTCAGATCCATCGTTGAAGAATATAAAATTAGCAAAATCAGAACTCAATGGTCGCTCAACAACTCCAGTGACAGCAGGGTCCGCGACGTCATGCCGCAACTCCGCTCAGGAAGGAAATTCAGAGCCCAGGAAGAAATTGAGGAATCCGAGGCAATCCTAGCCTTCGAGGAGAAAAGAGGACCCGTGCAGGTAGACCGCCATGGAGTCGGATGGAACCATTTTCCAAGATGGTCCACAGCGAATGTGCAGACAAAAGCCGCCATGATAATCCAAGAGAGAAGGCGAGAGATGGAGACCGAAAGGATTGCGCTGGCAGTGCAGCAAAGCCAGCAAGGACAGTGGACAACCTGGGAAGACGTCATCCAAAGATCCATCACATGGAAAGACATTTGGAAAAAAGTCTCCCCTCCGCTTGGCATTCCTCATAAGGTCGGTCTATACGACGTGCTCCCTTCCGGGTCCAACTTACAGAAGTGGGGGATGGTTCAAGACGCCAGCTGCGAGCTCTGCGGAGGTGAACAGTCACTCCGGCACGTGCTTTCATCATGCACGTACGCCCTTGCTCACGGTCGCTACACTTGGCGACATAACCAAGTCCTGCAGGTCGTGGTCGAAGCGGCTAAGACGGCATGCTCCCAGGCGAATGCCCGAGAAAATCGCGGCACCAAGAAGAATGTACTTCTTAAGAGAGGGCTCAACACAGCACCGCAAAAGGAACATGGCCCAAATGAGGGACTTGCTGTCCACAGCCAAAGACTGGACAGTTGCGGCAGACCTGCAGGGAAAAGGCACTACCACCAGGTGCTACAAGAGAGCGGCAAGCGGCCTGATCTGGTTGCTGGCGTCGGCAGCAACCGATTCCGTCATTATCGTAGAGCTGACGGTCCCATGGGAGGACCGAATGATGTCAGCAATGCTCTGAAGAGCGACCGTTATGAAGAGCTGAGGATGGATTTAGAGGGGAAAGGTTATAGCGCCCGTGTGTTACCAATAGAAGTCGGAGCGAGAGGGCTGGTAGGCAAGTCTACATACGCCTTTCTCAGGAAGATAGGCCTTTCAAACAGGCAAACCAAGCAGTTCGTCCAGAAAATAGCCGAGTCCGCAGAATCGGCTTCTCACTGGATCTGGACAACGAAGGACCGAAGGTAAGCCTCAGACACGGCGAGGCTAGTCGTCCCTGTCCACTCCACCAAAACAGGGACTCCAGTGTAAGACCAGGAAAGAGACACCCCGGACGGCATTCACACCAAAGTGATATAAGAAGTGCCGTAATGGCTACTTTGACGGTTTTTTCGGACGGCGGAGCCCTCGCGGAATTTTTCGTAAAATGGCGGTGCGAGTATTGTTTGTTTGTCGGAAGTCGTTGTCTGGTTATCGGAAGAAAGTATCTGACAGGGACATCCGCTTGATCAACGGATGCGGCCCAGCCCCCGAGAGTGTCAGGATTCAGGGCCGAAACACTCGTAGAAGGGGCCATTCCTCTGAAGATCCCTGTCAGAACGCTCGTTCAAGAGTTTCTATCAATATATATATATATATATATAATATATAATATAAAATTAAATAATCATAACATATAATATAGAGGTCTTTCTAGAAGTGCTGCACAACATAAAAAGAATCAGAGTGGGACTCCTTTTCCAATAAAAAGACAATGTATCAAAGAAATTGACAGAGATTTCAGGATTTTAAGGAAAGTGTTGCTCCTACAGATCCTACAGTAGATGGCTTCTTGATGTACAATCTGGCTGAAAGGATGTGAATTATTTGCAAAGAAGAAATGCTACTCATGTTATTGATCAGAATTGTGCAACCATCCTATCAAAAACCCTTTTAATATCCAGAAAAAAAATGGCCACAAGTATGAAATACATGTTTCATTTGTTTCTAAAAACAGTTATTAACAGGATTAATTGTCCCTTAGAAATGAATGACTACTTTGTTCTCATCTAGAAAAACTTTGATGCCTTTGATCAACCTTTAAATATCATTAGAATTTTGTCTTGCAAATAATTTTTCATATGAAATTTAACAATTTTAGAGGGTTTAATACTTTTTAAAAAATGTTCATCATGTAAGGGTTACTCTAGTATATTTCAACAACAAAGAATAATAAGACCAAAGAATGTAAGTATTTAAACCTTGTAAGCAGCTATGAACATGTATATCCAACCCGGAGCTCCATGACACCAGTGGACTAATTCATCCACAGCACGAGGTTCAATTGCAGCTGGATAATTTCCAGATGGAAACTTGAATGTCATCAGATAATCAATTGTCTGTCTAATTTTTTCCAGTTGTGGAGAAACAGTTTTAAAATCTTTAATCTATGGAATAACAAATATTATTAATATATGTAAATATCTCAAATGAAATTATATAAAAAAATGACTTATTCAACAAGATATAAAAACGAAGACCATGAGCAATATCCAAATGATGCCAGTAACTCCATGAGCAGCTCCAAGATACATTGTGTCATACCATTCATACATGAGAGGAGATGCTATTCTGTGTTTATGAGCATATTTTTGTCCACTTTCAAACACTGCATCTGCTATCTAATGACAAACAAATGTTTATAAACATCTTGTTATTGGATTACCTTATTATTGGAGAATGCTTTCAAGCTCAGTATTAATAGTATTAGTATAATCTATAACAAAATTTTAAAAAATAACTGCAAACCAGAAATAAGCATGATAGTATCAAAATCACGTGGAGCTATTAATAATCCTCCAAAATTATTACATAGATATTAAAGTGGTTGAAACAAATTTTTTTCAATGGATCAGAGGTCTTATTTTTGATCTTTTTATGGGATGAAATATTTGTGCAAATTTTAAAGTGTTAACTCTGACTGTTATTCTTGTGATGTTCCAAAAGCATTAGCCCAAAAGTTTATCCCAAAATTAAAAAGGCATAACTTCCCTGAATCTTTGTGCCACTTTAAAATTTTGGCCTAAAGAAAAGCTGCAATAAAGAGCTATTCTGCACATGCCAATCTATTCTAGAACTAATTTCTGAAGCAATAAGACAACAAACTAAACATAATCCAAAGGAAGAAATTGGTACATTTAACAGTTAGCTAGAACTCTTGAAAAAGTTACCAAAGAAACTCTAAAAAATATTGTGCCACAGGTCCAAAGAAAACATCCTACATTAATTGAGCCTAACATCATGTAAATGTACTGATAGAAATGAATATTTTCAATATTTGAGATTGTTGATCATCCTCTAACATTATGTTATTAAAGTAATATTTTGCAATATACATGCTGGTAATGGATCAATGTATGAGTGAATATTGAAATCAGATAAAATATTTTCTTCACATAAATGTAAACCATTCTAATGAATATAAACAAAAATATGATATTTGGATTTTAAAACTATTCATGATTGCAGAAAATGAAAAGACTTTTAATAAAATTATTTATATTTTTTATGCTTACTTTCACCAGAATTCCATCATCTACCATAGCATCACCAAGATGATGTCTCACAAAGAGTAGAGCATAAAGAAACCCAACTCTACCATAAAGAAGTTCATCAGGTATTGAAGAGTTGTAAACAGCTTGTTTGTTCAGTGCTAAAAGACTAAATAAACAAGGTTCTAGTCAGAAATACAGATCTATTATTAAAAAGTTTACTCAATTACTCACGAATTTAAGCATTTCTTGGCTTCAACAGAATCTCCGCTGGTATGATAGACAATGACACCTATGGCCAAAGGGCCGGCACCTCCACAGAGAAAAGTGATATCAGAAGCATTTAAATATTTCAAAGACATTGAAATATAGTCCACAGCCTTATTCAAATAATCCTTTCTATTTGGATGTTTTGACAATTTATTGAACAAATGAAAGTACATCAGGGACATTCCTTCAAAAACAAATTTTAATGCCATATAAAATATACATTGCATACAAAAATTTAAGACATAAGCAAACCTGCTGTTCCAGTATAAACAGTGAAATCTCTTTTGTTGGCTACATATGAATGTTCCAGATTTGATAGCAAATCCATGGCTTTTGACCATATTCGTTCCTCGACATCAGGAAGAAGCTTAAATTTCCAATTTAAATTTCTTTACCAAACTTTTATTTTTCACTAGAGAGAAATTTCTCAATAGAAATAAAGTGACTTTGGAAGAATTCGGATATAGTTAAGAAACTCACGGTCTTCGTCGGTAGCAACAATGGCTGTCCACTATAGTCTGCAAATGCATTCAAGAAATTTCTTCTCATAGCCATGGACATGACGGCATCAGCAACTAGATCGAGGACCAACAGCAAAATAACCCAAATTTGAAGATCGGGTTACCTATCTAAACAATAAAATTCGGTCCATTACTTATGCGCTCAATATTTTTGGAGACTAATTAATATTTTCCTCCATTTAGTTGGGATGATCTAGCCCGACCCTTATACTACCTGCGTCCACACAGATTACCTATTTTCGATAATATCATCCCGCCACCATGAAACCCCTCAGCACCCCGAGTCACAGTTCTGGCGCCATTTACTTTAGATGGAGCCTCATTAACTCTTGCTCGACTCAATGGAACTCTGTAAATTGTCGATTTTTGATATATCAAGCGAAAAGTTGACTATTTCATAGGTAATAACGCCGCAAAAATAAAAAAAAGCTTTTGTTGCGAAATTTATGGTGATAAATGCCAAATAAAGTGATTTTGATGACATTGATGACAATCATTCTACCATTGAGAAAAACCAGACGATATCACAGGGCAAAAGGTAATGAAACAGTGATAGTCAGATCGCACAATTGAAAGTTTACAGGCAAAAGCCAACAGGCAGTTTCACATCGATCAATAGAAATTATCATTTGCCAACCCCATTCAAAATCGAAGTTGTTCAAGATTGTCCTCAAAAGATGTCTGCAAAAATCTGCTCACTTTTTCCTCTGCACAGGAATATCCACTTTTCATGTTTGCTAGCAATATAAACATTTCATGCAAAATCATCCATGCTAATGAGTACTTTTCAAAATAAAGCCATCCCAGTAACAAAATCAAGTGGAATGCTGTGCCAAGGGATAATTTCAATGTCTTCAATTTAACATTAAATGGAACCAAAATTAACATTAATCTGCAATTATGAAAGTTCAAGGTGCATCAATTTATAGTTGTTTTTCAAGTTAATCTGAATAAGTGCAATTCATCATAGATGATCTTGAAAGATGGGCGCTCATTCTCATTGTATTTCCAACACCTCTGCATGAGATTGACCATAAACGTTGGACATCCTTCAGGTGGCTCCAATCTTTTTTCCTTTTCAAGGAATTCAATAACCTATAAGATGGTAAAGGTATTTTATATTAAATATTAATGGAATAATTAAAATAACCATGGAAGTTGAAAGCTAAACAAATTACAAAAAATTCCTTCAATCTAGGTACTTATTTCAAGTAAAAAAAATCATTGACTCAATTATTGGAATATTCGAAATTAATACAAATGGTTCATAAACGTGAAACACATCAAGAAAATGTTCAAAATCTGGATAGACATGCAAGATAAAGGTCTGAACCTTGATTTTACAGAAAGTAAAAAAAAGTAATTTAAAAAATTTAACAATTTATACTTTATACAAAAATATACTTTTGCCAAAACTTTGATAAGAAAAAAATGAATAAAATTTTAAGGGCTTATACCCCCACACTTCAGAAAAGAATTTCTGTTATATAACCGACAAGACATCTTCACGAATAAATTCATTATTTTAAATAATACTGAAAAATGTTGTTTAGAAATCTATTAAGACAATAGCGAATACCTGAGCTCCATTCATATCTTCATACGGTGGACTTCCTAATGAATACATCTCCCACAAAGTCACTCCAAAGCTCCAAACATCACTAGCACTTGAAAATGTACCATAATTAATTGATTCTGGAGCATACCTAAAAGAGAATTTAAAGACTTTGGTATCCTTCACATGTGCTATTAATAGAGATGGAACAAGTACTTGAGGTACAAGTACCTCATCTCTAGCTATTACATCGATCAGATTTAATGAGCTCTTATCAGAAAGTAACATTTACATGTGATCAACAAATTATTTTAATATCATATGATTTAACATATAATACATTACAGTACCATATATTAAATATATATAATACTTATGAGATAAAGAAAATGATAAAAATAAAAGCCCACCATTTAACAGGCCACTTGCCTCCCTGTGAGGCTTTATAGTAGTTGCTCGATCCAATTGCTCTCGACAGGCCAAAGTCACAGATCTTGGCCTTTAGGGATTTTAGAACATTCATTGGTTCAAATTTAGTAGTGAAATGAAAGTAAGTTGAGAACAAACTCTAACAATAGTCTTAGAAGCAAGAAGTATGTTCCTAGCAGCTAGATCTCTATGCACAAACTTTTCCTTCTCTAAATATTTCATTCCATCTGCAATTTGTTCTGCCCATAGAGGAATGCCAACAGGAATGCTAATTTGCTTAGGATAATCGAGCATATAGTCTAGTAGTGAACCCATTATAAGTAGTTCTTGTACCTACAAAATGAAACAATATTAATGTACATATAGTTACCAGTTTTTAAAGTCTATTATTACTATGACATCATATTAGCATCACATATTTGATATAATTTTCTTCTTGGCATTTAAAAAAATATTGTTATAACCCAAGAAAAGCCTAATATGTTTACAACAAGTTATCAACAAATACCAGCATGAGTGGTGGACCCTGGCATATGCCAATGAGTTTAACAATGAAAGGATGTGTCAGCTTCACCATAATTCTGGCTTCAGACAAAAAACTATCCTTATTTGAAGCCATGTATTCCTCATGTAGAGTTTTTATTGCTACCTCCACCTGAAAAATAGAATATTTAAATTCTTACAACCAAATAGCTTATAAAGGTCATAACTATTCAAAAAACCAAATGCATTACTAACAATTTCACCATTTGGGGCCTTCCACTTCCCTCTCAAAACAGAACCAAATTCTCCATGGCCTAATTCTGAACCTTAAAGAAAAATAACAGCAATTACTACATTGCTATATGATCATATTTACAGACATTTACAGTAGCATTAGGAAAAATTGGTGCTTATTAGAAAGGATTGCATGGATGCACACATGCTTATTAATAAAACTTGATTGTAGTTTCAAATCAACCCTGGAACAAGGCCCAAGCCCAGAAGAGTGATAGCTCTTATCAAATATATGTTGTAAAAGCTATTTTACAAGTTCATCTTCTAAATCTACAAAAACTACCTATTTTAAGACTCCTCTTGTCCAATACCATTGGTTCAATTGGGTTTGGAATCTTGAATAAAAACAATAAAAGCTATAAATACATAACACTAATCTAAAAACAAACACATTTTAAATTACATTCTCAGAGTGCAGACTTTTACTTTCTGATTTTTTAACTGGAGATTGTTTAGTCATAGGAACCAGTCCTCCTGCTAAAGGCAATGGAAATATGAAATTCAGTACCATTAAGTAAAAAATCAACTCACATGGAGACACGGCAACTGTAAGCGTGTCAGGTAGGCCATCTGCGTACGTGCTGTAATATTCTATTAAATGCTCCAGAGAAGGAAGAAGTGGTCCACCATCTATAAACACTGCTGACATCTGTGAACAAATTCATTCATAAATAACCCTTTCTATTATAATTATAACAAGTACAACTAACACAATACTCAATGACAAAATGTTCCTGTCTTTTATTGAAGCAAACGTCAAGAACTTTCTTATTGGGATCAGAAGAGCTGTTGCGAACCAGAAAATATCCATTCTGACTGGAGTATTGATTCAATATGTTAGAAGCCTCCTTCAAAAAAAAACAATAATCCAATGAAATTGTTATCGGTTAACCAATAGAAAATAAGCTGAATTATGAACAATGAAGCTAGACCTTTCTATTGGTTATATTAGCATGAAACCAATCAACAGCCCTAGTAACAGCAGGTGGAGCTTCATAGTTATCTACAATAATAAATAGATAAACACAAAAAAAAACATGTGTGAGCAATAACAATAAATTCAACTTCAATAGCAATTGATATTTTTAGACTTTACATCATTTTACAATTTTTGGTATTATTAATTTTACCAATAATAATAATAATTATTATTATTGTTGTTGTTACCAAGAAGTTTGACACACTCAGCAAAGTCATGTTTCCTAGCAACTTCAAAAGGAGTTATTTTCATATAATTTCTAGGAAAGCATGGAATGTCAAGCTTCAACAAAGCCTGCAAAGTTAATAAATAAATAAATAAATTGTTAACATCTGCATTTGATACTTTCATGAAAATAAACCAAAATTTAACCAAAAAAAAACTACCTTAATGATTTCAACATTGCCTTTCTGTGCTGCCAAGTGTAGAGCCACATCTCCTGATGGATGAATACGTTTTTGTGGATTTGCATGGCCATCCACTATCAGATGATGAGCTATTTTTGCATGGTTGTTTAGGCATGCGTACTTAATAATATTAAAAAAGGTATCGTGTCAACTCAATTTCAACTTATAACAACTCATTTTACTGACATGCAATGGTGTGTAGCCATTTTTGACTAGGGCATCAACTGTTGCATCTTTAGACAAAAGACACAACACAGTTTCCAGCTCTCCATTTTCTGAGGCCAAATGAAGTGGTGTTAGGCCTAGAAATATTTCAATAAAAATAACAAATTATAATCCATTTGAGAATATGTAAAATAAAACAAACAGCTAAACATGATAAAACAAATGGATTTCAATAATGTTTTTCTATAATGTAATTAAAGTAAATGCCATAATCCATGGTCCTTATGTCATTGCAATCAATTTTTATGAACATCGTTGTTTAAATATTGCTAATGACCCTAACCATCAGAATTTCTACAGTTGACATGAGGGCATAAAGGATGATTCAAAATAGCCAAAGCCAAATCTTTATTCTCTGAAACCAATCAAATTTCAATCATATTTCTTCAATATTTCCACTTAGTCACAAAAATCAGGATGCATCAGATTAAGTAAAAGGTTACTTGATTCTATAGCCCTATGCAAACAATTTGTTATTCCAGAGGACATTGACAAAGGAGGGGGTGAACAGCTTCCTGCACATGGTTTTTTAAGTTTACAGGAACCTATTATACTTTCGTTGTGGTAATTGTCAATTAGTTTTTCCAGTCCATCTGTAAAATTAATCACACTATGAAATTTTTTAAGGACTGTAGTTTTGAAAATCATGGAAATGATTTAGTTATTGACAGAACTCATTAAAATGAACAATGAATTAAAATGAACTAATATGAACATATGAATTAAAAACAATTATATAATCAAACCATAAATGCTTTGATGTTCTGGATTGCTGCTGTTGATCAAAGAGTATCCTCCAATGTGGGAGTGATACTTAATTTGAAAATGTATAATTGTTCTTTTGTAAATGAAAGAAAGCACAAATTCATCTGAACATGCAGTGCTGCTTCTAACCAGAAAAGTACCATCTGATTCTATGCCTGAGAGGTTGTGTGTCATTCCATTAATTTGAATAGACGAATAAGTTAAACGAACAAAGCTCGTAAAGCTCTTTAGCTTACCATGTGCTTTTAATTTTGTTTCTGCTTCATTCCTACTTCTTATATCACAATGATACCATAGAATTCTGTTCAAGCGTTTCCTAGCAATTGCTTGTTCACCCTGTAATTTTTTCGAAAGGTCCCCATCAGACAATTTGTTCGATTTTTGTTCTGCCAACTTTATAGGTTTGTTCTCGCGAGCTGCTGTTAGTCCAGACCACATCTCCAGTTGGATTAACTAAATTTACACCGATCCAAATGAAAATGAAACCGATCATCAAAACCTTACATTACTTCCTGAATAAAAAAGATCGCATCGAACGACTCGTGGCTTACTAATATAGCTATTTAAGATTTTCTAATTTCAAAAAAATCACTCCACTTCGGTGGTTAGTATTTTACTTCGAATGCGGAAATACCGGGACCGAGGATCAGGTCTCAACGCACTTGCACAGCCTAGGGAGAACGGGGAATTCGAGGAGGGGATAATGACGGTCATGTAAATCAACAATTTCTAAACACTTTATTTTATTGTTCAAAACATGCCATATTTTACTAATCCATTCACTTTTTATGAACGAGCAAGTGCTTTTATCAAGACATAAAGGAAGTAGAATATGTTTCCGGGAGATTGGGATCCAATTATAATGGCTGATCACCACACTCGTACTACTGGCACAACTTTTGCTTTTTAGTCGCTGGTCTGAAACAATTTTGTTTATCTGATTTGATTTCTGGAATAGTGAATTGAAAGTTGCCATTTTGGCCCTGAGCAGACACTTTCCCTAACAACCATGCCCATACAAGTCCATTGTCAATTAAGTGTGTGGTAAAACACTTTAGCCAAAACTGGTAAAACTCAATTCGGATTGATGCACCTTGAATGTATGCTTTATATTTATCAAGATGTAATTTTAAAGAAATTAGAACAAATGTTGACTTTTAAGTCATATTTATGAAATCAAATCACATAATTCATCCCCCACTCATATAAACATATTCCAAATCATCTCAAAACATCATGGCATATAGGAAATATTCTTTTGTATATAAAATATTCAGTCAAAATAGAGACATATACAAAAGATATTAATAGTCATCAACACATATGATTCATGGTTTGTGAGATCAACAAAAAATATAAGGCAAGTATGAAAGGCCTGGCATGGCAATAGCACTGCCTCACTCTAGCAAGTTTTTGAAATAATTGGATATAACTGTAAAGAATATAACTGTACACGGGTATCTTGACAAAATCTTTTAAAGTTTCTTCTTTTTGTCGACGCTGCACCTGGGACAAAACCACCTTCCTTTAGGTTTGGCTGTCAGACCAACACATACAAAGTGAAACCATTCAATTGGACACTGAAATAAAAACAAAATGCACCACCAATTTAATAAATAAAATTTAAGTTGATTGTTTGTCAAAAGGAGTAACTATTATAAATAAATAGAATTAAGGGTTATGTATTGATTTTGCATAAATAATTATATCTCTGTGAATAACACGGTCCAGAAAGTGGTATTTGGAGAATAGCATAAATATACGTGTTTAGCATAATAAGCAATACACTCATTATCAACAATGTGTAATTGCAAAATAAAGGTTTATATTTGATATTGCAATTAGGTTAGAGATTACAACCAATTATAAATGATTGCTTGTTGAATTACATTGTTATTGTAATGAAATGTTGTGAAATGTAAAACTAAAACTTACATCTGGATTATCACAACCAATCATCTCTCCATAAGACACTTGGTGACAGAGGCAGTAAGTTGGCTCATTTGGATCTACTGGCATGTCCAAGACATCAGACGCATGTCCCAATGCAAGAGACATTGGAGGACTCAAGGTAGCAGCAAAATTTACAGGTGATTGTTCTTCATCTCTAAACCAAATAAACAATTGTTTACAATCATAGAAACACCACCATAACAATTAATAGTGATATCCTGCAGCTACAAGATAGACGACAATGATTGGCATAATTTGAGGTGCAACTTAATAATATAATTTTATTCAATCGTGACCAAGTGCTAACAAAAATGCTCAATGAAGAGAGATTATGGTTCTGCATATATATCCAAGCAAAATATTTTTTAAAAATTATGATTACATAAAAAGCAGGGACATGAGTTGCTGAATTACTATATTATAAGACAAGTGCATATAGTGAGATTGAGGCAGTAAGTAAGAGATTAAAAATTCTTACACAGCAGGTTGAGTTTTCTTTCTCTTCTTTTTGCTGATGGATTCATCCAATGCTTCCCTTCCAAGTCCTTCCCTCTTTTTCTTTCTTGAATCTTTACTGAGGCCTTATATGCGACACATCACCATTAAACATCAACAAAAAAACATTAAAATTTGCATAAGAACTTAAGTATCATACATCAGTTGATTCTGGAGGGTAGCAAAATATTTAAAAATGTATATGCTCACATATATCAATTATAAGCAGATCCAAATGCAGTGAACAAACTAACTGTCTTTTTTTGATTCGTTGGTTTTCTCTTTGAGCTCAGCTTCAAATCGAGCTAAATCGGCATCTAACTTTCGTATATGCTTGTCAACCTGCAATTTATTACAGCAGACATTAACGCAACAATTAAGATAAAAAAAATATTTTAAATTATTTAGATTAACATCAAAATGTTCATACAATCACCAATGTTTAGTTCCCACCATTTCATAAGTTTGCATGGCAAGCTGAACTTTGTCATCACCATATTCTTTGCCCCTATTAAACAAACTCTGTATTTTAGTGAGTCTTTCCTTCCTTTTCTCCCCTGACAAATCCTTCACATTGCTCAAGTATGAGTCTGCCAACTCATCAATCTCTTGTGAAAGACCTTTATTGACCATAAATGAAAAAGGGTTACAAACATTCGCATTGCTTTTTAGATGCATTATCATTAGTGAATTGAAGAGCTTAAATCTAAAAAATAATAATTTTAATATCAAATAGAAATTTCTTACTCTGAGATTTGGCATCTAAATCCCTCATAAGATTAAAGTTTCTTGAGATCTCCATAGGCAGAGACTCAAGACCTAAAATATATTTAATTTCAATTCAAAATTAGATTCTTTCAATGACAATTTAAATTCAATCCAAATACAGTAAGTAAGTATAGACCGAACTGAGAATTTTAAGTGCTTAAGACGTAATTGATTGGTATGCAAAAGTCTCATACAGCTGGGACAAATATTTTGTTACGATAAAATCGGGCTTTGATTCAGTTACTCTTAGATCAGTTTTTCCTTTGAACAATGTTTGGTTTTATAGATTAATGAGCAGTATCAAAGTGGAGTGAGCATAACTGCCTACAAAAAGTTTGACATTGTTCATCCATGGTTATAAACTTTATTATTTTTTTGAGTTTTTGTCGGAAATAAATATCTCTCAATTCATCTAAACTACTCACTGTCCAAATAATGCTCAAGATAAACCGCGGTCGCCATCCTATCAACGCCCAGAACCGCAACAAGTTTCAAAATACGTTAACAAGCCCATAACTATAGCAAAATTTTAATTTATTAAATTTTTTGGTAAAAAGACTTTAAAAATAAAGTTTCTATCAATGCTTAATTCTTAGTAAATCTAATTCTGAAAAGTTAATTATTTATTTAAATACACAATTTAAGTCTCAAATACTGCATTCACAAGTCGAAACTTCCAATACAAATTTATTTTTATTATTGCATTTGTTTTAAGTATTTGTAAAATGTTAATATTTTATTGTATAAAATGTGAGTACCCCATGTCGAAAGAGTGTCTTGCATACCATAAAGAAATCACCCCCATTAAAAAAACAGCTTTATTTGTTATGGCACACCTGTCACACTAGAGGTTTGCGCCACTGCCTCTCAAAACATGTTTTACATGAAATTCAGTTTGCGTCCTAGCTATAGTGAGTGATTGGCGGTATGAGGTGCAGAAGACATTATTAATAAATGACAATTTAATGTTTCCAAAAAACCTGGCCTTCTGCAACCTAACCAAAAATTTAGCACTTCATAAAATTCAGTTGAATTCTTCTAAATTATATCGTTTTCGTTTGCTAAATATTTGATAAAATAACAGGTTATACTAAACCTAAAAATTCTGTCCATCAACACGCTTAAATTTGAGGTGTAGAATTTTTTATTTTTTAAATAAAAATATTTGGAAATTTTGAGAAACTATCGTACTTTTTGGGACCTGCTGTTTAAATACATGTCTCAAAGAACTTTGTTTTATCTCCAAAAATATTTGTTATAAGGCTCCTTCGAAGCAAAATTTTCCTGTAACACTAATATCTAGGCTTTTTCCTCACAGTGTGTGGCAGAGCAGCATTAAGCCGGAATTCGTGCAACGCGGAGACATGAATGGTGATCAGGAGCGTTTTGAGAATCTGATCCGAAATCTTTTGAGCTCGGATAACGCAACACGATCAGATGCAGAGGTGAGTTGAGTTTATAACTAATAAGCGTTGCTGGAAGGAACTGCGTTTCTGATCTTCGCCCACTATTGTCACATGCCGTAAATTTATCAAAGTTAAGGGATTTTAAACCTAATTTGTTAACAAGAACTATTTTGCTCGGGCTGCAACACAATTCATCTGCGACGGTTTCTAAGTTTAACAACAAAGATATTAAAGAGTTTAGTTTTCCAGCTAATTGTTAACGCAAGTCATATTAAATTTTACACCAAAAATAATCTCATAAGGCTGCAACATCAGGATGCAAATAGGTTTAGTTTTAAATAAACATAAAATCACAGCATTGATTATGAAGCAATGACAAAAAAGTGACTTTGAATTAATGCTAACCCATACTGGTTTGATAGCTCTACAATTCTGAAATCACAATTGATTTATGTTATGTTGTATTATTGTTCACCTATTACTTATAAACTCATAGTTTTAAAAGTTTGACATCGTTCAACTTAAGAAATAAATTGTTTTGTTATCAGGCAAATTATGAAGGGGTCCACCCCACGACAAAAATTCCGTTCCTGATACAAACAATGACAGCAAGCACATTGACAGATGAGGCAAGATTTATTCCATTCAGTGTGAAGTTTGATATGTAACAATATTTTCAATTCAATGTTTCTAGGTTAGAAGTATGGCAGCTGTGTTACTGAGAAGGCTGTATACTTCAAACTTTGAGGAGTTTTGGCCTCAGTTTCCAATAGAAGCTCAGAGCCAGTTGAAGGTACAGATGATCACCAGCATTCAGAGGGAAACCAATCCTAATATACGGAAGAAGATTTGCGAATGTGTCTCTGAATTTGCCAGGAATTTGTTGGGTAAAACAAATGATATTAAAAATAATATTGTTATGTCAGGTTAATTCAACAAGAAATTGTAGATGAAGATGGCTCAAACCAGTGGCCGGAATTTGTAAAGTTTTTGTTCGAATGTACACTCAGTTCAAACATTGACATGAAGGAGAGTGCCCTCATAATATTCAGGTAGGACATTGATCTCCTGACAACCTTTAATTTAGTGGAAAATTCAAATAGTTGTGGCTTTGCAGCATTGTGCCAGGGATATTTGGAAGTGAGCAGAATCAGCATCTTGATGTGATTAAGCAAATGTTCTACCAGTGCATATCTGATCAGACCAACACTAAGGTTAACTTTTTTTCAAACAATTGCTTAATGTTTTTTTTTAATTATTTTTAGTTGCATGAATAACATGAATCAATTGATCCTTTATCATCATCATGTCTCACCATTTAATTTGCTCGTTTTGTCTTCCATCTTAGTTTCCTTCGAAATGAAAACATGTTATTAGTAGTATTATGAATTTTTATTTGTTGATTAACCATATTTTAATTTTAATTATTATCTTTTTCACTTTTAGATTCGCATGTTGGCTGCCCGTGCAGTGGTGGCGTTCATTTTGATCAACGAAACTGAACCGCACGTACTCAACCATTTGAAGGATCTTCTTCCTGCCATCATTCAGGTATCAAAAAAGTTATTTGTTTATTACACTCAGTTCTTCAAATACCAAATCAGTTATGAAAATAGTTAAAAGTTAAAATGATTATCATTTTAAGTTGTGCTATGAAATGAACACTTTATATCATTGGATAAGGCGAAACAAGTGTCGGGTGTCCATCTTTGGCATAAGCAACTTGATTTTTAAACAGTGCATCGCCGAATCGATAGGAGGGGAGGACGAGACCCTCATAAAGAGCCTCATAGACCTCGCAGACGCCGTTCCAAAGTTTCTCAAGAGTCAGCTGGAGACCATCTTCAATCTCTGCTTAAAAGTAATTAGAAACTTAATTGGCAAATTATGAAGCATCTCTTAATTATACCTTACGTTAGGCCGATCTTGCGAGCGCCGTAGGCACGTGATTTCAGAACTCTTGGGCACATGCTGGCCAACTGACAAAATGATGCAACTGCCAATTATTACTTATTTATTATTATTATTATTATTTATTTATTTATTATTTTACTAATTATTGCTATTATTATCACTGAGATGTAAATTTAATTTTAACATTTCTCTTCGAGATTGTTTCCGATTCGAACTTGGGCGATCAGTGGAGGCAGTTGGCTCTGGAGGCTATTGTCACTTTGGCTGAAACTTCTCCTGGGATGGTCAAAAGGCATCAGAAACTTATTGCCTCTTTAAGTTAGTATGTTTGTTTGTTTGTTTGCTTGAAGAATATGTTGTATAATTTGTTTAATCTTAAGTCTTTTTCTATTACAAATTACATATATTCTTGCATATTTATAAGAGTTATCTATCTATTTAATCATTATATTATATTGTACTCAACCAATAGATTAGTTAGATATTTTTAAAATGTTTTTTGAAGTTGCTTTCTGTCCATTTTGTAACAGCTGTGGCTATGAAATGATTTTATTTTAAACCTGGATTCTTGTGATTTGGCATAAAAAAAAGTGTAGCGAATGATAATTTCACTGCAATGTTTATGGTAGATACTATAGTATCTAATTCAATTAATAGTATTTTGCTAGTTTAGTTGGATTATAACCTAATCATTTTATTTTACATGCAGTTCCTGAGGTGTTGAGACTGATGACTGATCTTGAAGATGATCCAGATTGGTCTTTTGCAGATGAAGTGGAGAACAATGATAGCGACACGTAAATAATTATTAAATTGTTTTTAATTCAAGAGAAATAGAGAACTAGTGCACTGAATGGACTAATAATATTGAATGGTATAATGTTGATTTTGAAATGCATCAACATTTTTGTTGTAGCAATCCTGTGGCAGGTGAAAGTGCATTGGATCGATTGGCATGCAGTCTCAGTGGTAAGACCATGCTTCCTCATATCATCAGCAACATTCCTCCAATGCTCCAAGATCGTGAGTTCATCTTAATTCATTTGGAAACTGAAAGTATTATCGTCTTGCAATTTTAGTAATTGGACCGGCTTATCAGTATCGGGTCATAAATGTTGTGGTTTAAACATACTTGAATATAACAATAATACCATTATTATGTTTTAATTTATTATTTATATTATTATTCTCATTCACTTATAGAAAATTGGAAATGTCGTCACGCTGGTTTGATGGCCATATCTGCATGTGGAGAGGGTTGTCATACACAGATGGAGGAAGTTCTTCCAAACATTGTTGAGGCAATCTTGCCTTATCTTCAGGATCCTGTAAGATTTCATTGCCTTACAAAAAGCTAAAAAAAAACTCCAAATAACGTTCTGACCATTTCTGCTGACAGCACCCCCAAGTCCGATACGCCACCTGCAATGCATTGGGTCAAATGTCCACTGATTTTGGGCCTGTCTTCCAGAAAAAATTCCACCAAAAAGTTGTTGAAATGCTTATCGAATGCTGTTTGTGTAGTTGTTTTCTGACTTGCATAATTCTTGCTTAAGGTTGTCCCAGGCCTATTGATGGTGATGGAGAGCAATTATAACCACCCCCGGGTTCAAGCCCATGCCGGAGCGGCTCTAATCAATTTCAGTGAAAGTTGCCCAAAAAATCTCCTTACAAGCTACCTTGAAGCCATAATGAATACTCTGGAACAGATTCTAAATGCCAAATTTAAGGAGGTTGGTTTGTTTATTTAACATCTCCTGATCTTTATAATTTCTTACCAACACAATTTTTAACAGCTTGTGGAGAAAGGTACCAAGCTAGTCTTGGAACAGGTTGTTTCAACTTTGGCATCTGTTGCTGATACAGCTGAAGAAAATTTTGAGCAGTACTATGACAAGTTGGTGCATCAATTGTTTATCAAGCAACTTTAATGACTTTACTATATTTATAACTTCTGGTACAGGTTCATGCCTTGCCTCAAGTACATTTTCCAGAATGCAACTAATGTGGAATTGAAGTTATTGAGAGGGAAAACTATTGAATGTATCTCTTTGATTGGTCTTGCTGTTGGCAGAAACAAGGTTAAATATATGTTTTATTGAATTTTTTTTAAATTTGAGTTGTTTATGCTATTTATGTTTAATGTTTTTAATTAGTTGTTGTGACTTTAATCTTAATTGTTATTAAATTTCTGAAGTTCATGCAAGACTGCAGTGAGGTCATGGAGCTTCTGCTCAAAACTCAGACTGAATGGCAAGAACTTTCTGATGATGATCCACAGGTAATGACAAATGAAACCCTTTGTGTAATGTTGTTTACTCCAATGCTGTGGATCTGAATGTTTACAAAATGACTATTAGTAATGTAATAAGTGAAAATGTTTTTATTGTGATATTTGAAAAATGTTATTTGTTATTAAGAAAAGAGCTAATCTCATGATGAATCTTTGATTTGTCCAGATTTCATATATGATATCAGCATGGGCAAGAATTTGTAAAATTATGGGCAAAGACTTTGAACAGTATCTCCCTTTGGTAATGGGCCCTGTTCTAAAGGCTGCTTCTCTAAAGCCTGAAGTGGCAATCCTAGATAGTAATGTCCTTTAGTTGTTTGCCCTAAATTTCAGAGAACTTGCATTAACATTAACATTCCTTGTGATTGCAGATGAGGATATGAAATCTCTTGAGAATGACAATGATTGGCAGTTTGTCACACTAGGTGATCAGGTTTGGCATTTATTCATTCTTCTATTTGTTTTGGGTTTTCCATCTTGGTAATAATAATAATTAATAATAATAATGCTATGATTTCAGCAAAGCTTTGGAATCAGAACAGCTGGTTTAGAAGAGAAAGCAACTGCTTGTCAGATGCTTGTGTGCTATGCCAGGGAATTGAAAGAAGGTTTTGCCCAATATGTACCTGAAGTAATTCCCTTGATGCAGTCTCACCTTAAGTTTTACTTTCATGATGGTAATGAGGATTATTTCCTTGATTTCTTAAAATGTCAGTGTTTCTTGCAATCCTTTGATCATTAATTTAAAGGTGTAAGATTGGCAGCTGCAGAGAGCATGCCACTCTTGCTGGAGTGTGCCAAGGTGAACGGACCCAAATATGTTCTCGAAGTGGGCAATGCCATCTGCTTTGATCTCCTCAGGGCAATAGAATCTGATCCAGAGAGAAGTGTTAAAGCAGAACACATGAACTCTTTAGCTCAGGTAGTGAACCCCACATGAATTTGAGTATGATGGGACTATTGTTGTTTATGGGCAGATGTCAACTCCCTAATTATAATTTGTTTTTGTTAAGAATTCAACATTCTTCTGCATTCACATGAGAACATGTATTTGAAATGATATTTTTTAAACTGTTTAATATTATATTGATATTTTATGGCATCATAAAGTTGAGAGAGAATACTGGAGAAACAAAATCATTGTGAAATAATTTACTGGTATTTAAATACCATACAATATTTTGTTGCAGTGCATTGAATTATTGGGACCAGGGTGTCTTACAAACAACTTCCTTGAGGAACTTGTGCAGATCCTTGAGAAGGTTTTAACTCAACACATCGACAGGGAAACGACCAAACAGCAGCGTAAGTTCACTCACTAATTGATTTCTTAATTCCAATAAGTAATTGATTTTAATTGGGTTACTTATTATTGCTTAATACAAGCTTAATTAACGTGTTTATTGATTTCTTAGAACAACAGTCAGATGAAGATTATGATGAAGAAAGGGCTTCAGAAGAGGTGAATCTAAATATTGTTTAATTAATTAATAATATTAAAGTTTTTAATGTCGTTTAATCGAAATAATTCTTACAGGATGAAGAATATGCCGTAATTTTGAGCAGAGTTTCTGACATCGTTCACGCCGTCATCGGAACGCTGAAGGAATCGAGTCTTCCTTTCTTCGATCAGCTCCTTCCACATTTTGTTAAATTACTGGTGCATTTGTCTTGTTTTGACATGTCTTTTTCTCTTTGTTCCTAAATTGTCTTCTTACGTCAGCCTCCTGAGAGACCGTGGACCGACCACCAATGGGGAATTTGCATCTTCGATGACGTCTTGGAGTACCTAGGCAGTGTGAGTGATGCTTCTCGTTAATTAAGTGCAAACATAAATAATGGATTTCCATGGTTTGGCATGGACACGTATTAAATGTTTTAGTTTGTAAATTTGGTTTAAAAAAGTATTTTTTTGTGAGGAGAATTAATTTAAACTGAAAGCACTTTACTTATATATTTTATGTTTTGAAATCTCCCTTGCAGGCCTCTCAGAAGTACAGCCAATATTTCCTTCAACCAATGCTTCAGTACGTGACAGACAAACAAGCAGAAGTGAGGCAGGCAGCTGCTTATGGCATCGGAGTGATGGCCAAGCACGGTGGACCTGCCTATTCGACAACATGTGCAGGTCAGTGATTGGTTTGATGACAAATGGTTGTCATGTCAGTTTGTCATTGCATCTCTTGGATGCTGTTTTTTCAGCTTTGCATCATCCATTCCTAACTGTTCTTGTCAGCAAACTAAATTGACCTTAAGTTCAGTGCTTTTTACAGTGCATAAAACTGAAATGAATTGCAATCTGTTTGTGGATGATGACATGCTTAATAGAATCTGTTCTGTTACAGATGCACTGCCACTTCTCATTAGAGTCATCCAAGATCCTAATTCGAGGCAACCTGAGAATGCATGTGCGACGGAAAATGCCATTTCTGCTGTTGGAAAAATTTGCAAGTATAATCCAGGGAGCATAAATTTGTCAGAGGTTTTAACGGCATGGATATCATGGCTTCCCGTTTGGGAGGATGAGGAAGAGGCTATCCACATTTACAACTACTTGTGCGACCTCGTAGAAAGGTAAAGTTTGTTACTTGATAATTTGCTACTTGATTATTGAGATTCCCTTCAAAGTATTTTTATATTTATAACTGTTAAATTATGAATTGTTTGTCTCTACAGTAATAATCCAGTCGTCTTGGGTGAAAACAACCGAAACTTGCCCTTCTTACTCAAGCTGTTCAGTGAGACATTCAGTCTCAATGCCATTCTTCCAGCCAGTGAAGTTGGAAAACGAATAATCAACATCATTAGACAGCTTCAGGTATTATTCCATTTTTTTTGTCATTTTGTCAGGCTTCAGTTGCAATCATTTCACCTTTTTATTGTCCCTAAATAAGTATCTGAATATTAGAATAATGTTTGACTGCAGCCAAAATATATTCAAATTTCAAACTCTCCTTATTGTGCTTGCAAACTATTGACTAGTGAAAGTGAATTTTCAACTGCTAAGTTAAACTTTGAAGAAAATGCAGAAAATACTTTGATTATACAGTTTTATTGGCTTAATTCTCTGATTCCTATTGCTAATGCTTTTTATTTTAGGGGAACAACCAGATTTTCCAAGCTTGCCTTGCCCACTTGACACCTGAGTTGCAAAATGTTCTCATGAGTCTACTAACATTTCCACAGTGAAAAGATAGATGTTGCCTTTGAATTAAAATTGTTTGGTTTATAATTGTGATTTGAATGGAAACCTATCTATTGAATATCAGCATGATCAAAGAAATTAAATAAGATTAAAATGAGACCTCTTTATTCTACAATCTCATTAATGTTTAACTTGAGGATAGGAAATGTTTAATGGCTTTCTGCAAATGAGTTTTCCTATTATCTAATCTTTTAAGTTTTTCATGGTCTATTTACTTAGCAGAATTTGGGTGTGGTGGAAAAACGGTCAACTCGCCAGACTCTTATCTGACGGGGAACATTCAAATAGACTGTTTGATAGTGTCGAGAATCTTGTAACTAAGCTGATCGAAATGCTACCTTGAGTTAAGGTATCTGAGCATTATGGCTTTGTAGCCTATTTGCAGTTCGGTTTGCCGAATCACTTGTTGGCGTTATGTAGCCATTTTTTTCAACTTTTGGGGGTTTGGTTTCGACGTTGATTAGAATCTTTTTTTTTTATAAGAATTCGCTGTATACTAGTATGCAGCATAACAAAAGATACTGGGCTCAAACCAATATCCTGAGTAATAGACTAAAATGATTAGAAAATTACTTTGGGTCAGTCTGAGGTCTGAACAGTAAAGATGCTTCTTGAGAATTTTTTAAGTAAATTAATAAATGCATCTAGTTTTCTATATAAAACGTGGTGAGGCTAAGTAAATCATTTCTCTACCGCTTTAGGTCTCAATTAAAAAACAATCTGTTAAAGATGTTCTTAGCTTATACAGGGGAAATTTAAAGAGATGTAATTAGCTGGTGGAGTATAACTTGCATGCTCATCTCTTTGGGACAGACCCAGTCATTGCATATGTACAATTTTATCTGCGTATCACATGAATTGCAGTATTGGAGGAATTACCTTCTGGCATTATGTGAAAATCCACTTTTTGTCATTGACAGGCAAGTAATAATAAGCAATAACAAGTAAATTTTAATTACAGTTTTTCTGCAACTTGGTAGAGCAGAGATTCCTATTTTTTTTGTTTCGACACACCCATATGTAGGTCTATAGGCTATAAAAACCAATTTGGCTATCCAGCATCGTATTTAATTACAAATTTAATTAAGTTTGAATTGTATATGTAAACTTTATATATAAAAGTAGGTTTATATACGCTAATGAACACAACTTTCTAGTGGATGTGCAGTTTTAGTGTCAATTAGTTTAGTAAGAATTTTTTGATGAGTGACGAGGTTTGATAAAGTTAAGGACTTGTTAAGGACAAGTCATGAAACCAGATTTCTTGTCATCAATGCATAATCTAGTCCCCGATCGAACCTTAACTTAAGGCATAGGGAGGACATTTATTAGCCTTAGCATGTGATGGATAGAACTAAACCACAGTTGATAGGAATAGTTCGTTCTTAAATATTAATTAGGCCGGTGATGGACCTAGAACGCTTTGGCTGGGGGAGCAACATTTTGAGTAGGCAGACGAAATTTACATGGATTAGGGCGGGTACGATATATGTAAATATTTAGAGGTCATTGTTTATTTTCGAAATCAAGAGGCTTAAATCATTTTATTCTTTCTGTATCGCGAGCGGGGATTATGGCCGGACTCACCACCGGTCAAGATTATAAAACACACTTGGGCATTACCAGCTTAACCCCTTATGGTGAGGCACATACATCTAATATTTTCCTAATTATGTCTGTAATTCACTTTAAGCAGAGCATGTTATTATTTTAAAATAAAATAATGTTTAAAAATATTTTATGCTAGCTTATTATTTTAAATGGCGTCGCGAAACATTAGGCAAAATTAAAGTTTTTAAATATAATAATCAATTACTATTTAAATACTTAAAATGTAGAACCATAATCGATGATTGCATCTAGCCCTGTAAATCGCCATGCGTATTTATCTCGCATTATGTTTTTGAGGGCTCTGGATGTTTAGGTGGGGAGTTTTGCAGTTATGTAATCTCAGGAATTTTGTTTTTACAATTTCTGTCCAATTCTGTTGGATTGTAAACCAACTTTCTACTTTCGAGTGCCCGATCGTACCTGGGTGACGAGAGGATTGTTTGTTATATAAAATTTGCACTTTAACTTAAATTATTGTGTGAGTTTGTAAAAAGTAGGCTTTGAAAACATATTTTTTGTTGATTTATGTTTTGCTTACTTAGCTTGATGTCGCCAGAGTGCGTTCATCGATGAATGGTGACCCGTCCCTGGCTGGCATTAGTTAATTGAGATGGAATCATTTTGTGGTAATCAATGAATACAAGTACATGATTTGCTCAAAGACAAATTATTGAACTGTAGGGCAATCTCTCTTCCCTGATTTGCGTTATGTTTGTCTCTGTTTGAACTCAACAATGTCTAGCAACAGTGGGACACCAGTGTCCTCACCATCTCATGGAAGGATTTTGGTTTGCAAGGTGTTGATGCTTGATGACACCATACAGACTTTCCAAGTGCCGGTAAGAAAAACAAAACGAATTATTTGATCATTTAGCCTTGTTGTTCAAATTCTCAAAAGCATCCCAAATAAATATTTCTAGAAGAATCTATTCGCTTTCCAAGATCATAGACAAGCATTCTAGTCATTTCAAAATTTTGTCCTATTTTAAATGCAAAATAAAAGTATTAATGTCATTATACTGGACCAAACTGGACACTTTGAAGTGTTAAGATGCATGCATGCGCTGCATCACCAGAGATGTTTATCATCAGGTTCTATCAGCAGTTTCTAAATTTGTTTGCAACTCTTGCATGCTATATGCTGGTACCACCAACTGGTGTGTGTTTTTTTAACTGGATCATCAAGCTGCTTCCGATCATTCACGATATCGATACAATATTGATCGGGATATTAGTTACCTTCATAATACTATTTTGTACCTGAATTTCATCTGTTTCATGCATCTGTTCATCTTGCTATGTTTTTGTTTTTAATTGAAGCATTGCATGAAATATTTACTGAATGCCAAATAACAATCGAACGATTACAGGTTAAAGCGAAAGGAATAGTATTATACGACGCCGTCGTCAACAAACTTCAACTGCTGGAGTCTGATTATTTTGATTTACAGTACAACGATACGGAGCTCATTCCAGTAAGTTTTGCTTCGATTTGGATTCAATACCCAATATAATGATATAATTCACTTCATATTCAGTATCATTATTATTATTGATTCGTTCACAGTGCTGGCTGGACCATGAGAAACCACTTTTAAAACAAGTTAAGAGAACCCAACTTTTCTTCAAGTTCCTTCTCAAATTCTACACTCCCGATCCCGGATTGTTGGAAGAAGAATTTACCAGGTTGGATGTTTGAATTCATCTTCCTGAAGTTATGATCTCAATAATTGCTATTACTGGTTGTGGTTCGATCTTCCTTGAGTTATGATCAATGGTTGATCTTTATCCTATGCACTGATGGTGTGAGGTCATGCCTTCTTATTCTTCTTATTCTTCTTATTTGTAACCTGTAACACGTTAAGTAATGTGGAAGCAAACTGTCCTTTTAAAGGAAGTGTTAGCAGATTAATAAAGAAATTTATTTTCTTGATTTCTGAGTTATTCAAATGATAACACGTCGTATTTTGTAATAGAAGGAATTTATCTGTTTTCATTGCTGACTATGTTTGGGATAAATGCTTTTAAACTGTTGCTGTTAAATTGATTCCATAAACAATGTTTCATTAAACACACGACATAATAATTAGTCAAGAAATGTAAGTCACAATTATTATAATATAATTATAATTATTATAATTTTTTAATTATAAGATGCTGTTTATCCCCTTTGAACTCCTGAATATTAAAGTTTACTTTTAGTTACCATTGTTTATTTTAAACAAATGTTCAAACTTCAAAGTAAATGCTCTTTAACATGTGCAAAAGAACAAAGGCACAGTTGATATGACAACTACATACATTGTTAACCTCAATCACCACATAAGCGAGTTCCTATAATTGTACTTATTTATATCGCAGGTATTTGCTAGCCTTGCAGATCAAAAGAGACTTGCTCTCAGGTGACTTATACTGTCAGGAACATACAGCAGTGCTTTTGGCTTCCTACATTGTTCAAGGTTGGAGTTACATTTGGTTTTTTTTTAAAGCAATGTAAATGTATCGCAGCAGTCGCATGTCGTCATTCGACTCTCCATTCATTGATTTGCAAGCCAATATTGTCGTGAGAGTTGCTAACGTGAGATGTTTAGGATTCCAACGATTTTAAGTAATTCGACACCGGTTGAAAAAAAATCAACCCGGCTATTCATTTTTAAAATCTTTTTTTTTGCTTGAGATTACCTTCCGCTGTTGTTGTTATTGCTGTTTATTGTATTCGTTTATTGTATTAATGTTTTCATTTAAAAATGGTTGGAAAACCCACTCATATTAATACATGTTATTCACTCACAATAAGAAAATATTAATTCAATAATCTAAGTTGTTGTTGTTTCCTGAGTTGCATTGCCATTGAAACTGATTAGCCTCATTTAAGAGTTGGTAAAAGTTATTAGTAATTGCATGCAATGTAATGGTAATTGTATTGTATAGTTGTATAATTGTATTGTTATATATTTGCTTGCTTGCATAATATGCAATGTTTTTTTTAAATAATCTGTCACCTGTTACATTTCAACGCCATTATTTTGCAACTTTTATTGAATAATGTTTAAGTATTTCCTGTCATCATTACTATCAACAATGTTTACGTTGAAAATCTCATCGAAAGTAGAAATTGCACCGGCATCGGTAGAAGCAAACACTCTCTGATCTCCGTTCAGTTCGTGCCATATTTTTCTTTGGCAAGGTTTGCCAGGATGAAACACATCCTTCGTCTCAAATTTATTGAAAATAAAACATCGTCCTGCTCGGCCCGAATTTGCAAAAAGGCAATAAATTTTGTTGCGATGATTTGGACTTCCTTCGTGCTCCACTTTGTTCTCATCGCCCTTTTTCATCCGATTGCTGCTATTTCAGCAGAATTGTTTGGGGAATCGTCGGCATCGTTATCGCCAATTACTTAAGAGATTCGCATTCACTTGCATTTATATTGCATGCAGTTAATATGGCAGATAGAGACATAATAAATATATAATATAAATGATTAATAATAATATTAGTAATAAAATTAAATTAAAAACATGATGGCCTGACCTAAATAATTGACAGACCTATTTATTATTAATTATTGAACTATAATTTAAACAACGTCTCTTACCGTCAATCAATCAAACGTCTGCCATTTTGAATTTTAGCCGAGTTGGGGAATTACTGCGAGGAATATGCCAGCCAGTCGTACATCGGTCAGCTACATCTGCTCCCTAACCAGACCCCTGAAATTGAACATCAAATCATGGAACATCACAAAGAACATTTGTGAGTGTCCTTCATTATTTTTTACTTTTTATTTTGAATGTCAAGGATGGTTGATCCGAGATGATGAATTAAGTCCTTGTTCTTGTTCTTGTGGTTTTTGTGGTATGTGGAAATTTTGAATGCAATAATACGTCTCAGTTGGAATTATTATTATCATTTGATTTAACTTGCCCAGATTTGTTAAGTAATTGAGAACGATTTATTAATTGTTATTATTTAAAATAAATAATTTATTAAATTATTTAAAAATCTTCAAAAAAAGGGGACAGTCACCAGCAGAAGCAGACTTCAACTTGTTGGACACAGCAAGGAAGGTGGAGCTTTATGGCATCCAATTGCATGCTGCTCAGGTACTCCTTTGTTAATAATTTTGTTAAATAATGCATTAATTTCATGTTTAATCAGGTTAATAATTTAATTTCATTCTGTTGAACTTTTGCGCAGTAGAAATGACTACAAATCATGACTGGTTTATTTGTATTTACTTATTTATAGTTACTTAACGATTTTATTTATTTATCCTTATCAAGACATGATAAGTTTCAGTCATAGTAGTGTTATTATTGAGCATAGGTTTGTTTACATGCTTGTGATACAAATGCACAACATGCAATGAATGAACGAATGAATGAATGAATGAACGAACGAACGAATGAATGAGGCTGCAACTTGATGGTTTAAAATTTGGCTTTTATTGGCTAATTAGATAACATGACAGACATGATATAACATAACATAACACAACATAACATGACATAACATTACTGATGTGTTTGTCTGTGCATTACTTCCTTGTGGTAATTGCAAGTTCTACTTAGCTTTTCAATTAGCAATGCACAGTTATTGATAGACGGGTCATTATTTCAATTAAATTTTCAGGACCACGACGGAGCGAACCTTCACTTGGCAGTCTCTCACTCCGGGATCCTTGTTTTCCAAAATTACACGAAAATAAATTCGTTCTCGTGGGCCAAGATTAGAAAGCTCTGCTTTAAGAGGAAGAAGTTCCTTGTGAAATTGCATTCTGAAGGAATGGTAAAGGAGATGGATGGATGGATGGATGGATGGATGGATGGATGGATGGATGGATGGATGGATGGATGGATGGATGGATGGATGGATGGATGGATGGATGGATTTTTTTTTTATGACTTAACAGAATTTTCTGTTTTTATGCCACGAAGCTGATTAGATTCTGAAACTTCAAATAAAATTAATTTAAATTAAAATAATATTGTAACAATTACAGCTATAACTAATTATTACAACATATGTACAATTAATTAACATGTGTCAAATGCAGAACTAAAGAAATTGCCAATATTTTACCATATTTCAATATAGCGTTCCCATTGTTATATCTTATCGCAAGTAGCTTCACGTTATTGCTAAATCCGATTATGCGTTTAGCATCCCACAACAGATTGCTTAAAAATGAAATTAGTGATGGAATCTTATAGTTTTTGGATGCAATCAGAATTGATTGAGAACCATTGAATTCAACTTTCATTTCGAAGGAGGGATACAAGGACGTGGTGGAGTTTTACTTTCCTTCTCGGAATTGGTCCAAGAACTTCTGGAAGAAATGCATCGAGCACCACACGTTCTTCAGGTGTCACACGGTCCAAAGAGTTCCACGGACAAAAACCAAGGTCATCAGCCACGGATCCTCGTTCAGGTTCGCGACCTTTTTCATCGAAAAGATGAACCCCTGCATCTAGGTTCGAGTTTGTCTGATTGCGACCGTGATTTCAGATATTCTGGCCGAACGCAGAAAGAATTGGTGGATTTTGCTCGGGAGAAGAGCATCAAACCTGCTCCCTTCGAGAGGTGAAGTCTTTGAGAAACTGTTTGAATCAAACTCTTTATTTTATAAAATGTAGAATGGTGGCATTTTTTTTAACTTTCCATATGATTTATTATTTAAAAGTATTCCTTTAACAATTCAAACGAATAAGCAAAGAAAGTAATTTCAGCAGCATTGTAAGATTGGCCATCAAAATGAATAATTAAACTAATCGGAACAATTAAAAGCAAACAAATCACTAATTAATTATCAATCAATTAATTGAAAGCATCAAACTCATTGCAGGACTACGAGCATGAGAACGATGTCCGTACTGCAGAGCAGGGCGGGGAGTCCCAAGACGGGGACCCTGACGTCACGCGACGTCGGTTACTTCAACAACACCAATTCCATGATGTTCGGTTCCCACTCGTTCGACAGGAGGCAGTCGGATCATCATCACCACCGCTTCCAGCCCGACGTCCGCTCGGAGAGGAACGTCCGACGCCCCATCCCGGAGGCCGCCCTGGAGTCGTATCGACTGCCCCCGGACCGAGGGTCGAATCCGATCCTCCATCGGGATCCTTCGTATCCCTTCCAGACGTACGTGCAGCCGATGCAACACCAGGTCGGATCTTCGAGGGACGGGAGTTGGAAACACTCGAACAGGCAAACTCCGGTCGCGGCTCCCGTCAACAACGCCAGATGTAAGCGATTTGCTTGTCCAGTTAGAACTGTGGACTGCGCTATGATTTTCTGTTTGTTAGGATATTTTTTGATTAATTCATTTTTTTAAATACTTTTTCCTAGCAGTTATTTTAGATCCTTTTTCATCTCTTTGTTTTTTCAAAGGTTTTGTTTCAAGTGATTTTATGATGCACATAGCTCCGAGTTTGCAGTCAAGTCAGAGTCAAATCGACCCCTCGCAGTTCATGCTCGGGAAACTCCCGGGGAGGTCGTCCGAACCCCTCCTCGACGACTCCCCCCAATCCCGACTCGCGGAGGTTTTCCCGAACGACGTCCTTTCCAGGACCAAAGAGATCGAGGACATACCAGAGTCTTTGCACGCTGCTGTGGATGCTTCTTTCTTGCCTAACTATTCGAGGTCAGTGAACGATTGGATTCTAAAAAAAGATTTTTGTTTTTGTTTTTTGAGGATTAAAAGGATAATTATCAATCATTTGACTTCATGTTCGTTGAATATTTATTGAAATAAAGTATTATAATATTTTGTTTTATTCGAGTCATTAACTAATTTTGTCGACGTGCACAAAAGTCCTCAGATGCTGCACCACAGCGTGAGCGAAGTCGGAGTGGTGAAGAAAGGTTGCATCGAAACCTCCGTGGACGACCTGCCCCCTCTGCCCTCCCCAGGCCACCTGAACGTCGACGAGTTCGTTTCCTCCCCGAGGAAGTTGCCGTACGTCGACGACGGCAACTTCGTGGACTTCCAGATCGGTCCCCTTCCCCCCGTGCCCGACCGTCTGTCCCCGCGGATTTCGAACTCCCCTCCTGTCGCCGACGGCAACGACCGCAAAGGAGCGTTCGTCCCCGGGTTTTCCAAACGGTCCGACGCGCAAAAGGCGGACGTCACCTCCGGAAATTCCCGGTTCGAAGATGCCGTTCCGACCTCCGTGCAGACGCCGAGTCCTCGGTCCTTCGATAAAAACTATCAGACCGAAGGATCGGACGACGAAGGAAAGAAAAGGGTTGGAAACTTTGTTGTTCTTTTTCTGGTTTCTTCAAAGCTTTAAAGATTGGTTGATTATTTGATTGAACTCCAATTGATAGCCTTTGTTTAGCTGTTTGTTTGTTTGTTTGTTTGTGTGTTTGTTTGTTCGTGTTATGCATTAACATGGCATCTTGAATGATGTTTTCATTTTGATGTTGAAATAAGATCACCATTTAAAAGATTGATTTTTTTGTCAACTGTGTAATTATAAACATTGTTTGAATGTATTTATACTATTACAAAGTAATACATATTGTTTGTTTGTATTTATACTATTACAAAGTAATACATATTGTTTGTTTGTATTTATACTATTACAAATTGTTACCATTTGATTTTAGATTGACTTAACTCAGTCTTGTTTGTTGAATTTGCTTTCAATTTCCAATTGAGGAACAACACCTGTTCAGGTGGATGGTGAATGCAAGAAGCTAAATTAAGACTTAAATGTTAAATGTGTGAAGCTGTTACAATTTGAAAGATCAATATTAACTGAAGTATAACTTAATGTACCTAATTTCATGCAAACTGAAGTTCAATACTTTGAAATTCCTCGAATGAGATGTTGCAACGCATCATTTAACAAAACCAACGAGTTTAACTTTTAATGAGTTTAAGGCAACAAAACCATTTAATTATTTAATTCCACTTTTAGAGACAGTCTGTCGACGTCCTTTTCTATCTGGCCAAGGAAATCCTGATGACGGAAAGAACTTATAAGAAAGACTTGAAAGTCATAACATGGGTAATTACAGCTTTTTGTGTAGCTAATTAACATAATGTATTATAATTAAAGTTTTGTGTAGCTAATTAACATAATGTATTATAATTAAAGTTTTGTGTAGCTAATTAACATAACGTATTATAATTAAAGTTTTATGTAGCTGATTAACATAACGTATTATAATTAAAGTTTTATGTAGCTGATTAACATAACGTATTATGTTATCATTTTTGTTAAACGTAAACCGTTTTGCAGTATTTTAGCGAAGCGATGAGTCATCAGGACGCGATGCCAGACGAGTTGGCGACGGCGTTTTACAACACGTTCGTGCCGATTTCCAAGTTCCACTCGGAGTTTCTCAATCAGCTCGAGGATCGATTGATGGCCTGGTGAATGAATTAAAATAATGTCTTTGTATTGCAATGTCAACAATCATCATCATCATTAATAATAATCATTGATAATCATTGATTACTCGTTACTTAAAAGTAATTTCAAAGTATTTTTGAGAATTTTTTTTTAAAACTAATTATTACTCAGGGAGGGAAAGTCGGGCACTCAGTTGTCAAAGGAAGAGAAAAGAATTGGGGATGTTTTGTTGACCCTCACGTCCTCTTTGCCGGTGGGTAGAAATTGAGTGAAACTTATTCATAATTATCGATTGGGTAGCAACAATTTTATGTTGCATAAGTGACAGTACTTAATATTAAATAACGTTCTTCACATACTTGTATATATATATATATATACATGTAAGTAACATACAATTGGTGATCACATGAAGGTTAAAGTTTCTGACTAATTAACCTAAAATTTATTATCTTTTTTTTTATTATTACTTTTAATTTAAGAAAATGTCACATAAATTCACTGAGAATATTTTGTCTGGCATCAGTTTTAGTATCCTACAGAACTGGTTCATTGTTGCAACATATTTTCTTATTTAAAAATATTAATATTAATTAATTATAATATTATTATTAAAATTCTTATAAATTAAAATTACCAATCTAAAACTTCTTCCTCCAAACTTCAAATGTGTACTTTTTTTTTGCAGCTGTATCAGGTGCACTTCGAGCAGACGAGAAACTTGATGCTGGAAATGGAACACGCAACGAGACAAAATCACGAGTTCGAGAGGGCGGTCAACGATTTTGAAGCCGAAAAAGTCTGCTTCTTGCCTCTGAATGCATTCATTTTAAAACCAACTCAGAGGATAATTTATTACAAACAAATCCTTGAAAGTGAGTCAAAGAAAGTCATTTGAAATGCATCGGGACTTGATGACAACACGAGTGTTATAAACACCTTTCTATCCTTTTCAGAGATGATATCAACCATGCCGAGGGAAGGACACGCGGACATGAAGAGCTGCTGCGGTGATTTTAACTTATTAGTTATAACAAAATGCTATGTACATACGTATATATATATATGTGATTATTTGATTATAAATATTCATTGCATGATAATTACGTCAGTTGAATGCAGATCAACTGCTAAGATTTGTGGATCCACTATATTTATATATACATTATAATAATATAGTCATATATATATATATGTATATGATTTATAATATTTTACATATTATTTGATATTATATATTAATTACATCATTGGTATGCAGAGTGCCTTGATCAACTGCTAAGATTTGTTGATGTATATAAGTTTATTATATTATTTTATAATATTTTATTATATTATGTATTAATTACATCATTTGAATGCAGAGTGCCTTGATCGACTGCTAAGATTTGTTGATATATATATATAAGTTTATTATATTATTTTATAATATTTAATTATATTATGTATTAATTACATCATTTGAATGCAGAGTGCCTTGATCGACTGCTAAGATTCGTCGATCCACTCCTCCATCGACTGCTCGACGTCGTGAGTTCCTCGAAGTTTCCGTCGAATGCGACGTGATGACTTTTCATCTTTTCATTCTTTTTCAGGTGAATCTCCAGAAGCTCTTGGAACTTCAACGAGGTTTGCTTGGAGTCGGTGACTTGGTGCAGCAGGACAGGGTACAGTTTGTGACTCAATTAATAATATTACTCCTTAATCAATTAATAATAATATTAATCTTTATTCAATTAATTATATTAATCCTTATTAATCAATCTAACCATTCAGTTTTTTTGATCATGCTTTGTTTGATAACTGCTGCTACCAATGTTATTAATGTCAATTTAATTATATTATTATTATTTAATTATTTTGTTAATTGAAATATTTCGTTTCCAGTTTTTTTTAAGAGAGGGTTGCTTGCAAAAGCTGTCACGCAAAGGTGGACAGCAGAGAATGTTTTTCTTGGTTCGTTGCTTTCACATTTTGGTGTCTAGACCTTGTTTTGTATAATCATTGCTGACACAATAATTATGTATGTTAAAGTTAAAAGTACTAACTAATTTGTTATTGTTTGGATAAGAACATATCTTAACATAAAACGATAAAATTAATAAATCATAAATCAATTATTGAGGAATCATAAGTTACAAGTCGGCATAATATTTGCTGCATGATATTTGGTAAAATACAATTTTGTTTTGTAATCAGTTTTCAGACCACCTCGTTTATACGAGTCGCCTAGCAACTCCGTCTCTTCAATTTCAAGTTCAGGGACGAATGTCTCTCAAGAACATGACCGTAACTATCTATTACTCGATTACTTGATTACACTGGACAAATAATTAGTTAATCGATTAACAAATATTACTCGATTAATTATTCGATTAACGAATCGTAGGTGACGGACGAAGACTCGAAAGTCATTTCGGTAGCGAACGGCTTCGTGGTGTACGGCCAGGACAAGTGCATCGTGGTGGCTGCGAGCAGCGCAGAAGAGAAAGAAAAGTGGATGAGCGACTTGAAAAGGGCCATCGGCAACTGTCAGGAAGACAAGGAGGACGACAAGAACTTTTACCCGAGCCTGAAGTCCAACAGTGAGTTTGAAATCGATTTAAATTAATTAAATTAATCGATTTAAACTAATTAGATTAATCGATTTAAACTAATTAGATTAATCGATCAATTTCATTCCTTATTTATCTTTTTTTAAAATTTCGTTTCCTACTCAGGCTCCTCGGAAGCACTGGACGACACTCACGACGACTGCAAAAGTCCTTTGGCAGGCGACAAGCAGAACGTCATGCAGCATCGCGCCAACAACACCATGCACGTTTGTTGGCACAGAAGCACCAGCGTCAGTCTGAGCGACCATTGCACTGCTTTTGAAGTGAGTGGACGAGTCGAAACGAAAGCACGAGTTGGATCGTTAATTACGTTAATTATTCGATTTTACGTAACTGGAATCGATCGATCGATCGACAGAATCAACTGAGTGGTTACCTCCTCCGGAAGTTCAAAAACAGCAACGGTTGGCAGAAGTTGTGGGTGGTCTTTACGAATTTCTGCCTTTTCTTCTACAAGAACTTTCAGGTCGGTTTTCAATTTAAAAAAAAACCAAAAAAATATTTTCTCGAATTATATTCATTTAAAATTAAAAAATTTTTTTTTTTGCAAATTGTTGCTCAATTGTAGGATGAATTTCCTCTGGCGAGTCTGCCCCTGCTCAACTACACGATAAGCACCCCGTCGGACGCCGACGGCATCGTCAAAGACTTTGTTTTCAAACTTCAGTTCAAGAACCACGTCTATTTCTTTCGTGCCGAGAGTCACACCACCTTCAGCAGGTCGAATTGCAATTTTGATTCGGTTAATGATTTGTTTTAGTTAACGATCAAATTATACGTTAATGAATTTGCATATGTTCTTGCTATGATGATGATGATGATTGTGATGATCTCAATGACAATGTTGCTCTAATGATGACAGGTGGATGGAAGTGATAGGTCACGTGACAATTTCCCTCCAAAGTCCACAAGAGGCTCCGAAGTACGCGACCGACGGCCGAAGCAGCTGAAGGTCGCGGCCCCCGAGAAACGAGTCCTCGGCACAGCAACTAGTATTTTTAGCGCATCTTTTGGGACGTTCGTTCGTTCGTTCTCGAATTTGTACGAAGCAATAGTGAGCAGACGCCGTTTTTTTGTTTGCATTTTTAGTGCTCGAGAGGGAATGGAAGTTCGATAACTGCTGAATTTTTGCCCGTGTCGTTCAATTTCTCAAAGTGGAATCGTGAAGCGTTCTTTGGCCGTTTTTTGACTTTTCGTGCGGGAGACCGTCGCCCTCTCTGGACGTGTTAGTTGCAGGTTCGAGTCCCCCATCTTTTTGTTTCTTTCAGTGCTTTGATGAAATCAATTTCATAACTCCTGTCGAGATCATGGAATTCTGAACGGATTTGTTTATATCGATCGTGACGTTTCAAGGCTTATCGATGTTTTGACGAGCGTTTTTAAGTGTTTGTTGCTTTTTGGAGTTATGGTTATAGTCATAATATTGTTATTATGGTTTTTGTTTATGCTTGCATCCAATTAAAAAGCCATAATTGTGGACGTTTTTCTACAAGATTAAGTTTTGTTGGGATTAGCTGACGATAAGGTCGATGCCTGAATTTACTGTAAAATGAAAAGATTTGTGGTTGCAGCAATAATGAAAACTTTCTGAAATATGCTTCTTAAATATTCAGGCCTGAATTGAGTCAATTTCTGGCTAACAACATTTCGTTTGCTTATTGTAATATTGAATTGATTATTGTTAATATTAAGCATATTTGTTTGTGTGGTAGAGGACTAACATGATGAAGATCTATCTGTTCACTGTTCATGAAAGTGTTTAATTTGATCAGAAGCAGAAAAATGTTTTTGATGGGAACTTCATTGTTTGGTTGACAGTTTTTGTTTGGCAAAAGCCCATAGGTTTCTCAGTTATTAAGAGTTAAGAAGGTTAGTGCCTGAGTTTTGTAAGCATAAAGTGAAAGACTTTCTTAGGTGCAGGCTTTTGGATCCGTCAGAAACATTTGCCTCGGGCACTGCTTTGATGCTGTAGTTTTAAAATCAAGTTTAAGTCTCATTGGCATGGGAAACATTGTTAAGCCACCACCTAAAAGACTTCTTACATAACCTTTATTCTCATTAATATAAGTCCAGGAAATAAATATATCAAATTCTTGCCCTTATATTGGATTGTGGGTATCTTTTTACTGAATATTACCTTCAGTTTTCAAAAATCTCTAATGCAAAGCTCCAGACCCAAAGATTCTTGGAAATACATGAAAGCTCAGAAAGTTCTGATTGAAATTCTAGAAATTCCCATTCAGTTATAAATTGTGAAACTCCAAATGCAGGCTGGTCTTTTGCTTTGTGTAAATCAGTACCAGCTGCTTTTGTGTCTTTATGTTTTTTCTAAGTCCATCTTTGGATTATTCAACATAAACATGGGTAAATTTTGGAAAATATCTCTTTAACTCTTCATCACTTTTGTGAACAGCTTCAAATCTGCCACTTTCTCAACTGTGGCTGATCTGACCTGGGGTTCAAAATGGAAACAATTAAAACGTTCCAATTGGTTCTGTTGTTTATTTCTTGCCGAGTGAATACACCACCCTCTAATTTCTAACGTTCTTTATTTAGGCCTTAACTTAATTCTTTCTATGGAAATTCCGTGATGGTCTGCTTTTAAAAATGCTTTTTGTTGAACATCCAACTAATGAGCTGTGCTTTTCGTGCAAAGTTTATAAAATGTCTAACTTGCTCATCCTAGCGTCGATAACTAATTCTACTTTGTGCAGATCAACTTTCGCTATGTGAAATATTGTAATCCTTTAATCAGTGTGTAAAAAATGTTTAAATTACCCAAAATTGCTCTAAGAACAGCTCAGATTCCCAATAAACACCAAGTGTTTGACGATTGTGCCCATTCATGCAACGATTATTGGTTATTTTATTAACGCTTGTTTTGCTTTGTAAAATTGAAAGTTTAACTATTTGGTATCACCCAATGAGGTCTATACCTATGTCTTGGCGAATCTTGTGAACCACCCACAATTTCCTCTTACGTACCTGGAGTAAGTTCAAATGTCACTTAATTACCTAATATCGTTGATAAATACAAATCTTTCTGGGAAGGAACCTTTCAGAAAATTGTCGTATCATATCATCTTTACGGAATGGGATGATCTTGTAGGAATCATAAAATGTGAAAAGAAGTTGAGTTTAATTAATAGTGCAATTTGCAAATTGTAATTTAAGAATAAACACCGCAAAAACATCAGTTAGGTTTTCATTAACCAATTTGCTTTGCTATTCTATGTTTTTAGAATCTTTTCTTATTTGTTGTCTTTTGGATGCATTGAATACAATTTGCTAAACAACTTGCAGACCGACGAGTGAACGGATAAAAATGTCTCGAAGGGAAGCTCGTTTAGAGCTACAGTCTAATATAAGCGGTAATGTAAAGCTTAATAAAGCTGATAAGGAGTTGTTGAAGAGAATGGAGAAACTTGAGAAGAAGAAAGAACGCCAAAACATGGCAGACGATGAAATGGCCAATTTGACTGCTAAAAATAATCCTCTCAAAGTTACTCGTTTTGAGCTGGAAATGAAGGAGACGAAAAGTAACTCTCCGAAGAATATCATCACCAAAGTGGGAGCAATTGAAGAAAATTTGAACAGGATCATGGCTGACACTGAAACTGCTTCGACTGTAGATGAAGCAATCGACGTATTCTCAAGCGCCGATAACTTCAGCCTCAAGTGTGCTCGCCATCTTGAGAAGAAGGAAAGAAAGGCCTACCAACTCTTCGAGGACAGAAGGTTGAACCAATTGAAGTTGGAGAATCCCAAGCTTCGTCACAGTCAAATGCTTGACATCGTCAACAAGGAGTGGAAGAGGTCTTCAGAAAATCCTTTCAACAGAAGCTCTTGAAACTGAAACATCTGCTATCTTTGAGTTTTGACAAGTTGTTTGACGCTTTATTTTTTTGTTTCTTTCCGAATTTGGCGAACACTGCTTATTTGTTAATCATTTGTTAATCAGTTTTCACTAAATCACGATTACTTGAATAAACTGCCGAGTGTTAAATTTGATCGTCTTTTGTACGTTGTCGTTTGGTAACTATTTGGAGCAAGTATGTTTGGTGCGCTATTCATCAAAAATACAAAAGACAATGTTACCGCACAAAAGCTAACAGACAATTTATAAGATATAATTAGGGATTTCATGTATCTTTAACAGATGATTTAAGCTGAAAAATGGTTTATGATGCCGAGGATTTAAAAACAACAAAATGTTTATCGGAAGACAAACTTCGATGTTTTTTGCCAGTTTAATGGGGTTATCAGCTCAGAATATCATAAGAAGGGCCTTAGGAGGGGTCATCAGGTGCATTCCGAGGACCGGTGGAGCTTTAAAGAGGGGTGGGGCAACGAAGGGAATTTTAAAAGAGAGTGCAAGGCAAAATTTTTAAAAGACGAACTATTTGGGAAAGTCTTTCTTTTAAGTAGTAATGGACAAAGTTATTGGCGGAGTAACTATTCGTTTTAGTATTCGTATATTTAACAGCGTTCTGAGAGATTCATCATCTTCTGATAGCAACCTTTTCAATTCATGAAGATGGACTAAAATAAATATCAAAATTGGTGAATCCCTTTGATCTTGGTGAAAATCTCGAAATGGAGATACGTTGTACGATATCCGTTCAACAAGCAAATTTTGAAAAAGGCCAATTGAATCTGACGGAGCTAATGCTTGAAAATAATACAAACTGCAAGGACTCTCCAAATACGAAGAAATATATGCGTCTGACCCCATATTTTGTCGACATTCCCTGCCATGGCCATAGAACGCTCGCTCAGCAAACTAAAGCTGGTATAAACATTGTACATGTTGGTGGTATATTTGTCTTCACGTGGTTGAGGGTCGACGGATAATTTGTTTTAAATTTTGAGGCTGTCATAGTCGAAACTAATGTTCAAAAATTAATAAACGATAATTTGCATACATTTAGGCAGCAACGCAGAGGGTCAAAGTTGTGCAGAAATTGAAATATTTTGCCTGAAAAGTTAATTTGAAAACCGGAATAAGTAAACAAAAAAAAAGAGCTACACCGCATATCTCCATAGCAACGAAGGTAAATTAACTCCGAAGCCAGTTGACTTTAATTAACAACAAGTAAAACTGATAAAAAGGATTTTAAAAAATTAATCCCACAGGTGTAGAATGAGACGCCTTACTACCTACGATAGAATAACTTTACTCTCACCAATCTATTCACAACTTCGCTTATCCGACTTGAAAAATGCCATCTTGTTGTCTGTTGATGTTTGAACTGCATTGGAAACAAGGTCAGCGTGACTCCCCATTGATGAGGAGGACATCTGCATTTTTTCAATGTTTCGCAAGAATTTCTGAAAGAATTTTTGCAAGAGTTTTTATCGGAATTAGACCTTGTTTGTCATTCTTATTTTGATTGTTTCATCACATTTTAACACATTGTAGATCTTGGACACTTTGGAAGGGGAATTTCGAGGAGGAAAAAACTATATTAATAAACATATAAATAAAAAAAAATCATTTATGAATGACGGTCAAATAAATGTACAATGGTAATCATAAAATAATCAAAGTACTTTCAAGCAGTACTTGGCAGGGTTCAATTCTATGCGCGGTCCATTCATTACTACCGGAATAAACCACCTCGATTTTGTGAGATTATTTTAAAGTTTTAATCAATATATTAAAGGAGGTTTAAAATTTCATTAGATATCAAAGAATAATGTAATATATCATAAGATTTGTCATATTTTCAATCATATAACACAGATAATGTTTTGACTCAAAATCTGTTTCATGTAGTGTGAATCTCCAGTTACAAGAACTGAAACCAATTCAAAAATTTTCTTTAATACGGGAACTTTTACTTTATTACTGAATTCAATCCTAACTGCCACGTGATTTAGTCATTTTTTTTTAGAATAATAAATTTTTATAAATTCTATTTAAGGAATCCGAATTAACAAAATGAATTCATTAGTTCCGGAATAATTTCGTTAAAATCACTTAATACGATGTGGTTTCACTAAAAGTTTTTAAACGCTTTTGACCATCCGAGGCAACACCAGTAAAAGCCAATTAACTTAATTTGACTCCATTTGCTTCTCCTGATGAATTGGTCCTGTAAGTGAGCACACAGGAAGGGAATGAATTAAATAGTGATTTGGTTAAAAGCAACTTGAAAGCTGTGGCTTAAATTAGTCACATAACATGCGGCTCATAAAAGTATTTTAAAGTTATTTTTGAAGGTATATTGTTGTGTCGGCTTTTTTTAACTCTTTGGAAATGTGTAAAATAATACGATTTCATCTCTTTAAGACAACTGAACATATTTGAAGAAAGCGGAAGTCAATGCAATAATAATAAGATCGTTTCGTTTCAACAATAACGCTTTTCAAGAAGAGGTGGCATCAAACACCACTTTCCACAAAATGACCCTCAGGTAGCACCAGTTTAACTACTGTGGTGACAGCTAGAAACTATTGAAATTTTATTAAGCGAGTATAGAGACGAAACAATTGAGACTTTTAGCAATTTTTTACATACGATGGTTACTCAGAAAACTAGACAACATTTTTGCATTATAATAACAAAAATTCACAGATCTATTATACATGATTTTGCATATCAGACTATATAGTGCTGTGTGGTTATTAAGATCACGTATGGGATGGATGCATAATTCGAGCGGGCCTGTGCGGGCCGGGCCAACTTTACATTTAGAGGATCGAGCCGGACGGACATGATAAATCTGAGAGAGGGCCGGGCTTGGACAAAAAAAATTTGCAGCTCCCTGGTGACAAATTGAAGGAATTGTTCCAACAAGATGTACTTCCTGTAAAGAGATCATAGCAGTAGATGTATCGAATTTATGAAGGGGTCAGTCCGGTCGAGAGAAAAATTATAGATTGCCTCCTTAGCGGGAATAATTCTTTTCGGGCATCCTTGGTTTCACCGTTAAATTTTTTATTTTCCAATTTGTGTGGTGTCGTTAATTTTGGTGTCTCCAAAAAGATGAATAAATAAATAAATAAATGTCGTTGTTGAATAATGCGGTCTCAAGAGAAGTTAAAATTTAAGAATTTTAAGTTTCTTTCATTCTGTTATTCTCGAAAAAATATTTCAAATTGTACATACTGTTGCAAAGTTGCTAAAAACTTAATGAGCGCTTCAAATTCTTAAAAAATGTTATTTAGTCATAAGAAATAGTTCAAATGAGTACAAAAGAAAATGGCAGCCTCACTTGCCAATCCTTGGGTAGTTTAGCACTCTCTACACTTTACCATCAATCAGCTTGCTCAAAGGTAAGCATTGATTGTGGTAGAAACATGTGGCCCTTCGCATTTCGTGACTTCCGTTATCATTGAACCTTTTACAAAGGCGACAAAAATACGTTTTTCAGTTTTCCTAACATAACATCACCATTCTTCGAGAAGCTACAGAGTATAGAATGGTTCTGTTGTCGGCTAATCTCGGATAACATTCAACATAAAGAATACAACAAGCAAAAAAAATTAAAAAGATTATCGCACTTAAAGAACTGAATCATCTTTTGTTCAACGAACAAATTCTCATCTGCCGGTCTGCATTGTACATTTTCTCCTCCTTATTTTACCAGAAACGGTGGCAAAAATCAGAGAGGTCCTTCTCACATTTACGGCTATTGTTAACACCGATTGCCACAGATACGAAATAACATCGCGTTTATTCAAAATAAATCTGTAATATGAGATTTTACGGAATGTAACTATTTCTGAATCGTTTTAATCACCAACAGGCGATAATGTTTATGAGACATTGGATTGGATCACGTTTCTGCAGGCGTTTCTTCTTCCAAAGAGCTGCTTGTTTTGCCTTTTGGTTGACAGAATCGTTTATAATTTCATCGAGAATGTTCTTTTCTTGGGAAACACTTTTGTGGACGACTTTCGATGGTTGGTCGTAGTAGAATTTCTGAAATTAAATTTATTCCGTTATTTTCTACTTTCTGAGTATTCTTTATGAGAAATCAGCGACCAGTCTCGATCAATTGCTTGAAATGTAATTAAAAATAATTTTTGCAGCATAATTAAATTACAAAACAAATTCATCCGTCACTGCTAAGATTTATAATAAGTTCAGGCAAATGAGGAGATAATAAAGAGAGGTTGACGAGTTAGTAGATGTGATGATGTTCTAAGGAATAAGAGTTGCTCATAAGAAGTTTAGATGAGTTGTCACGTTATCGGATGAAACAACATCCCAAGAGAGTCCCTATGGGCAGGCCGTCCCTTTTACCAGGCGTCTGTGTTAAACCTAGTCCGCCTTTAGCCAGGAAAGCTCCCGGTGCCGAAGATCTCGTTGGAAAAGCCTACTTGAATCACATTCGGTGGATCGCTATGTGCAGCCTGCTCGTTGGCAAAAGAGACTTAAACTAAAGTAAAAATCGGTTCCTAGAAAAAAGGGCCCTAGGGACAGATTTTACCTACTATTGGGCGTCCCAATTTAAAGGTTTTACTGTATACACCAGGGGCATCCAAACTACGGGCCAACCTCCCCTGAGTTCAAAATATGTTACACAGTGTTATAAAGTCCTATTATTCAACAAGTGCAATTATTTAAAAAATCAGCTTTGTCAATATGTACTTCATCTCGACTGAATGACCCGGCTGTATAACTTATTTTAATGCAATGGCCCGAGTAAAAAAAAAGTGTGTCACACCTCTGATGTAAATTTCACACAGAAACGGTACACATGAAAGCTCTTTTTACCTCAGTAATTATCTATTAATAACTTTTGTTACTAATAAAAATTATGTACCAACTCTATAGGGATTTTTGTGGATGTTCCTGAGAGCTCTTTTCTGTACTGCCATGTTCATCGTAAGGGTGGCTAAGATCAAGATAACTACAACCAGCAATTCGAGGCGAAAAAATTTGTTCATTTTTCTGGTGTTGCCTTTAAAACGAATCGTAATTTTTTTTAATTTCACTAATTGTTCTATCGAACCTCTCAAAGGTTTAAACAAAGTTAACACTTGAACGTGTTCTTTATGTAGTCGCTTCTAAGGACTGCAAGTGAGTTGAGCTTCCATCCTTATTTATGCAAATCCTCGAGACCTTACTCTCTCTCGATTTCAACCTCTCCTTCGAAGAAAATGTGAATCGATAATAGTTCTCTTGATTAATCTCATCTGCGTGTCAATTATACATCTTTTACTAGTAATCAGAGGTGACAAAATCGGAGAGGTCGTTCTCAAGTGCGTAGCGGCTATTGTCACGTTACCACCGATCAAAGAACAGTTTACAGTGAATTGCTACAGATACAAAGTAACATCGCGTTTATTCAAACTAAATCTGTAATATGACGTTTCACGAAATGTGATCGATTTCTGAATCGTTAACTTCTGAATGCAGAAAGCAATCTATAATGTTTTAATCACCAACAGGCGATAATGTTTATGAGGCATTGGATTGGAACGCGTTTCTGCAGGCTTTTCCTTTTCCAAAGAGCTGCTTGTTTTGCCTTTTGGTTGACAGAATCGTCCATAATTTCATCGAGAATGTTCTCTTCTTGGGGTACGCTTTTGTGGACGACTTTCGATGGTTGGTCGTATACGAATCTCTGAAATTAAATTTATTCCTTTATTTTCTATTTTCTGATGTCAAGTATTCTTTAAGAAAAATCAGCGATCAGTCTCAATCAATTACTTGAAGTAAAATCAAAAAATAATTTTTGTAGCATAATTAAATTATAACACAAATTCCTTTGATAAGCAATTATTTTCACATTGTTCGTCTGCTATTCGTGAAAGCAACTTATTGTTGAATTGAAGTCAATGTATACACGTAAGTATACACTTTGAGAAACGGTAAACGTCGGCTCAAGTAGGCTCTTTGGCCTTTTTAGGTCAACAGCTTTAAGTCAGGAAAGCCCACGTTGTAAGCGTCCGAAGATCAGGGTGGATCGCCTATATCGATAGGACCTACTTGTACGGCCTGTTCCGAATGCAAAAAATACTTAAAAGATTAAAAGAAATTAGAAAGGGAGAGATATGAAAAATGAAGATCTTTATTGTAACTATACTTTTCCGACATTCACTTGTTTTGCAAACTTTACGCCTTTCTCTACGACACAAAGCAGTTTGTAATGGATAAATAAAAGCAAATTACTAGTAATTAAGTAAGAGGATTTTAATACTAAAAGTGAATTTTAATTGTTTTGAATGAATATGTCTGTTGCAAAAGAGAATTATTTCGGATGCTTTCAGATTAACACAGTCTACGCGGAAGGTGAATTTCAAAGCGATGCGCCTAATTGGAAATATAACGAGATTAATTAATTAAAAATTGTAAAAAATTAAAATCCGTTAATGCAATGTATTAGTAGGATTATGTTGACGAAGAAACCATGTTTTGAGCAATTATGAAGTAATTATGAGTTCATTAACAATGGCTTTCATTTCAGACAAATTAGTGACGCGACAGGTTTGTAATTCCTTTTTTAATTCTTTTTGTTTTCAAATACAATTCTCCGTGGGCTGTGCTTTTATCAAACTTTACTTATTACATTTTTCATCTGTAGGATAGTACATAAATACTTCAATCGTTTAATTAATCACAATCTTCTTGGTATACCAATGATGTATTTCATGTAAAATATGATTTAGAACTTCATTAAGAGTTATACCGTCTCAAACCTAAATATTTCATGGCTAATTTAAATATTCCTAAAGTAAACTTTTTGCATGAAATCCCCTCGTTGCAGGTGATTCTTTGTAGACTGAATTTGATCGCAGAAAAATCCTATCAACTAATAATGGACTGCTACTGCATTTATTGTTTTGCGTCTAATTGGGCATAATATTCAATTTAAGTAGGTGGATGCCGTTTGAAGTCCTCATCAGGTGAACATTTTCAAGAATTCTCCTAAGTTCTTAATCGGCAACAGGCCGAAGGAGGTATGGAGTGATATTTAAACACAATTAGGTTTAATTGGTAATTAGAACTTTCTAATTATAGCTTAATCTCAACGGCTAAAATTGGCTTCTGCAATTAGCATATCACTTAAGATCATCAATTAATACCTTTGAAGCTTTTGGCTGGTGAGTGTGAGCTCTAACATCACAGAAACCAAATTCCCACCACAAAAAAACTTCAGGAACGTAATATGACTATTAAATGCTCTAAAAGCCAAAGCAAATGAAAACTTTTAAATCTAAATAAGACCGTTTAAATTTCAATTACCGTTAAAATCATGTTTGATCGTCTATTGTGGCCCATGAAAGTCGAAATGGCATGTTGCAAGAGAACAATACGCTTTCATGAGGTTGGAAGGTAATTGTTGGCGTGTCTAATGTATAAAGTTAATTGCTGTTACAAGGATCTCAACAATAGCAAACCAAACAACAGTTCGAGGATGGTATCGTGATGTTCGGTCACGAACCGTAATTCCAGCCTACGTTTTCAAGTTGTTTTCGATTCAAACAAATTATTCGGCGAATTCGAGTTGACGACCAAAAATAGATAATTAATTGGGAATTTAATAAGAAATTATTTCATACTTTCATATAAAGTTGTTTTCATGTGAAAATGATCTTAAAACTGATCAGAATCTTGAAAGACGTCCCAAAGAATGCAATTTGAATTCGTAATTTATGGATTTTTTTGGTAATAATACGTAATATGATTTCTTGTAATGTAATCATTATACTAAACATAATGGTTGTGTCTGAATAACAACCATGATTCTGACATTTGAGTATGAATGAATTTTTGGGGCGTGATTAAATAAAACAAAAATGTTCTACATAAAAAAGCATTGTTAAAAAAACAGCACTTCCCCGAACCTAGGTCTTACTTCGAAATTTAAAACAAATTCCTTTCAAAACTTAACCCAATGGGGCGTTCAGCCCTTCTCCGAGAGAACTCTAGCTTTACTCCGAAAGAATTCCGATGGGATCTTAGCCCGACCATTAAATATAAATATAAAACCCAATTATAAAGCAGCCATCCCCTTCCAAACCAGGTACGATACCCAGTTTGGCCGCCAAGGTAACCAGCGAATCTTGAATTCCCTACGAAGGCAGGAAGAGTGAAAAGTGTAAGACAAGCCCCCCAAAGTCTATTACATAATCACGGCAGAATCATGGATATTAGCCGTGGACACAGCCAAACATAATACTTATAATTATATTATATTTAGCTAATCTAAACTAACGTGATATGATATCTAAGACCTCAACATTAAACGTTCCAAATTACATTTATTTCTTCACCAATGTGATTGATGTCCAGATTAAATTCCGTTAATACATCTAATTTAATGAATTTAATAATGAACGCATTTTTTAAATTTAAATGTTTCGTAAAAAAATATAGTTAAATAAATATTAATTAATGTTTTTTATATTATGCATTTCGCTAGCAAATAGATTTAACAGATAGAAAAAAGCAAGCGGAATTTGTAACAAAAGATTTTTTATTGTGCTTTCAGGTTGTTGTTTGCTCCACTTGATGGAATTAATGAAATTGTTTTGTGGTGACCACAAATATATTCGACAGAAATGGAACCAGATTTTAACGAAAATCAAAAAGCACTTTATTTTCATAATGGATGCGATAAGATATTTTAATAACATAGGAATAAGTTTTTATTTTTCTTCTAATATTCAGAGGTTAGCAATAAATTAGTAAATGTTTAATGCAACAGGTCAATGGTGTTTAATGGTCAATATATCAAATGTCACGATGAAAGATCTGTTAGATTTTGTTAAAATCCGCCACAGACTGGTGTTAACTATATATGAATATATAAAAATATGTAATTATTAATTGGAATTTAAATATTTTATGCGATTCATGAGAATTTACAAACTGCAAACGTGCGAGTACACAATTTTAAATTATTAATCGCTTGACGACCAAAATTTTCATAAACCTTGGCGATTATCTATTAATAAGTTCAGTTACTAATAAAAATTATGGACCAACTTTATAGTGCCTTTTGTAATAGTCGTTCCTGACGCCTCTTCTCTGTACTGCCATGTTCATCGTAAGGGTGGCTAGGATCAGGACAACCACCACCAAAAATTCGATGCGAAAAAATTTGTTCATTTTTCTAGAGTTGCCTTGAAAACGAATAGTATTTTTTAATAAAACGTTAACTAACTTTTTTTATTGAAGTTTCAAAGGCTTAAAGAAAGTCGAGGCTTTCCTACCTGTGTTCCTTATGTAGTCGCTTCTGAGGTCTGCAAGTGAGTTGAGCTTCCGTCCTTATTTATGCAAATCCTCGAGACCTCCCTCTCTCTCGATTTCAACCTCTCCTTCATTCTCACCAATTCATAGAAAATTCATTCCAATTAGACTTGGGAAGAGTGATTTCAAAGAATGCCAGTGACATGGGACTACGGCTTTCCATGCAAGTAATGAGTCATCTTGGCTTAATTAACGGCTATGAGTCGAGCAAAAGGGAAAACATTGGAACGGATAATGTAAATATTATTTCAACCACTTTATTGGATCCTTTATTGTCATTAATCAAGGATTTTAAAGTATTCCACGGATGGATCTAGATTCCGCAATGAAAAATAGTTGATTCGGAAGAATTACACAAGCAGAGTTTAACGATTTGTTTTCAAATTTATTGGTTTTGTGAAAATTGGTGGAAAGAAGACGATCTTTTAGACATGAAATAGATAAACAAGGATATCTATATTATGGAAAAAAACGCAGTTTAAGTTAATTTATAAATTCTGTGTTATCCGAAGATTATAAGTTTCAGAGCCAGTTTAGTGAGCTACTATCGGAGCTGAAATATTGCTGCAGAACTGAGGTCTGGTATCATATGGCCACTTGATTGTCCCATGCATAACTTCTCTGATTTATCTAACTAGTCCTTTTTAAAAAATATTTATGTATGGCAGTTTATAAATTTAATTACTTAATTAACCAAGTGACTAACTCCAGGGTTATAACGCATCGCTAACGTTTCCAAACATTCTGCCAAGTATAACATCAAAGTCGGTATTTTCAATAGCTATTAATCACATTAATCTGACATATAATTATGTTATTACATTTTTCTAACCAGTTAATCAATCTGTATTAAATAATGCAAGTCTCAAAATTCTACTTTTACGTTCCATTCTGCTCATTTCTGGAAATTTGTGATCTCAGCTGACATCTACCGGTTAAATTTGTTATCATCTTCAAAACTTTACGCAACCTGATATGATGTATGCATCTTATCTTCACATTTACAAATCTGCACGAGATAATCCTTCGCCGAAATTATTAATACTTACTAAGTTATTGACAAATTTTTAACCCTCAAATTGCCCGGCCAGGAATTAAAATTAAAATTTATTCCAAGATTCAATCAATAATTTATATTAATTTCCATCCATTTCTATCAATTTATATTAGCAATATCTATTGAAATTACTTTAATGTCTTTAAATCGCATTAATTCTATATCACATTTTTCTGCCAATTTTCAGATGGATTTTGGGGATTAAGTTATTTATTTATAAGTTATTTATATTCATCTTGCACAAAAAGAACGTATTCCAACAGAACTTGTAATTTGTAAGACCTTAAAAAATAGTTGATATTCACCAGCTAACTTTACTCATCCTGTCAACAAAAATAGCATCCACTTGGAGTCCCCCCATGATTTTCATCCCTTGGCACGACACCCCTTCTTTTAAGCAACAGGAAAACTGATTTTCAACTGATGTTTTCATGAAAAACAGGGTAAGGTGAAGACAGGTGAAAGGCTATCAATGCCAAATATCAGCATCTGGCAATGAATCAAGACACCAGATTCACTTTAGCAATTCAAGGAAATCCGATATTATATTATGTTAGGTAGACGAGAGAAAACTATAACAGAAAGGCAGCTTTTGCATTAAGCGGCCGAATTCTAGAAATAACACCTAAGTTCTCAGAAACACGTTTTTGAATACACGAGAATATGCTAAGATAAACGTTAACCTATTAAAAGCCCGATACTACTATATATAACATACCTATTGTATATAACATACATAAGGCTTGTAACTTTATTAAAGAAAACATTATTTATAGAAATGGATTCTCTAAGGTTCAAATGAATAAAGTCACGAATCAAACCAAGCAGTTTATTTAACTTATTAGCAGTTAATTCATTACACTTATTATTATTATTATTATTATTATTGTTATTATTATTATTATTATTATTATTATTATTATTATTATTATTATTATTATCAGTATTATTATACATATTATAAGTATTATCACAAGATTAGAATTAATAGATAATTTAAAATGGTTTTGCATGGACCACATTAAAATGACTCAAGTGGTGGGACATCATCATCATCAATAAATCCTTCACTATTTTCTTTCTCTTTTAAACACTTGAAACTTATTGATCCATTTTTTAAGTTGTCAGTTGGAACGCTTTTCTGGCAAATGCTGAGATCAACAGTTCTCCTGCACGATGGATCAACTTCGAGCCTCTTAATTCTGAAACCATCGGTCGTTCAATAATTTGAACTCAATCAAGAATACTTTAGAATTCAATATCAATAATTTCATTAATAATTTCAATCTATTTATTGACATTTAACATAATTAATGCACATTAATTCTAGAATTTAAAAGAACAAAGCTGAAATGACCTTGATTCATCAACTTTCTTAGGTTTGCTTTTCTTCAAAAATTCAAATTTACTAAGATATGTAAGTTGTGGATTAACCTGCAGGTAATGCCATCAATCAAGACAGTGATAATTATTGGAGATGATTGAAACAGGTAAGAGGTTACCAACCTTTGGCATTGTTATTAACAATCTTCCAGTAGCTTGCGATCTCTGAGCAACACTTTGTTCTGCATTTACTTCTTCAGACAAAGCAATTTGTAGCATCTGAAAGTCATCGGGTGGCTTTAAAATTTTGGAAAAAGAAACAAAAGATAATGAAAAAAATGTCACCAACTTTATCTCTCACAACGACTTGAATGTATGTTGGATGAATGTCAACATTGCACAGGGATGTGTCCAAATATCTGAAGAATGAAACCAAATGTTTAAATTTATAAAGATATATTAAATCTCTCTTAATTATCTCATTTTGATAATTAAATTCTCGATAAATACTTGAACAAAGCCACGTCAAGCACCAAATGTTTTCCTTCCTCGTCTTCTGTCAATTCAAATTTTACTCTGCAACAATTTAAGAAGAAGTAGAAAATCATTTCATGGTTCAAAAGTTTCAAAAGTCTACTTCGGTTCGTTGACGTTCAGTCTCCTGCCGTCGGCTGTCACCAATTTTCTTTCGGAAGTGGATTTGTTTTCTCTTTAGAAAGACAAATTCATTTTTATGACTCTTAAGCAAAAGCATTTCAAGGTTCAAAAACTCAAGATTTGTTTTCAAATTGATTAAATTCAAACTTATTTACATACTCCTTTTGAAGATTATCTTTCTTTCCTTTCAGTTTGTGTTGATAAATTCTGTTTCTTGATTCTGGTGTAAATTCTGTCGGTTCATTCCAAAACCTGAAAAAAATAATGTAATTATAAAACTAACATCAAAAAGTAATATTATTAAATCAAACTGACAGCACTAAACTAATTTTGTGAAAGTAAAACAATAATAATAATATCAATTAATTAAGTATTATTTAGGAAATATAATTTAAAACAATAATAATAATATTAATTAATTAAGTATTATTTAGGAAATATAATTTAATTTAAAAATCCTAAATGACCTTCTTTCCTTTTCTTCCTCGTCGGCATCATCATCATCATCATCATCATCAACCTTTCTAATGAAACATATCAACGAATTATAAAAAAAAAATATTGAAGCATTGTTAAAGTCCATCAGCAGAAATACAAACCGATTCTCCTTCAACTTTTCTTTTTCCTATTCAGAAATTAATTTCATTATTATTTCATTATTTATTTATTTAATTCACTTATAAGTTTAGAACTTAAGTCTTTTAAGTCTTTTTTAAGTCTTTACTTACCCTAATAATGAAGTGCCTCCTTTGTTGCTCCAATATTTCATCTCTTATTTGAAACAAAACCTTCAATGAAAAACATTAAGTTAATTAACATTCAATTAATTTTTATTCTGTTTTATTATGTTAAATTCAAAACATTAATTTAATTAACATTCAATTAATTTTTATTCTGTTTTATTATGTTAAATTCAAAAAATGATTTCAAAACTTCTTTCTGGTTTCAATCAGAGAAATAATAAATGTGTACAATTTGTGGCAATTAGTGACAATTAGTGATAATTAGTGATAATTAATGACATTTAATGACAATTAGTGACACACCAAAAGTGTGTTTACTTCTCCTGCTGACCTGAAAAGCTAAGATTCTCTCCGATTTTGTGATTTCCAGTCCATCAAGTCTCTGAAAAAATAATTAATGAAAATTAAATAAAAATAAATAGATGTTAAATACAAAATACTCTATTAAAAATAGGGAAACAAAGTACAAGAGCTTGGAATCTTAACATGATGATGGCTGTGATGAACTAATTTCATTTCGAAACAATTCTTTCTGGTTTCGAACTAATACACATGTGCAATTAAATAACATTAAAACATTAAAAAATAATTAAAAGTTGAATTCAGAATTTAAAGTTCAAGAATAACCTCAAGTTGTGACAAAGTTCCGACAACAAATGGTCTATAATTTTCATATTTAGTGCAAGGATTTCCAGTAAGGTATCTGTAAACATTATATTTCGTTATAATCAACAAAATCAATGCTTTGGAGTCTTTTATTTTCCTTTATTTTTAAGAATTTCTTTATTACATAACATCATATAAAGTAACAAAAAAACCCAATATAAACCAAAAATAACAAAGGGTATAATTTTCATAAATTTCACATCAGAACGTTCAAGTACTTTAGGTCGAAACTTAATCAGGCAATACTCAATGCTCTCATAAATATTATAATTTCACTGCAATAACATGTAAATGAAAGTAAATTTTGTCTGCTGACAAAATACAAATCCTAACAATTCTCTGAGATTAATTAGGCCTTGTAAACATTCGATACTTGTCAGTTCACCAATGAAATTTACTGTCAAATCGAGTTTCTGAAGTGATTCACAACCTGTAAGAAATGAATTCAATTTATTTTTGAATCTTATGTAAATCCAGGCTCCAATCGTGAAATTAATGAAATTATAAATGCCATTCGATAAACTTCAACATTTATATTTTAAACTTTGTTAACCTCACCTTCCAAGTTCTCTATTCTTTCAATGTTATTGAGTCCGAGTTTAAGATATTCCAGCTTCTTCAATCTCCCAAGGTTTTCTTTGCAATTGTTTTTTATTTTAAATTATTCAATTTAAGTTTAACTTCTACATTAACATCAAAAACAGGTACAAAAAACGAAAAGCGTTTGTTAAAATTTCCCAGGTATTCACAATCACTGAAATTCCTTATGAAAAAGTAACGCAATCACTATTCATTTGATGTAAATAAAAGCTTCCAATTGCATCTTTCACTTTTTTTTATATGAAGTATTCAAACTTATTAATCATATTCTGACTAACCAATTCGAGAAATAAGATTACTCGTTAGATCAAGTATCTTAAGCTCAGGACACCATTTGCACAGGTATTCAATCCTAGATAAATTTTAAACAATTTCTCTTAAAAGAAGAAGCTTTGTAACAAAGAAATCAAACCGTTCTATATCTCTCTGGTGCAATGCAACTTCTTCCAGAGTAGATAAAATACCATCATTATGCTCGGCACTTTTTCGAACTAAATCTTCTGTAACTACAATCCAAATATATCGACTTAATTAAAACTAAACTTTAAATTAATTTTAAATTCAAAATGAGCGGACTGCAAAAAGCCAAAAGATAGAAAAGTTACATAAAAACTCATAAGACTTACTTCGAACCATGTTAATGAAATAACAACATCACCAACAGCAACCAAATGCATTATTTTTAAACAAAAAGAACCTAGACCAATCAAGTCAAACAATTAATTGATGTTCAGTTTCTAAATACAGAACGATTTGAAAAAATGTGCCTTCTCGAAGCAATTTTTTAATTATGTGCTTGTATGATCGGGGTATGTTAGCAAGAATTAATACTTGTTAAGGTCGCAATGTGGTTCCTTTTCTCGTATGTTAAATTAAAATCTTTTACATCTAAGGCGGGACGCAATAAACAATTATTCCTTTGAACCCTGGTTATCTTTACCGGTAGAAGAAAAATGCGTCATGACTAGCCACCGGTTGCACAAACATTTATTACTACGCTTTATTTGAAAATTTTATCTTATGAACACAATCAAAAGGGCTTAAATTGCTCAAAAGGTCTGGGCTCAAAGAGTTAAAGGAGCAATAGGCTGTACTAGAATATTTAGACGGAGTTTGCCGACCTCTGACTTATTGAGCACCTTAATTTAAAAATGTAATTCATATATTAACATTAGAACAAGGCACTAAATTACCTTTATCATGTAATTTGTATATTTAATGTGCTGGGAGGTTAGAACCTTCCCTCCGTTGAGCCACTGCCGAATATAATTTAATTTGAGAATAGACAAAGTGGCCAATTGAGCAGATCATTTATTCAAATCTTTGAATGATTCCAGCCTTCAAATCCATTAATTAATGTTATCACCAAGTATTCAGGTTCAAGATTCAAGGCGACCGCCAGTTTGTCTTCAATAACTTAAAATCTGTATTATAGATTGACAACTTCCTCTAGAATTTTGACATTTTTGGGTTACAGTTGCGGAATTCTGTAAGTGTATGGTAACATTTATAGCTTTCTTCTTTGAGGACCGCCACACTTTGAGGCGAGCTAAAGTAAAGAGTCCGCATTATCGCCAAAAAAGGCTTAACCTTCAGTTCTTTTGTAGCCTCATTGTATAGTGGAAGGAATTATGCCATGTGTAATTCTTCATGATTTTACTTTAATGTTAAATTTTCACAATAGATATTGGTTTTCACCCAAAAAATTGTTTAAATAAAATTGTAACTAATCTTTTTTTTTATAATATTAAGATGCAAATACGAATTAATCTCTTAAACTGATAAGATAAACTTTATTGATTGCAGAAATAAAGTAAGCGAGCACTAAGGTCGTGTTAATTATCATTTACTTTTAGCTACTTCTATAAGTTATTTAGCTTTTTTATGCCTTTATCTCGTGAATGTCGTAACCAGGTTTTTTGGCTTTGTTATCTGCCCTTGCTCAAATTGAACATTTTCTTTTTAGAAAAGGTTGCTCTGCCTTTGTTTGTCAGACTGCTGACAACAATTTAAAAATTCTTCCAAAATTCAAAATGGCAATTTATTTGAGAACTTCTTTACTGTCAATAAAAGGCTGGTCCATATCAATTTGCAAAAGTGGAAAGCTGTGTAGAAAAATTTCAGTAACGACCTACTCTAGGAAAGCGGCCGAACTTCATACATCGCCGAAAGAATTTCTAAATGAAAAATACAATCGTGCCAAATATCTACTCGAAAGTGAGAAACCGACATTTTGTACATTTTGCACGCTGAACTGCTTATGGTGCTAGTATGTGACTCTCAAACTAAACCCATCGACTTTAAAAAGCTCCAGTAATTGATCCATCATTCATTTAACTAATATAGATCAGCCTCTTCCAGAAAGCTGTGATCCGGCTGCAGTATATGCCAATAACGAATTAAAACTGAAAGACATTGATGTTTATGGCTTTGATTATGATTACACGGTTGCTGTGTATAAAGAGACTCTTGATGAACTCATTTATAACATGGGAAGAAATATCCTAGTGACTGAATTCAAGGTGAAAATTATTATTATTATAAATTTGATTTGAATAATCCTAAAGTCATAAATTTCGAGCTTTTATTTCAAGTATCCAACAGATATACTCGACCCAGCTTTTGATTTTCATCCTAATTTTGCTGAGAGGGGCCTTCACTGTGATGTACTTAAGGCATGTACAATGTTGTAGCATGTACCAAATTAATGTGCAATCATTGATTTAAGCCACGTTTTTATAGGGTTATCTGCTGAAGATAGATGCCTACCACAACGTTCAATATGATTCCGTGTACAAGTTAGAACGCTTTGAAATTATCTGGGAAAGATAATATGTTTTAAATAAAGAATAATTATTAATTTGTAATAATTAATTGCTCAGAGGAATGAGAAAAGTTCCAGTAGAAGAGGTTCTTAAGACTTACAATGGCTTCCATCTCAGCTCTGAGATGCTCAGTGGATATTATGGAACAGTCAGTACATTTTTTACATTACAAAAGTGTTGATTTATTGGAAATGTACTTAAATTACAAAGTTGGTACATGTAGAAATGATACAAATGTGATACAAATGATACAAATGTGATACTCATACTTTTGTTTGCAGGGAGCTAGAATGCACCAATTGATGGATTTGTTTTCCATCCCTGAGATGACGTTGTATGCCAACGTCAATGAAGTGAGCATTTCCTCTTATTGTTATTATTTATTTGTTATTTTCCTCTTATTATTATTTATTGAATAAAATTCCTATTATTTATAAAAATGTTTAAAACTGTAAGGAATTGTTTTTCAGCTCTTCCTTAGAATAGAAGCTGATTATGACCCTGAGAATGTATTTTATGATGTTCAGGTTAGGGAAAGTGTTGTGATTGATTGGCTTTTATTTGGATCTTTAAATGTCTGCAAAATATGGTTATTGGCAAAGAAGTTATTTGCATTTGAAATCATAAGTTGACAGCTAAGATGTTCTTGATTGAAGATAAGCTACAGAATTGTTGTTGGAAAGGATAATTTATTATCAATATTATTATTGGAATTTTAGTGATATTGATTTAATAGTGTGTTGGTGCTTCAAGTAGAACACGTTCTGATAAACATTATAAGACCTGAAATATCCATATAACTGACATGCAAACCGTCGAGTCTTTAAGCAATATTTATTTATTTGTTTACTTAATTTAATATTTATTAAAAATAGTTAGAAAGTTTAATTATTCCGAATTATTTATATATGTTGTGCATATTGATACTCAAAATGTTTGTACATTTTTCCACTTTGTTTTCAATGTCAATGTCATTCTTGCAGCACGCTATTCGAGCCTTGCATAAGAATGGACCGCTGCACAAAATTATTCAAGATAACCTGTGTAAGTATTTGTTTGAATTTGTATTTAAAATTTTATATATGTATATTTTAAATATGTTTTATTTCTTATAGCAATGTATCTGAACAAGGATTCCAAACTTAAGAAGTTCATGTTACGACTACAGAATGCAGGGAAAAAAATGTTTCTTATAACAAACAGTTCGATAAGCTTCGTGTGAGTTTCACTTTGATTAGTTGGGAACATTAAATCTTATTATTTATTAAAAATTACAGTTAATAAATTACAGATAAATATTTATTACAGATATTTAATTTCTTGTAGGTCTTATAAAAATATTTTATTTTTAAATTATGGAACTTGAAATTTAAAGTAGTAATTGTCTCCTTGCAGTGACAAAGGAATGTCTTATTTGGTGGGCAACGATTGGATGAAGTTCTTTGACGTTGTTGTCACGAATGCCTCGAAGCCCAAGTTCTTTTCTGATTCTCTGAGGTAGAACACTTGAATTGCTTGCAATTCTCTTTGAATTGAGACTCAATGCTTCGAGGTTTAAATAGACATTTCAGGAAATATGATCATAACTTAGAGATATTGACTTGGAATAAGGTGAACAGTTTTGAGAAGGGCTGTGTTTATCAAGGGGTAGGTGAATCTTGATTGATTGATTGATTGATTGATTGATTGATTGATTGATTGATTTGTTAAATAGCCAACTCGTACCTTATTGTAATTTTTTATTTTATAATTTTAATTAATAAATAAATAAATGTCAAATTTTTAATGGAGATCTTTTACAGGGAAATTTCTATGAATTAATTAATCTGACCGGATGGTCGGGTCACAACGTGCTGTACATCGGGGATCACGTTTATGCGGACCTCGCTGTTAGTCGTTGTTTTATTTGAACATTTCGTAAACATTTAAACGTTCAAAGCTTAGGAGAAGTAAATATTAACTAATTTATATAATAATTTAATGTTAATACTAAATAAATTTGATGCTAATATTTGCTTTTTCTTGTCATTTATTTAACTATAAATGTTTAGATTTGTGATTGCATGCATAATAACAATTTGTAAAATATCTTCTAAAATAATAATCAATTCGTTATTTTATTATCTTATTTATTTATTACTAAACCGTGGAAGTTGAAGCCATGAATCTCTGCAGTGTTTTTTATTTGAGAATTTTTAATTTATATGATATTATTGGCTAATTATTGTTAATTTAATTAATTTTGGTTGGAAATTATAAATGGGAAACAATCTGTAAGATCTAATTCTAATCAGCTGATTAGGATTTTCATAAAAATTTTGCAAAATGTTATGTTTTAAGCAATAAAAATAGCAATAATGCAACAACATCACTTGTGTTGAAATACATTTAATTTCAAAATTTAGGATGCCACTCTCAAGTTGGGTTGGAGAACTGGTGCCATCATTCCAGAATTGGAAGTTGGATGCTAATATTTTTATTTCTCTAAAACAAAGGAAGCAGTTTGTAAGCATTTTGTTGTTGTTGTTGTTTAGAAAGAAATAGAGGTCATGAACACGGATGAATACAAAAAGTCAATCAGTTGGTTGACTGCACTTGAGAAGCTTATCAATGAAATGCAGGTTTGAAAAACAAAACAATAAACTTTTTTTTTAACTTTTTTATCTCTATTTTTAATATATTTAATTTTCTTTTTCAAAATTTTGTTCATTTTTTTTTTTCAGGTTTTCGAAGACCCAGAGTCGAGGGAGGTCCTTGAAGGTTGGATAGCAGAGAGGAATGAAGTCAGGTCGGACCGGTTCATAAATTGCGGACTTGAAATGTTAATGGGTTTTGTTTGAAACCATAAATGTCCATTTCGTTTAGGAAAGCGACGAGGGCGCTGTTCAATCCCAGGTTCGGAAGCATCTTTCGGACTTACCACAACGCCACCTACTTTTCCAGTCGTTTCAAACGTTTCGCTGACGTCTACACCGGTTCCCTGGTGAACCTGCTCAATTATTCTCTTTCTCACACCTTCTATCCGAGGAGATCTGCCCTTCCTCACGAAATGAACATCGATTATCCCGGCATCTGATTTCAACGGATTTTAGTTTTTGCCGCTTGCATGACATTTTCGGCAGACGAGTATTTTACTACCGAAATTCTCTTAATTGCCTGTCACATCTCCTTCTACTTTGTGTCCACTTCTGCACAATTTAATTGTCCTGTCAGGTATTTTCTGGTGACTTTGATTTAGACTTAATTTATTTCTTAATTATTTTAATTTATTCTCAGACATCAGTAATCTCAATACAATTTGACAATATCTTTTGACAATTTGCAAATCGTGCTTTAATGGTTCGTACGTTCAAAGCGGTTTTAATGGTGCTTCGAAAGATGTATTGACTTCTGAACTGAAGGACTGAGTTGCATTCTCACCTGTTTTTGGCCACATGTCGTGCAATTATTTGCTGAGATTTTAATATGCAACAATTTCAGTTCCAATAATTTACCTATTTTTTTATGATTTGCTTTGCACCCATGTCTCTCAGTGGAATAATCCAAAGATTGAGATGTTGGTTTAGCCTTGCTGGTGTGTTTAGGGAGGGCCTGGAAAATTCATTTTTCTAAAATTAATCTATAAACTTTGGCTTATTCTCAAAAGTAGACATTTCTTCCAGCCAGAGTTTAATTTATTAGCTTTTCCAGTTCAAAGAAGTTCACCTGGAGGTTATTTGACTTGCAGGAAGGTCATTTAATGAGACCTTGTGATCGGATTCTATCGTAGATTTGGTCATCATAAATAGTTTTGCATAAAAATTTTCAAGTCTGGTTGACCACTAGTCCAGGTTATAATATGAATTATTTTGCATCTGCCGCTTGACAGAAATGCTTATGCTTATTCTTCTGCTGTAGGGCACGTCAAAATCGCAAATATTTTGATATGCCAATCTTAATGGGGGCTTCTGCATTATTTGTGGACTGAATTCGTTCACCAAATTGATATGTCTATTCCAAGACCAAAAAAAAAAGCAGAAACGTAAATTGTTTCAGGACTCTAAACATAGAATTAACAAGCATCGTCATTCAGTACTTTTAAAACAAAATTATAAAAAAAAGATTTGTTGTCTTGTTAGAATACGGAGACTTCTTAAGGGCATTGCGGACATCATTTAAGTCACGCGACGTAAGTTCAGGGGTGACGTCACTTTAACAACCTCGAAAGATCAAGTAAAGAAAATTACTTTTAACCCAAATGTAACCCAGTGTCAATGGCGGCTCTTTAAATTTTTTTTTGCATCGAAAGGGGGGGGGGGGGGGGTGAAGATGGGTGGACGGTAGAAATGGTGCGTGGCTGATGGTTTGGTATTGGTATTGAGTGGTTTGATTTCACTTATTGATTTCTGTGAAAATATTTCATCCTAAATTAAGCATAAACAGAAAATTATCAACGCTTCTTTGCATCCTTTACAGCTTGTAACAACTTTACGTAACAACCTATCAAGAAATAAGTTCATATAATTCGTGGTTAATTCTTTTAAATCTATTTAAACAAATTTTATTTTCGGCATCATTTTTTTCTGAAACTCATAATAATTTAATTGTTAAAATTCAGTGGCGGGAAGCAATACGTTGCAAAGCGGTAGACTTTTTAGTGCTTCCTAAATATAAAACATAACAATTCAATTGTTAGCAGTTGTAGAAAAAGTAGATCAAATTTGCCATATCCACATTTTTATCCCCCGGACATAAATTTTTCTGGGTCACGGGGGCTATTTTGACCCTCTATTGTTCTAATTAGTTAGCATTAACAGGTCGAAACAGGTTGCGTCCTGATTGGACTTTGCTTGACCCAAAGCTAATAAATGACAGGAGTGATAATAAGATAAGTAATCATATATTGTGGGTGATAGTTATGACATTTTTTGTTGTTATTATCGACATGTTTTGGTTTGTTATCACAATCTACAGGTCTTTTGAACTTTGAACTCATTTCTTGATGTAACACCGAAGAATCGTATAATTCCACTCCATTCATTCATTCATTTCTTCCTTCATCATTTCTTCAGTCATTACTTGAATCTATTCAGTATTATCTAGAGTATATAATACTGCAATAACGCTTTTGGTAATAAATTGTGCATTGTTTTTGCATAATAATAACATGAAATAATAACCTGGCATGCATGTTTGATAGTATCCAGGCAATTTATTGCGCAATTAAAACGTAATGGGGTTTTTGCGAACGAAATCTTCAGAGTTCCATTCAGTTGATAAATGGGTCACGGTATTTATGATGGGAACGTGCTTTCTAAAATATCCAAAAAGAAAAATTCCGCGCGGTTTCTTATCGATTGCAATTCATTATTCATGGTTTCCTTGTGCTCATTACAAACACCGGACTCATTTAAGCCTTTCTACTTAGCTGGCTCAAAATTATCATAACCTCCGGCAGCTGGGGTCGTCGTGGTTCATTAATATTCAATGGGCTTCATTGATTACACGGCAGACGTGAAACGTTACAACCGATCTACTGTCCGCAATCGTCACGCATCGATGGTTTATTACTCTCGACCAGGCGGAGTTGTTCGTCGATTGCGGAGAGACTCATAACTTCCAGTCAGGTGTTCGGTCACATTTTCCGGGCCGAAGAATAGCCATTCAATTTCAGGATGCAAATATCTGCACGGGATTGTTCACCACTGCATAACGAAGATGGTCGGAGGCGGGGTCAGAGGTCATTCGTCTCGTGTCACGTGGTCAATCCGTTTTTCGGAGGAAGGAACTTAGTAGAAGGAGCAAAGAAATGGCAATAATTTTTTTTTAGAGAATGGGAGGCATCTGTTTATCGCAAGAGTTGCAAGAACCACGTCAAACGTACGTGAAACCACCGTCAGTCACGTGTTTACATTGGATTTCATCGTGTGGACTCGTTTCAAACCTTTTTTTTCAATCACCAAGTCCTCCTTGAAGTTTGAGAACCACCTGTGGTTGTTTTGTGGTACTACCTGTTGCCATGACAATCGATGACAAAACGTTTTTTAAATAAATAAATAAATAATATTAAAAATCGTTGGGTTTCAACATTTCTGGGAAGAATTTAAACTGTTTATTTAAACGATTAGGACGCAATTAGTGGGGAATAATTTGTATTTGGTGTTTTTGGATTTTAAATTGAGGACAAGTTGAAATGTGTTGCTTAGTGATGATGATGATGGCGACGGTGATGATAATGATGAAGGCAGTGGTTATGATGATGATCGTGTATCAAATTCAACTGAATCAGCCACTCGCTCCGGTTTCGAATTCACAAACGCGGAGAAGTTTCAAGCACTGAACAAAGCGATGACAGGTGAGGTGATGACGACGACGACGATGATGGTAATTTTGAACTTGGGAGGTGATGATGATGATGACGATGATGGTAATTTTGAACTTGGGAGATGATGATGATGATGACGATGATGGTAATTTTGAACTTGGGAGTTGATGATGATGATGATGATGACGAAGGGAGGAGAGAACGTGAGCGGGTTGAGAGGGTGCGGCTCATATAATAGGTGAGTTAAAGCCTAGGAAGGCTGCAAGATTGTTGTAAGTTGGTGGTGAAACATGTGGATGTATCTGTCGTCGTCGTCGTTGTTGCTGTTGTTGTTGTTTTTAAAGTTATCTCAGAATGTTGTTGCTCTGTCGTTCAACAGTTCAGGTAAGTGAACACGTCGTTTTGCATTTGCCTATTGTTTTTGTTTTTCAATATTGGAATTTTTATCCTTTTATTACGAAAATCTTTGAAAATGTTCTTGCTGAACGTTTTCTAAGTTTAACGAGACTCTACTCTGCTCCACGTTTCAACAAAGATAATTGTAAATAATAAAATTAGTTAGATTGTAATTCATTAATTATTGGCTAACTTAAGCGATCGAGATTTGATTACCAATGGAAAGGAGATGTGGTTCTCCCGGAAAGCATTGATATGCAAATTTAATGCGAAAGACGTGAATGCAGATCATTTCAAGTGCATCAGAAACAAAAGAAGTTTTGTTTCTTCTTTTTCTTGTTGTTTTCTTGTTATTGTTGTTGTTGTTATTGTTGTTGTTGTTGTTGTTATTGTTGTTGTTCTTGTTTTTGTTGGAGAGGAAAATTTTTCTGGAAAAGAGCAGTTTCTCGTGCATTCACCTGCTCCAACTAAAGAATTCCAGTGTCTGACTGGAGATGACGATGATGATGATGATGATGATAACGACGACGATGATGATGATGATGATGATAACGACGATGATGATGATGATGATGAGCTGTTGCAAAGTCTTAAGAACTGGATCACCGGAACGAAACGAATATTTTAAAGCTTCGACAACGTATTTATTTTTACTAAATCTTTTATAATTAATTATCGTCGTGAGTATCGTCGATTGGTATTTGATTGAATTACTGCAGGAGAATTGAAGTTTAGACGATGTTCTGGAGTGGTCATCAATGAAAAGATTGAAAATTATTTCGCCAAAATGAAATATCCCCGTCGGCCCTGACATCATTATTTTCTGACGCATCTTTTCAAAATTTTCAAACTCCTCCGTCATTAAAATCTTTGTTTCGTGCCACACTCATTTGCGTTTCTTTGTTTTTCGACTTCTTTGTCGTTGCATTTATTTCTAAGTCTCGGTCTATTCTCAGTAATGACTGTATTTCTTTGTATAGAACTTTTCGTATATTTCTATTATCACTTCCTTTGCATTATTTCAATCATCACGCTATCAAACGCTATCAAATAATGATATCAAATGCTATCAAATGACTTTGCAAAGTTTCCAGACGAGGTTTTCTGCAACTCAGAGACGCAAGAAAACCTGTTGTTGATGCTGTTGTGGTTGTTGTTGTTGTTTCAGATCCAAAACAGATGGAGTTGCCGTCGTTCGGCAGTCAATTAGAATACTTGATTAAGTAGCTCCAACGCAACATTATCCAGACTGCATACATTACTGCTAGCAACGATAATGCCAGCGGAAGTTTCGATTGAGATGGGATGATGATGGTCATTATGGTTATCATGACGATGGAGTAATGATAGAATCATCACCATCATCGTCGTCATCATCATCATTATCATCATTATCATCATGATGCTGATGATGACTCAAAATGGCTTTGTCCGTGAACTTGTTTACAATTCGAAATGTCCACCGAACGCACCACAGTGGTTTAACCAAAGCAGATGCAACATTTGGAAACACAATGAATTGTTTAATTAATCAGAATTAAAATTAATTATTATTATTATTATTATTATTATTATTATATCCATATATCGAAATTAATGATTAATATTATTAAATTCATTGTATTCATGTATTATCAAATAGTACGAACATATACTTTGCTATTATTGTTATTGTTGTTGTTTTTATATTTGAATGGACGGTAAAATAGATAAGTGGAACTGAGTTATCGCCATGTTGTGCTGATAACATAATGAAATCTGCCTGATAAGCTTATATGTAGATAGATGGCGGTTCACCCTGGCTGGCTGGATGGAAGGATGAATGGATGGATTGAAGGATGGATTGGTGGAAGGATGGATGGATGGATGGATGGAAGGTCGGTCGGATATAGAAGGAGGTATTGCTGCTGCCACCTTCGCCAGTCTAATTCTTCTGCCTCATGTCATTCGTTCTGATTGGTTGAATTTTGAGTATTTATCAAGCGATGAAAGGAGTGAATGTGAAAGTAATATTCTGTAATAAAAGTTATAATTTCAGGTAATTAGAATGTTATTATTAATGCTCTTGGTCATGGTTTTTCCGGTTTCACTCAATTTTAATTGTTTAAATAGTAATAATGATAACAATAAATATTATTAAATATAAATAATTATATATCTATTACATCATAATATATGATAATAATAAAAACAATCACTTCGGGAAATTTGCTTCCAAAAATTGAAGCATGTCATCGAGTTCAAATTAAAGCAGCAACAATAACAACAATAATGTTTTAATATAACAATATGTATAAATATATTGTATATATAATTAATATAACAATATATACAATATTATATATATATATAACAATATATATAATACGATATAACAATATATATAATACTATATAACAATATATAATACGATACAACACAACTCTGTTCAAGGCCAATACAAAAAATCAAGCAAATGTGAAAAATTAGAAGAAATTTCTTCTTTGGCATCTGAAATATCCATTTAACTGTTACTGCCATCACTCACGTGTTATTTAATTAACAATATTCGGAAGTTAATTCACAGATTTTCAATCACCAAAACACTAGCAGCAACAACAGCAACAACACCACCAACAGCAACAACAAACAATCGGCAATGGCGACTATTTGCAGCGTTTCATGTTTAAATTCAGAACATTTTAAACAAAAACATGGAAAATATTCCACTCCAAAGCTATGGTCACGTGATCGGAAACTGTCGCAAGTAATTTCCGTGAAACATGCCTCCGTTGGGAGGCAGGCAAACACGTCTGCTCCTAATCACTTCCGGCGCAGTATTTTTGCCGCCACTTCTCTGCCTCGCAAAAATGGAAAATATGAAAATCGAACTTTTCACCGAAAGGGGGTCAAAAAGGTCGAAGTGGATACCGGGTTACTACGCGAAGATGAATAGTTCTTGCTTCCGAAACTTTCGTCTCCGATTTCTGTCCCACTTAGCTTCCTCGTCTGCCATTGATTTTCTATTTCCCGCCTCTTGTGTCACTTTATCGGTCGTGGATCAAATTTATTTCCAGCGGATGCATTGATAGTAACAAGCGGTCTTCATTATTTCCGTGAGTTCGTTCGGTTCCAATCCCCGCCATTTAATAACTCGTCCGATCGCGTTCTCCACGTGAAAATGCAACCTGGAATTGCCTCCAGGAAGTGATGTGTCTCATTAATTATGGAGGTCTTGGCACATAAACTCCTCCGATGATAAATCGACTCCTCTTATTTGAACCCGTTCGAGGTTTTTTCGTCTTCAATCGTCTTGAATCGTTCGATAAATAAGTCGTTATTACTTCAAATTCGTCCTTGAAATGGTTTTTATTTTGTTTTTTTTTTGTTTTAAGAAAGCAGAAGCGCCGAATATTGCGAAAGGCAGACATTTCGGGCCGATTGCTTGGCAGACGAGAGAGAAAGAGATAAAGTGGTCGTGATGGTCTCAGCGAAATATGGAAGAATGAGACCGAGCAAGTGTCTGAGTGCTGGAATTTCGAGCTCGAACTGCGAGATTGATGTTCTCAACCAGTTCGACTTGTGGTGTTCTGGCAGGAGATCTTGCGAAGTGAGGGTGTCCTCCATCATTGACAGCGTCCCCGATGGTCAAATGCTCTCTTGCCTTCGAGAACTCCGTGGATTTCTCGAGGCTTCGTATGCATGCGTCTCAGGTTTGATTTGCTCCTACATAGCGCTTCTTCGACGCTAAACGAGTTAAACTTCTTCAGTCATAACCAAGACGCCGGCCGAATGTTCAGGGCAGCACGCCTTGGTGCGCTTGACCGAACCCACCGGTTACCTTGCCAACGTGGTCACCGACGAATCGGGTTGCGGTTCGATTGAATCTCCGTGGATACTGGAAGCTCCGTCAGGTCAAACCATTCACCTGAAACTCATCGATTTTGCTTTCTCGGACCATGACGTGACTTTTCCGAGAAAGAACTGCGACGTTTACCTCATCGTGAAAGAAAAGTGAGTCCAAAAGCGTCGGGTTATCTCGTTCGCTCATCTAAGAAAGGAAAAACAAATTTCAATTGCAGGCCTTCTCTAGCGAGTAACACGATCTGCAGCATCGAACAAAAAGAGCAGAACGTCTACGTTTCCGAAGGCAACAAAATCGAAGTGAGGATCGTTGCCGGTTCCTTCCAAAGATCTTCTCAAACTTTAAACAGGAAGAAGAAGTACTTTCTACTCGCTTATACACGTAAGGCACACTAATTGACGAGCAATTTGGTCACGAATCGAGTTGTAATGACTTAAAATCTTTCTTAATCGAGTAGTACGAATAGACCTCGACTTAATGTGTGAAAGAAATTTTCAGTTCAGGGCTGCGCTGACATTCCGGCAGAAAACGGAAGGTGGGTGGAAAGAATAGGAGCGGTCAGTGTCGTCGGATGCAACGGGACCAAGGAAAAGTACCAACTCACGTGCCAATCAAATTCTTGGGTCGGGGAGATACACGAATGCTCACCGAACTATTGGTCAGGTTGGTGAATGCGTCCATCTTCGAATGATGATGCGCTAAGAATAAATGCAAATAATATGCCATCTTTATTTTTATTTTTTATTTTATTTTGCTATTATTTCCTCCCTCGACAAAACATTCTTGGACGGATAATGAAACAAAATAAACAACTTACAGAAATTTAAGATCCCAACGATAACTGTATCGTTGTTGTTGTTGTTGGCGGTGAAGGCAATACAAATATTATTAGTTTTATTATTTGTTCTAATTGGACTCCATTTTAAAAGGAAATTCTGCATCCCTGTTCTGGTCAGTTTTTACGGATTCCCAATGTGAGTTCTATCGTCATCATCATCATCATCATCACAATCACCGTCGTCATCATCATCATCATCATCATCATCATCATCATCATCACAATCACCGTCGTCATCATCATCATCATCATCATCATCATCATCACAATCACCATCATCGTCGTCGTCGTCATCATCAACATTACCACCGGCCTTATCACCGCAGCAGAATTAATGTCAACATTAATAGAATGAGCGTCTATGATCGTCATCTGTTTATTGTTGTGAGTTGAGATTTTAAAAGTATATTTTCGATCATCAACCCATTAAAAGCACGATTCCCTACAAAAAGAAACACTTCTATGTCGTGTGTGCTCGTGTGCACGTGTGTGTGCTTGTGTGTGTGTGTGTGTGTATGTGTGCACGTGTGCTCACGGGATTATGCGATGCCTGTGAATGTCTGAGTGGTTATGGACGTGGATTTGCAAATGAATGTGTGCACGGATATGCATATTCAGACACATCGTTCTCTTCGTACCTTGTCTCTTATTATTATTATGTTATTATTATGTTATTATTATTATTATTATTATTATTATTATTATTATTATTATTATTATTATTATTATTATTAGCAACGACGACAATAATGCCAATATTTATATTGTATATTACATTATGGTTCTGATAACGACAGGGATAGCAATTGCAACCATCCTCGGCATAGCCCTGATAATTGGAGTGATGATATTCTTGGCTGGAATTGTCTGCATAAGAAGGTGATGACCACAATTGATTCACTTAAGACATTGCATCGATTGAATTATTGAATCCATTCTCGACTCGTGGACGTTAAGAAGGCGTCAAGTCCAGTCCTACGGAGGTCAAGTCTGTGGCAGTCCCCGGTGCATGGCAGAGTATCACCTCACCAGGTGCGATGCAACGGCACTCCCCAGGCACGGATCGGCCACCCCGAAATCGCTTTCTCTCGATCTTCTAGGAGGTGAGTCATACTTTCTCGATGTTTTCATCCTTTCATTCGTTTATCATTCGTCCGTCTATCGTTGGTAGTCTATCGCAATACTCGATCTTCTCGATTTACAGGTGCATCTCTTGACGGTTCGAACGTTGAGAACGACTACTTCAGAACCTGGCAACTGCATAGAAACGCCTTCAACAACATGAGATGCCCCAACATTCCTCCCTCCATAGACGCCCACCTCCTCCATTCGCACCTCACTCCATCCGGTGTAGCCTTCAAAGCTGCACTGCCAGGGGATCACGAAAACGATTTCGAAGGTTTTAGGAAGCAGGTGGTCGAACACATTTACGAAAGTCCCAAGTTCGATAGGAAGGAGTACGATTTGGACTGCTACGCCGCTACCAATCAACAGACCGCTCCGAATTCTGACAATCTCCCGCAGGACGAAAAGATGCCAGAAGAAGCAATATCTTCATGAAGTGAAGAAACTATTTCTTCTCTGCTAACTTCGCGACACTCACTGTTTTCGTTGTTTTTGTACATATTTATCATTTTTTTACGAGTCATTTTAAAAGTTAGTTATTTCTCGAAATAAATTTTACCATGGAAAGGTAGGAGTTAAGATGGCTATCCCAAGAATAACTTCGCTCATAAATAATTCAGCATATTTTAAACCTGCTGATATATGAACAGAACATCTTCTATTTCACACGTCTCTCCTCTGGGAGCGAGACACACTCTTGAAATATTAAAAAGAAAACATATTCAAGGATTTATTAAAAGTTGAATTTTAAATTACAAACACAAGAAACGATGTCAGAAAGATGTCACCATTAAGTGGACTAGGATTCATGTTTGCGGGACAAACAAGCGTTGTGATCGTCTCGAAATGACAAGCAGGTGTTTACTCGTTAGAGCCGAAATATTTCAAGTCTTTGATTAAATGAATATCTCACACATTATCTGGTCACTAGTGTATCTCCAAACAAATCAATGTTATCCCACAAAACACCCCGCTTTGCCCGATTGGAGAGCAGATTGTTATTCCTTTGTAGCACCTGCTTCATATTCAGAGGGCATGTCAAGTAATCTTAACTTATCCACCCAACCCAGTGCCTCTTAAGTGAATGTTTGATCTGAGAAGCAAATGGGGTCATCAATCAATTATCTAAAAATGTTCTCCTTTCCCCCAACCTACGTTTGATCTCCCTGCGCAAACTTTGATTTTAAAATCTTGGCAACTTCAAACATTTATGGTTTCTTGGGAAAAGATAGCACAAGCCAAAGTTTTCTACGGGCTATCTGCCACGGGCTGGGAATGACGTTGACAAATTTTAATAATACCAACAATGCTGAACTTCTGACACGATCCGCATTTTGTTAAATTTCTTGCTTGGCTAACAATCAACAGTCAAATTATTAAGGCAAAGCTCATTGGCATGTTTGATTTTCACCGTCTTCACCTATTTCAAGATGTCTTTGATGATTGAAACAATGTCGTGAGCTTGCACATGAATTCGGCCAAAATGCCAGCCTATTCCTAATCATCTTTTGATTTCTAGCGGGGCTGGCAGCAACGCAGGTGGATTCATTAGATGAAAAGAGTTGTTATTATGTTTGAATTGAAAAAGAAAACTGAAGCGAAACAGACAAATTTGGTGACATCATTCAGTTCAATAGTTGGCCGTAAGAGATTTACATCCCTCTAATTGGTGAACTTTAATCTGACAGACTGTCAAGATATGGAGCTACAGAGTCAATTCCTGTATATGTCATAAGGTGTAACTCTTTCTGAGAAATATTGGAAGCTGTGATATTAATAGAATAATTGACATGCATATGATGTTAATACGGTACCATATCTAAGTTTTCTTGTGTCATGCTATGTCGCTATTACAAAATGGAGTATCTTTGTTAACGATCATTGGAACGTTGTTACGACTTTGTTACATTGTTACATAGAAACGGATAAAACAAGGAGGCTAAGAAATATGAAATCAGTCAGAAGAATTAATAAAGCCAGCAATTAATTAAATAAATGTTATTTTAAATATATTTTTTAAATTTTATTTTAAAACAATCCCCGACACCCACATGAAGGCAAACAACAGATCCAGTAAAAAAAAATAGCGATGTCAACAGTGCAGCCGTTTATGTACTTGTCGTGTTCAGTCTTCTGTGAAATCACATCTCTGGAACCTATCGGCTTGTGTCAAATCCTTCTTAACCAATTATTTTATTAACTGAGTATAAATATTTAGTTTTAAAATGATTTTATTCACGTTGGCCTGTTAAGCAATCAGTTGAAAATGAAATACTCAATTGTTATTCGATAAACAATGTCAATACAGCAAGAATTCCCAACCTTTAAGGCTCCGACAGCTGCATTCCAAAGTCGTACGAGTTCCACGAAAATTTAAATGTTGATAAATCACAAATATATTTAAAAATAGTTTATAAAACTTAAGTGTTCACGGTATCATTAATTATTTAAATTCAATTATTTAGAAATATTTGGATTTTATGAAGAAACTCAAGAAACGTTATTGCTTAAATTAGTTGAGTAAGGATCGAGTAAACCACGTAAATAAACGAGATGATTTGGCGGGCCGCACATAATACATTTTTTGAGTTGCTGCGGGCCGCACAAAATAGCTACGAGGACAGAAGTATGGGGACCCTTGTTCTGCACAGATGGCACTTCGTCTTTTCAAAAAGGGGAAGAAAACAACCACGCGGGGTCAGTGAAAATAGGCCCTCCTCTGCCTCTTCCAAATTAAATCCCTGTCATTCTAAGAGGCGTAAGATAATTAGAATGGATGCCACATCGCAACGGACCTTCTTTGAGGATAATGATTTGCTACTAGGTACAAAGTTGAATTTATTTCAGTGCAAACACAGACTTTTGTTTCTTATTTCCATTAAGCTAACGACATAGAAAAGAATAGGAAATGTACGTTGAACTCGTTGTCAATTACTAGTGATTCAAAAAAAAAAACAAAACATTAAAAATCTTAAAACTTTTTTTCTTACAAAAATTATGAAGAAAGTTTTAAAAAATTTTTGTCTCGTCCTGATTCATAACAATCTAATCGAGACTAAAGCGGGACTTAATCGTACCAAGACAAAGACTGGACTAGATACGTTTTGCCTTGAGGCTAGATAAAGACACGGTGTCTCGAGACGTCGTGGCCCTGCTCACAAGCATCCACGAGAGGTTGTGGTGCAAGCACAAAACCTGGCACTCACAAATTCAAATTAAATCACAAATGTGTTACTACTATAAGCATTATCTTTTGATTCGCATGTCAAGTGCACATTTAACTCAATAAATCAGCCTTAGTTTGATCACTTCGATCTCGATTTTATCTGGCAAACTTCTGGAAAAGCAAAGAGAAAGAAAGGTCACATGAAATATTTTTATCAACTAACTTCCAGCATAACTGTTGTAGTCAGTTGAGCTTAGTCCAGCCGGCTCAATTCGGTGATCATTTTTTTTAATCACTGGGCTGAACTGTTCGCATGGCAAGTCCTTTTAAAGGGATGACAAACGGTAAAATGAAGAATCAAGCTTAAAAATAAAATAAACTATTGATATGGCTCGAATGTAGAAAAATCAATAAAACTACTCAAAAAAAAACTGCCAAGAGGCCTTTCATAATAAAAATTTTAAACATTCGGTGAAAAATATGATGAATATTGCTGATCTTAATTTACAAACAATGTTAATAATTAACTTTTTTGTTTAGTGATTTGTTTAATAATGCTTCGCGCTCTGGTTGCTCGAAGTCGGTCAGCTGATATTGAATGTGTTAAAATGAGGTCGTGGCGGTCTAATGATTACGTTGGGCAATTTTTTGCTATATGCATTTTTGGGTGCAATTTAGTTAATTCTTTATCCGTGCAAACTTCTGAGAGCCGACAAATCCAAGAGTTGGACGGATTTTGGAACTTTCGAGCCGATGATTCGTCGAACCGGGAAGCCGGATTTGAAAATAAGTGGCATTTGAAACCGTTGACAGAGGTTAGGGTAATGTATAAGAGCAATTTGTTTAAAATGCAATTTTTCAGAGTGTCATTAGACTGTTTGAGGCTAGTTTGCCTTCTTGGAAAAAGCTGAAATGACATTCATTGTACATTAATGTCCATTACACAAAATGAGGCTCTCCTGTGATTAGTGGCCTTTTTTGATGATGTTTTGTTTTATATGTTACACAGACAGGTCCTGTAATTTCAATGCCAACATGCTCAAGTTTCAACGATGTTACAACTGATAAAAGTTTGCAAAAGTTTGTTGGATGGGTCTGGTATGATAAAATGTTCTATGTGGATCGCAATTGGTCCAGTAAAAGAATTGTATTGAGAGTTGAAAGTGCACATTATAACTCCATTGTGGTCAGTTTTATCCATCTTCTCCAGATATTTGTCTTATATTCAATTATGTAATATAAAAGTGAAAATATTTGTAGATTTATATTTAGTTTGAAGAATTTAATTTTATAATTTTTGGTCACCTATTTACAATTTTGAAACTTCTAGAATTACTTTCCACATAAGAATAAGTTCAATTTTTCTTGAGTATAAAGCAGTATCTAAGCGATGCAAAAGTTTCTAAGGCAGTGATTTTAATTTGGTATTATTATTGGTTTAAAATTTAAACAATTACTTAACATTGTAAATAAATGATTGTTTGAACAACAGTGGGTGAATGGAAACTTGTGCATGACACACAGCGGTGGTCATCTTCCATTTGAATCGGAAGTCAACAACCTCCTTGACTTCAATTCAATCAATCGAATCACGATTGCAATCAACAACACTTTGACTCCCAACACCCTTCCAACTGGTTACATTCAGTATCCTGGAGATGCTGAAAGGTGAACCAATGCAATGAACATTTCAAGTGATAAAAGATTAAGTGCATGTAAATTATTTGTGTATTTGTTTATATGACTTTATGTATTTATAAGTAATTTTTTATTTATATTTATGTTTATGTTTATATGTTTTTGTTGTAAAGTTATATCTGTTAATCATAATAATTTTGTGTTGATCATAGTTGTTATTCAGTGTGTAATTAACTTTATTTTAACAAATCATGATGCATTCTATTTGTTGCTTTGATGAAATGATGTTGAATCCATGAAGTGTTGACAATCATTTAAATTTTAATCGTCAGTTACCCTCCCGGATATTTTGTGCAATACACGATGTTTGATTTCTTCAATTATGCTGGTCTTCATAGGCAGGTGAGGATGTATGCAACGCCTTTCAAGTTCGTTAAGGACATCACTATCAAAACAACTTCTATTGCTGGCTCAGCAGGTTTATTTTGGAAAATATGTCTTTAATTTTGTAAATACATTTATTAAGATGTTTTCCTTCTTATTCAGCAAAGATCGAGTATCAAGTTGAAGTGGGAAATTGTCTTGAGTGTTCTGGAATGAATTTAGATGAGAAAATAGATAAATCACGAGAGAATGTACTTATTCAAGTAGAAGACAAAGATGGTAAAGTTGTTGCAGAAAGTCCAGAATTAACTGGCACTTTGAGCATCCAGGACCAACATTTGTGGTGGCCTTACACAATGTCTGCAGACTTTGGCTACTTGTATACATTTAAGGTTTTTTCCTCTTGTATATGCAGTTTGCTTCATTCTTAATAAATAATTTATTTATATTTTATTTAATAAATAAATAATTAGGAGTCAACATAAAAAGCAGGGAATAATTTTTTGTTTGACTTTAGGCTCACTTTTTCATTTCCAATAGGAACAAATTCTTTCTTGACTTAATATATAAGGATGTTCTTATATGTTTTGCTCAAAAACCTAATGAAAAATATCAGCCATATCCTTCAGTGTGAAGAATTATACTTATGCTTACTGCATATCAATTTTTGTTATGCTCTTTCCTATTTTTAAATATTTAGCAACATTTTAAATAAACAAAATGTCAACAAACATTTGATGAAATGTCAAATTATTTCTTTCCTCCAAATTATTCTTACTTTTAAATTAGATTATTTTCAACTTTGCATAATAACATAATATAATAAAATAATATAATTATTTTTATAAAAAGTAAATGTTGTTTATCATCTGATGAATACTTATAAAAGAGTATGATAAACTAATTCAAACTCGAAGGTTCATTATGGAGAGGACGTGTACAGGCAGTCGTTCGGAATTAGGACGATTGGAGTCAATAATCAGTCAATATTGATAAACAACAAGCCTTTCTATTGCTTGGGAGTAAACAAACATGAAGATTCTGATGTTGGTATCATTTATGTTATGCTATTAAAGTAAATATAAATTATATTTGTGTAATAATTTATAAGAAAAAGTCTTTAAAAAATTGAAATTCTTTGAAGTTCATTTGTTTTGATTTCAAAAGAATTCAATAAAATGTGGTGAGAGAAACAGACTTGTTATACATATAAATTAGGTTTAAATGAATTTATAAGAGCACATAAATCTGGTTTATTGTTAAACACTTTTGAAATTTAAAAAAAAAATTTTTTAGGTCCGCGGCAAAGGTCTCGACCTTCCTCTCATTTCCCGAGACTTCAACTTGCTCAAGTGGCTCGGAGCCAACTGCTTTAGAACTTCACATTATCCCTATGCCCAAGAAGTTTTGGACCATGCAGATCAACAAGGCATTGTCATCATCGATGAATGCACCGCAGTCGGCCTGAAAACGTTCGCATTTAAATTTTTAAAAAGTTTTTTGTTTGCAATTTATTTTTAATATTAGAATTAATTATTAATATTTTAATTTAATATTAATTAATTAATATTTAATTAATTATAATTAATTACTTTAACTAATAATTAATTGGTATCAATTTCTATCAGCAAGGTAAACTACGGTGATGAAACTTTAAATCACCATTTGGAGGTTATGAGAGAACTTATTGGAAGGGACAAGAACCACGCTTCAGTCATCATGTGGTCAATTGCCAATGAACCTGCCAGCGATGCTGCTGAAGCTGACCAGTACTTCAAGTCAGTTCTTGCTTGTCCTCCTGGCATTGGTTGCTATATGAGCAATGACCTATCAATTTCAGTATATTATTCGATATTTTCATGGTGTTTAATATTTTACATTTTATTTATCTATTCATATTATTTTATTTATTATTTGAAAATATATTTACATAAATGTTTATTTCTATTATATGTGTTGATTGATTGAAACTCTTGAACGAGCGTTCTGGCAGGGATCTTCATAGGAATGGACCCCTCTACAAATGTTTCGGCCCTGAATCCTGACGCTCTCGGGGGCTGGGCCGCATCCGTTGATCGAGCGGATGTCCCTGCCAGATACTTTCTTCTGATAACCAGACAACGACTTCTGACAAACAAACAATACTTGCACCGCCATTTCATGAAAAATTCCGCGAGAGCTCCGTCGTCCGAAAAACTGTCAGAGTCGCCATTGCAGCACTTCTTATATCACTTTGGTGTGAATGTCGTCTAGAGTCTTTTTCCTGGTCTTACACTGGAGTCCATGTTTTGGTGGAGTGGACAGGGACGACTTGCCTGAGGCTTACCTTCGGTCCTTTGTGGTCCAAATCCAATGAGAAGCCGATTATATATATCCCACATAAAAAAATATATATATTTATTCGGGTATATATATATTATATATATATAAATTTATATACATATATATATATTTTTTTTTATGTGGGATATATATATATATATGTTTTTTAATTATTGGAATATATATATATTCAATTTCATGTGAGTTTACAATACATTGATTCAATCATTTCAAGAAAAGTCAGCGAATTGACGAGATCACTCGATTCCACGAGACTCGTTACTTTGGCAATTTCCGGTGCCCTTAAAAACGAACGAGCAGTTTGTTGACTCTTTTTTTATTGAAAATGTCTGTAAACAATTAAAAAATATTACTTATTGCTATGGCAGGCAAAGTATCTGGATGTGCTGTGCATAAATAAATATTATGGTTGGTACCATGATATGGGATATCTGGCTACCATCAGGTATAAGCTCAAACCAAATTTGGAAGAGTGGTACAAGACTTACAACAAGCCCATGATAGTCTCAGAATTTGGGGCTGACACTGTACATGGGATTCACACTGTTAGCATTTTAATAATATTATTTTTAATTCATAATATTTTATTTTGTCTTTTATATGTGAAATTATTATTATTGAGTAGCTTTTCGAGAACATCTAATGAATAATATTTTAAGATGTTAATAATAATAATATGATAATGTTTTTATATATTATTATTATTATTACCATAATCATTATTATTATGCTCTTTCACTTTATAAACTTTGTATACCTTCACTTTATATACCTGGCTATTGTTTTTCTTTAGATTCCATCTCAAGCATTCTCAGAAGAATATCAGAGTGAATTTTTAAATGAATATCACAAAGTATACGATGAAATTAGATTTTCATTTTTAACTGGTGAAATGGTTTGGAACTTTGCAGATTTTATGACAAATGAAGGTTATTGCCATTCCCCCAATTATTGATTTAGTATATTTACTAACCTTAATTGGTTAATTTATTCATTAGAGGTCAACAGAGTTGTGGGAAATAGAAAAGGTTTGTTTACAAGACAAAGACAACCAAAGATGGCAGCTCACCTTGTAAGGCAAAGATATTGGAAAATTATTAATACCACTTCAACTTATGTTTAGCCTGTCCAATATAATATTACCAAAAAGTGATGGGCATTCAGGAATTTGAATGATTCCAAGAGTGTCGATACTTTGTCATTATTACTTTTTAGATGTTGCTTTTGCTTTGAACAATTATGTTTTTTTTATGTTGGTGCAGGTGTCAGTAATAGATAAACTGCATTATAAACAAACAAATGGTGTTTCTTTTAGTGTTCAGTGCTTTCAGAATCATTAAAAATGAAACTGACATCGAAGCAGTTTTTTTTAGTCATATGGTGTGATCGATACTGAGTTTGTGAAAGTTCAGATTGTAAGTTGCATGATGCTTTGAAAATATGGTACGAAGTGGTGTCTGACCTGATAGTGTATTTATTCATCGTGAAATTTACTCTGGCTTAAATATTTTCTTCAAACGTAAAAGAGGGATAGAATAGCGTAGAATAACGAACAACCTCGTTATACCCGCAGGCTAATTGCATCATTATTTCCATGCTGATCAAATCTTATGCCAAGGACAGTCTGTTCGGGTGGTTGCGTGCTACGCTTGTTTCGTTGCATAAAATAGGTTCACCTCAGAAAATGCTTTGCTATGGCAGCAGATATTTATAAATTAACATCTTTCATTGTAAGGAATGTAATACTTCTAAGCAAATATTTGTAAATGAGGCTATATATTCGTAGGTTCCCATTAAATTTTTTTGGTTCAGTTATCGAAAATGATTTGATTTCTTGAAGCGTGTTCTGAATCGGAGAGGCGGAAGAGATGTCCTATCTTCGCAATCCTCGTCAATTCTTAGGATTGTGGCATTAGTATTTAATTCGAGAATTTACTATGAGCATTCATTATGTTATTGTTCCAACTTGCTGACTCGCCTTCTGGCAACGAATCCGTTGTGTTATATAAACACATTTGGATTCTTTGGTTCATTTCGGAGTCGAAATTGATTACTCGACACTTTACTCTCAACTTTCATTACGTATGCTGAATCTAAGCAAATTTTTTACCGGATATCGTGATGATTATGGGTGTCAATCTATTGGATTGAATCAGATCATGATTTAACGGTCCTTGTAAAATTAAGATTTCAGTTTTTTATGAGGTCAAAGAAACTCAAAGGAAGTCCATAATTTCTCTTTCTTTACTACAAAATAAATTTCGAAAATTACCATAAGTTTAAGAATTCTGGTATGATAACAACATACGATATTATGAAAGTAATAACACACAGAGTAATAATTAACTAATGGTAAGTTGATTTTAAAAAGTGAGTTGCTCAGCTCTCTCAGACATCAAACGATTCTTATTATTTAAGAGTAGATTGCGAGCAGAATATTATTAAAAAAATCACTGATTGATGTCAAGTAATGAGTTTCCATTTAAGCAAAATTTTCCTCCTTACTTATAATTGCCCCCCACTCAACAATGGCAAATGTTAAAAGACTAAGTCACCGGCTTTTCCCACTGCCCTTCAATATCCACTTCCATCTTGCCCTATAGAAAACCTGGAGGATAGTTTCCTCATGAACCTGTCAAAATTCATTGACATGACTTGAACTTCCTTTCGAGGCATGTGTTTTCCGCATGAATTGCTGAAGCACCGTAAGCATCTGTCAACTCTAATTGCAAAACGCTTAGACTCAGTCTGACTGGCATTCTCTTGACTCTGAGGATAGCCTCCCAAAAAAAATTGAGGATTGCTCGGTGTAGATACCAGACTTGTAGACGGTATCCCTATTTCAAGTACCAATACCCGAGGCTCAAGTACCGCTTCCAATACCCAGTACTACAAATCTAGTAGTCACGTCTCCCTTCTGGACCGATGCATGAAGATATCACACACCCGGTGAATGAGGGGGAAAGAATACCTTTCCTTTTACTGGCTTGAAGTAAAGTATTAAATGTACTTCGATGGGATTTCATTTAAGTCGATATTTAAAGGATAACATTGGCATAACACAACATCTTTTCACTAAATTTCCTTGTTATTTAACATAGGGGACTGAAAAAAGGCAATTATTAGTTATAAGCCGAACACTGCAAATAGATGCCCAATTACAGCAGTGACTCAGCAGTTACCATCAATTTTCATGAAAGCAATCTTTTCGAGCGAAAAGAGAATTCAAATTATCGACGAGATTCCTCGCAGATAGTCGTCCTCCTCGGTCACACATCCGAATAATCAACGTTTTCGAGCCCTTATTCTTAACGGATCCCGCCTTCGTAGCTAATTATTAAATCAATGTCGTTTCAATTCGTACATCTTGTGATGATCGCTTAAAACTGGGCCAAATCATTTGATAACCTGGGACCTTGTCACAGCTAATCCCACAGGCAGACCTTTTCTCAATTTCTGAAAAATTCTCTACAACCATTTTGAAGGAATTTCCCACAAAAACCAATTTAAGGTTAAATTTGTAAATATCTGAGGAGATACAAGAGAAGTAACTTTTTTTAGTTTTCGTCCAATAAATGGAATTTGAAATGTTAAAAGTGAATTCATCGGAATCCCGTCTTTCATCTCACGTCTAACAAGGACATAATCATTCCTCTTTTAGTCGGGTTGCAAATACCAAATAAATTGCTTCCATACAACGTTGCACTGCGTTGGGTCGAAACCAACGATCCATTCCGTCATGCAATCATTATTAAAATGGAAAACCTCGGCTTTCGCTCGAGCAGCTTATGATTTTCTTCCGAACGATGACATACAAAGATAAATAAATGGAGACACCAGAGTCATCTGCACCAGGTTACTAGCAACAGTCCTTTGATTTTTTACCTCAACACGGACTGAGAGTTGTAGCAACTCATCACAGAGCCTGAGTGAGGCACGCACGTAATGGTTCTTTATATGTTCTCCACAGCAACTCTCTCCCTAGTTTTTGAGTCATTTCATCGATGGTCTATCGAGATTAACATTCTCTTGCTGCTGCCATCTACGTTGGTGACATAAATTATTATTATTCTTTAAACTTATTTCAAACCATTCAAAATACATTGTTAGAAGACAAATAGTTTTGAAAATCCCACATCGGTGGGCAGGAAGATATCTGCGGACTTGTTCAAAATGTCTAGAAAGTGAGTCATTTTTAAGATTTTCCTTTGTTTGCATTTTGAGTTATATCTGCGAATATATCCACAACTATTTTGCAACATATTTTTGAATTCATATTTGTCGGATCATTCTTCTTGTTGGACAAAAATCGTTTGGCGTGTTATCTTTTAATTGGAATTAGAAAAACGTCTGAGTGCCATTTACATCCGATTATATTTAAACGGCGAACTCGGCGATAATTGTCAGAACGTAAACATGGAATTGGACCATCGAAGCAGCACAAAGGCGTTGATTGCCTTTGTTCTAATTTGTCTGTCTATGCCATCTCCAGACTTGTCACAGAGTACTTATATGTTAATTCCTTATCAATCGTGCAAAATAAATTTTTTAAAATAATAAAATATAAATCGAATAAGGCATACGACGAGTTTACCACTAAGAAACTCCCTATAATTTGAGCCCAAAGATGATCCAATTTGTTGTTTAATGGGAAAGTAGCAGCTCGGAATTCAAAATATTCCACTCAATCGATGATTCCTCTCGATATTTTAAACCAGAAACTTTGAACGCCTTGAAGATGATAAATAGTAAATATGTCAGTAGGCCTAATCGGGTTAAAACACAACCAAATTTGTCTCCGTTAAGTAAATATTAGGTACCAAAGTAATAATAATAATATTAATAATAATAGGGCAATAGGAGTGTAATAATAACTATTATTGGACTATAATAAGGAATACAATAATAACTAATTTATTTAATGTTTTTATTCAGTCTTCCTGCCTCAAAGGAAGATCAGTGTTTGACAGACTCTTGGAGTGAGACAGACATCGTCAAGAAAGGATGCCTCCACATCAAGGAATCGGTTTCTCTCAATTTTGTGAAGATGAAGTTCAAGGTGATTGCCATATTATTGCTTTGTTTACCGTTTCGTCCCAATGGTAAATTGCTTTCACCTGGAAATTTCTCTTGAGTTTCGCTTATTTGCACATCGTCGGTGATGTCATATTGCGTCACCGCGAGAGCCACTCTGGAATTATTTTGTTTTTGCAAATTCGAATGAGTATCTGAAATGCATTAGAGTGATTTTGAAAGATGATTTTATAGAGTCGAGAATAGTTCGCTACTTCAAGAGCATTATTTACAACAATAAAAGAAATTTGAAGTCTCAACGCGACCTTGTTTATCTTAAAAGCACCGAAATGACCGGAAACATTCCAACAGTCGGCGTATTCGTGTCTGTTGTGAGCCCGATCTGCTGAAATCGTTGAAATGCGTGCCATGCCTTGACATCTCCGACATCGCACGTGCTGCAAAGTGTTCGTTCCTGTTTCAATAAACAAACGACCGTCTATGATATCTTTCACATCTTGCACCGATAATAACTCTGTGCTTAGGTGAACTGATTCGTGCGCTTGGCTTTTCATGCTCTATTCATTCACTCACTCACTCATTCATTCACTCATTCATTTATTCATTTACTCATTCATTCACGTATTCATTCCTCTTTCATTCATAAGCTCTCTGTGTTCTCACGCAGAGCCGACACTTTCCAGGTTTTTTTATCCTCCTTCGAATGTTCCTCTAATGGATTTGAGATTAGCCTCGATTCCAAGACAATGTTGAGTGATAACAAAGTTTCGAAGGTCATGGTTGAATCTTAAAATAGAAAAACCTTGATATTTCATAAATGGAATTAATTTCATTAATTATTCAATCTCCCGTCTGTCTATCGTTTCTTGTGCGTCTCAAATTTCAAGTCCCTCAGGATTCAACGATATCTTTGACTGGGGTTTGAAAAGATCTGACAGTTGTGTTGGATGTTTGGAGCATTCCTAATGCTATGCTATCTGCCTCCACCTAATTTCATCACGGTTTTTACTCATTTTAATCAGTTTTATCAGCCATATTTCCTTAGGAGGGGATATTATTTGTCTCAACACTTGTATCTAACCTAGTTTTTGTATTGGCACTTGTATTTAATAATTGCTATTTACAATATTAAGTGTCATCTATACCTCTATCAACTAATTCAATGCTTATTCCATAAACAATTTCATAGCACAAGTTCACCATATAAATGAATTAAAGAATCAAAATTTGTTCGCGTTCAGTTATTAGTTTGTCAGGAATTAAATGTAAATTAACTAATTAATTAAATTAACTAATTAGTTTGAGTTCTAAGTTGTTGCTTCAAAATAAATTTTAAAATTTCGCTGAGAAAACGTTGTTCCATTTGAAAGCGGATATGGGCAGAATGAAATGACTAATTTACATGACTTGTTGAGAATATTCTCAAATCTATTGTTTATTATTATTATTATTATTATTGTTATTATGTAATAAAGGTTATTATTATAACCTTTACGACCGTAGAAGTGATGCTTATCAATAATGTCATGAACGTTAAAAATGATTGCCTTATTAAACAGCCTCATAGGACGACGATAGTCTTGCTCTCGGTAGTGCAAAGCAATTATTTTGTTTCTCATCACAATTGGTTTGAATGATGGTTAATATCGTTCACATAATATTCACATAATGCTCACTTAATATTAATTCAGTTAACAATTTGTTTTAATGGATTTTTACCAAATTCAAAAATTACGTGCTTTATAATGTTACAAGAGCTGGCAACTTCGGTTTCTGGTGCTGAGGGATTCGTGGAGCCACGTGGAAGGCGTGGGGGAAACTGTCCTCGAGATTCTGCCTGCAGCCCCGGGCATCGAACGGAACCTTTCCCCGACTCTTCACATTTCACCGAAGCTTCCTGTCAAAACATCTGTTTCCCTTCCGTCGGCATCGTCCACGGAAACTAGGAGTTTAGGAATATTCAGAGCATCTTTGAAAGACAGGTGCATAGACCTGAAGAACGTCAAATTCGTGGACGTCCACAGAACTTCGAGAACATTTCCACACGCCTTCATCGTGCATAGGTTGACGTTTTATTAGTAAACTTCCGCTGCAATGATTATGAAATGACAACGGTTACATCGTTTCACAAAGAGATGACAAACCTCCCCTCATCTTCGGAGCGAAGTCCGACCTTGAAATGAGAGAATGGCTGATGGCTATCAAGTTGTTGGCCGACAAGGCCTGCAAGAACTCCCAATCGTTACCAAGGGTCAGGTCACTCCTTGCCTCAAACCAGTCAACTTCAGGTGTGTTTGGAATCGTAGTGAATTGATGAATAGCGAATAAAACTCATTGCACGACAAAAGATGATTCTTCATTTGTTTAATGCATCATTGAATATCGTTCAAGGTTCCAATTTTCGGTGTTTCGTCATCGACGTGATCAGTTCTCAATTGGAAACTTCGCCGAGACTCGTGTCGAAGCTGAACGGTCAGTTTTTATTCTGCGTGAACCCGAACGGATTGATGAAAATCGTGAGCCGACAAAACAGCAACGTTCGATGCAAGAGTTACCCGGAGTCTCTGAGAGACGAGTCCGATGGAGAAGACAGCGGCGGATCCAACGGGAGCGAAGGAACCAGGAAAGAGATCTGCCACTGGAAGGTCGAAGAAGTGAGGAAGTTGAAAAGTGAAAATATTCCTGGAAAGAAAGAGTGCCTCGTCACTCTGGAGACTTCAAGGTTTAAGTGCTTCATTTTCATTCAGACCGTACTAGTATTGACCGAACAAACTGAAAGTATTGAATGATTGATTGCCAGAGGAACGAATGAATGTTTGAAGAAGAATATTTTTGGAATTCCAATTATTTTGGTTGCCTGGATTGTTTGAAATATTTTGGGACACAAAACATTTCCTCCATCTGTGCCAAAAACTTTACATTTTAGGGGAAAACTAATCAATTCTTTGATTTCATATTCAATTCAGAATTTAAAAATTAGCTAACAGATTAATTATGCAATTATGTGATTAATTACACCATTAACGAAAAATTCTTACGTATTTCATATTCATATAAAAAATTGTGCATCTAGTCAATCATTTTGATGCTACACTTTCGAGCCGAATGTCAAAGCACTGCAATCGTCCTACTATTGGGACTATTATTGTAGTGTAATTTATTATTATAATGTAATTTATTATTATAATGTAATTTATTATTATAATGTAATTTATTATTATAATGTAATTTATTATTATAATGTAATTTATTATTATAATGTAATTTATTATTATAATGTAATTTATTATTATAATGTAATTTATTATTGTAGTGTAATTTATTATTATAATGTAATTTATTATTGTAGTGTAATTTATTATTATAATGTAATTTATTATTATAATGTAATTTATTATTATAATGTAATTTATTATTATAATGTAATTTATTATTATAATGTAATTTATTATTATAATGTAATTTATTATTGTAGTGTAATTTATTATTATAATGTAATTTATTATTGTAGTGTAATTTATTATTATAATGTAATTTATTATTGTAGTGTAATTTATGTATGTTGTCTTCCTACCTACCAATATCCTCCCCACTGCAGACTTGGGTGGTCGATCTGAAACGTAATTTAAAAAAAAAAAACTATCTCGAGTGATGCATATGCAATGTAATTACTAAACTAACGCTTTATGCTCTTCCGTGAGAGACCCAAATCGATTCACACGCACATGCAATTTTATGAGACGTGCACGTACAATGGACGTGAGCCATATGTACATGTATTGTATTGCCATTCACTAAGAATTAAAATTAATATCAAATGCCTGTAATTAGGTGACCATTAAATTAAATTAAATAGAATTTAATAAACAAATAATTAATGATCGCGTAATACATGCATTGACTGGAAATTACGAATTTTATAAAATGATAAAATAATTTTTAAATTATAATTGAAGACAAATCTTTATGACTGAAGATAAAGCTAAGATAAAAAGGCTTTTTATTGATTATTAATGATTAATAGATGTTTTTAAAAGTTATTTAATTTTTAAATAAACAAATTCCGATATTAACAATTTAATAAGAGGAATTATTATTATTACTTTTTTTTGAATTGTCGCTTCAATGAGCCATAGCAATGCAAATGACAATGAAAAGTGTTGATCTTCAGTCTTTGCAGGGAAAATCGAGGAATATTCAGATTCCACAGCATGCAAGGTGTCGAGTTGATTCAGTACATCAGAAGCGTTGCTTCCAACGTACAAGAGATGTCCGTACTCAGTAAATCCTCCGACGACGTCCAGAAGGAAAGGGGAGGTAGTGACGATGTGATAACGACTTTACATTAATTACAAATTATTAATTAGTAAATCTTAAATCGTAAATAATTAGTTTAAATATATCATGCAATAATAATAATAATAATAATTATAATAATAATAATTAGTTTAAATAAATCATGTAATTATGATAACTACATAATTACTTTTCCTGGTATTATAATTTAACTATTAATACAATATTATTGCTTGATGACCATTTTATAACTTGCCTTCTCATCGTCTTCTTTCACGTTTTAAGAGTTATTAAATTAAATTATTTTTTAAATTGTTTTTATTTCAACCAAAAGTCTTCTTATGTTTTTTTTTACAGAAAGGTCCAGATTATTGATATTATTACTCGGATAAATTATTTAAACTCGATTTAAGTCACCAATATTTTGATTGATTCTCTTAAATTGAAGTATTACAATTCTTTTTTTTTATATAAATTCTATGGATCATGAATCCAATTCTTAACAATTCTTAACTTGAAAAGGGAATTATTCGTTGTCATCGTCGTCATCATCGCCATCATCATAGCCTTACGGCCTTACGGCTATGGTGACGACGACGACGATGCTTAAAATCCTTGCTTAAAATTACTGGATTACTTTGTAAAACTAGTTTTAAATTTTACGATTCCCTCTTTCTAATTCTTAACATAATTGTGTGTTTCACTTTTAACCGCAACTTTACTAGCAATTATATCGTGAATATCAATCAATTGAATAAACTTAAATTTTGTTATAAATCGACGCTTTTGTTCAACGAATGATTAGAAGTTAAAAATAACAATTAATTTCATTTACAATTTAATTCGCTAAAATACGGGCGAATGAATAATTTTTGTGATTTACTTGGCAATACTCTCGGTTGGCTGCGTTTATTATTGGTGATGTTATAAAGCTTTGTAACGTCAGATCCTTTGAAATTCTTTTTATTTTGAACTAAGAGATACCTTACTATTTGTATTGCAAATGATATTATTATTACCGCATTTATTATTATCATTATTATTATTATTTTTAATTTTAAATACTTAAATTTGGTAGGATTTCGGCGAAAGGTAGTTATGTAGTGAGCTATTATTATTAATTCAAATGTTGTGATAACTTTATTTTATTTTAATTTCAGAGAGAAATCGATTGAGATCAGAAGTTCTAGAAGTTCCGAACAGGGACGTTGGATCACAGCAGAGTAAGTTGTGCACTCGAAACCGAGCACATGCTATCGTGTAGTATCGTGTTAAACAACTCGACTTTCTTTCAACTTTCACTTGTTTGGAGTTTCCGAGTGATACGGTACTGTAGTCTGCTTTTCAGCAACCAAACGCACTCACGGCTGTAAACATTTGATGGTTTCTCCTGTAGTGCGTTGTTTAGTACCGTTGTATACAACAGGTCTTTTGCGGAATACTTGATTCTGCAACGTACGACGACTTAATAGCATTTATTTGCAGACGCCCAGGACAGATGCCCACACATTCCGAAACCACCACCCCGTCCACTTTTCACCATCTCAAGTCCATGAAATGTTTTTCGAAAGTTCAAAACTTTCATTTGAGGTTGGATCTCAAACTCGTGGATATTGATAAGCTGTCACTCGCCATTGTTTTCTTGTCGTTGTGTTGCTAAATTGTTGTTGTAATTAAAACGTTGTAGACGTTTGTCGTAACTCTCGATGCCATGGCACACGATAGACTAGTCAATTACATTTGTTTATTTTGTTGGTAAAAATTAAAATATTGATTGAACACAGGTGAAGTCTTTGATATCTCGATCTGCTGATATAAGCCAATAACTTAAAATCCAGGTGTAAAATTGAAGCCGGGCTAATAAGGTATTAAAGAATTTAAGGGATGGTCAAATTGGCTTTTGAGTAACAGTTTGGAAACTACCCGAGCCTGTTTATAAAGTTTTAGATGATAGAAGGATATAAGACCAATCCCCGCAGTCTTTATTTGAATTTTTGTAGTAGTTGGACCTACGTCGAACCTGAAGCCATATCTCGAACTTGATTTCTGCTATTAAGAGTAAAATTAGTGCATTTACCTTCGGAGGGTTTGCCAGGTTCTAAGTCAGAAAAGTCTTTAAAAATTTTTTGTACATGGATTTACAAAACGAAGTTTATTATTATTATTATTATTTCTACAATTAAATTGAAGGCAGGACAAGCTCAAACATCAATTCGAACGTTTTATGCACAGTGAAAACAAGCTGACCAAGAATTGAAGCGGGCAGATGGCAATGGTTAGATCCATTCGACAACATCCTTGGCAGATTTCTTCGGCGATGGCAAATATGCTTTCATTATTCTATAGCGGCAGGGTTCTTCTAAACCCTGAGGGCCTACGATTAGAAAACGACCCTCCCTCTCTTTTTCGACGGCATTTCTTAACATCTCCTCGTTTAGGTCGCTTCCTGCCAAATTCAAAGTTAGATGTCTCAGATTTTCGACATTCCTAACGAAAGACAGGAGAGCTTCGTTGTTCACTTCCTCGAGGCTGAAATCAACGTTCAATTTACTGAGGCGTGGCAAACGATCGAGAATTGTCTTGAAGAATTCCTGCGATAATTTGGGCCTCGGTAGACCCGAACTACCAGACGAAGTGATTTCAAGGACGTTGAGAGATTCGCAAGGACTCAAAGCTTCCACGAGATCCAAACAATCCATAAGGCAGGAACCCTTTATTTTGGGCAACATCTTTAGACGAAAATCCAGAGTAACAACGCGTGAGCAGAGAGCAGTGAGCAATCTGAGAAACTGTCCAGACACTCCTTGAACAGTTAAATGCTCTATGCCGCTCAATTTGAACCTACCGCCATTTTCTGAGGTGAGCATCGTGTAAGCGTCTTTCGCAATTGGTGCGACATCCGAATAAAATGATTTGTTCTGACAGAACAATGTCAGACGTTCCAAAGCAGTCAATTTGACAATCAAGTTAACAAGTGTTTCTGGTGCTAAGGATCTGCAATCTATGAAGGAAAGTTCTGACAGACAAGGGAGTTGGGCCAAAAATTCAACCATCGAGAGTGAACCAATCAGCTGACAATCATGAAATGAAAGACACTTTAAATTCAAAAATAATTCTGGACTTGACACAGACTTAGAGATGTTTTTGAAAGACAAGTCGAATGAATGTAGCTTCAAAACGCCCATTTGACTGCAATGATCACCAATCGTCAACAGGACGGATTCATCGAGACAACATCTTTGGTCTTCCGACCCTTTTGTTGCTCCAACACCCAACTCTAGCTCCTGCAAGTTAGGGAAAGCTTTGATTACGTTTTCGATTCCGTATTTCGTAACTTTTTCTAATCTTAACAAAGCCAGACTGGATAATAGCGGACAGTTTTCTGATATGATCTTGAGGCATTTGTCTGTTATTTCCTGTCCAGCATCATCAAGAACTATTCGCTTGATTTTGTTAGACTTGTTGTAAGTAAAAAATTTGTTGAAGCCTTCGTCTGATACCGAGCACCTTCGTAGTTCAAGATCTACCAATCCTGGCATCAAAACTGATAGTCTCTCAAGCGATTTATCATCTAAATAACCACGCCCTCCACAGCATTTGTAAGATTCGATCTTTTGGCAACTAATTGCGATCTTTGCTAAGTCTTGCTCCCATTTCTGACGCTTTTGTTTTTCATTTTGATTCGAAATTCTGCCGTAGCAGGAAACTGGGTTGTCCTGCAAGATTTTGATGCTTGACTTCTTGAAGTAGGAGAGACATTTCAATTGGTCGCAAGTATTGTGGATGTTCTGCCTTACGTTGGTCAGTTGTTCAAGAGACGGGGTCATGAAAGACAGACATTCATATACGAGATCTGGATAAGGAGAGTTCTCGGGAACAATTAGATGCTTCAGTTTCGGAAAAACTGTCTCTTCTCTTGAAAGTTGTAGAAAAGCTTCTTGCGTGAGGTTGATGCAATTGGAACAATTGAGTGTTTCAACGTGAGACGAAATTTTTTTAATCACTTTTATGAATTCTTCGTCACAGACGAACCAAGGAACTGTGACAGAACTTGAACAAGCCTCGTCGTTCATGCTTTCCGTCTAGCTAAATATCCTTAGGAGTGATAAGATTTTGCGTCATCGTAAGATCATAAAGTCCGCAACATTATCAGCTTAAAATAAACGTTATTTAATCTGAAATGAAAGGAAACTAACAAAAAGTAATCACAGCAAGTTCACGTACCTCTTCGAAAATTGAGACTTTATGTCGAAAGAAACAGCAAACTTTACACACAAAACAGCAATTTGTTGTTCGTTTAAAACCGGAATGTGCACGAGCTGCTGCTTGTTGCTGCTTCCTTGGAGCCGAAGCTTCGAACAAATTATCTACGGAGGCTCGAAAGGAATATTAATGAGCTTATTGAAAGAATGGCCACTTCCAATTCGAGCCAAGATTTTTATTTCTCATTATTTGTTGTTTTAAACTTGCATGTTCAAAGTTAGTTACTAAGTGTATCAAGTTGGCTAATCATTCGTTGTACATAAAACTGAAAGAAAATGAGCAAATGGGAGAGAGGATAATTAGGTGGTAATTATGATTAGTGATATGTCAACATTGTTTTGTTAGCCTGGAACATTGTGTCAAATGGAATTTGTGAATGGAACAACGTACATTTGGTGCTGAGCTGCTGCTGTCTCCAACAATCTGTTGATTGGAGATGTATTGGAGATTTGACGTTGATATTCAGGGCTCTCTCCATCATTGCACTATTGCTTGTAGTTGTTGGATTTAGTCAAATTAATTACATTCTATGGCCTAGTGTTGCAGTTGTTTCAACGCTGTCTTTTTTAAAGAGGTGCAATACCCTGATTGCGATGAAGACGAATTTGATGCTGGCCATCGATTTGCTCTTGTAAGTCATTTGCTTCGTAAATCAATTATATTGCTAACTTAGTCACAATAAGCATTTTTTCTTCGATTGTTTTTAAAATTAATTCAAACCTTATTTTTGAAAGAACATTTTTGCTCGACTACTTCAAGTTTAGCAATGCTGATTATCTGCAAACTCGCGAACCAATTTCAGTAAGTTTTTAACCAAAATCTCGAGATGTCTTTTGGTCTTTACACCTCCTTTGTAAACTCTTGTGGTTTTAATTCATCAGTTTAATGATTAGAATATTTCTATTTATAATTTTATAGTTGTCTTTCAAATAAAAAAGGCAACTGATGAGACCATAAACTTCCATAAAATTTTCCTTTGTAGAAAAATGGTGAAAAAATTGACACAAAGATCTTTTTAAGAAATTTTTTAATTTTAAGAATCCCATGTGGAGTGGAATTTTACTATCAACAACCAGCTGGAGGCAAACTTTGGCGAGAATTTACAAGAAACACGTGGGTGCCTACGGGGACAATGGTCCCATCGGGTACAACTCCCCGCGTGGAGTGAAAACATGGGAAAGTAGGCGTGGTTCACTTGTTTTGATACATTATTTTTACATTTAACTCAAATTATTAAGAGCTAATCTTCAGACTGAATTCAGATCAATAATGTCATTTTCAAATTTTGTTAAATAACTGCGACAGAGCCAAAAGGCTTAGGCCAGAATAATAGATCATTTTAGATGCAATTGTTGATACATCCCGACAAGGTTGATAATAACGTAGAACTTGAAAACTTAATTAAATTATTTAATAGTTAAATGTTTATTATATCAAATTCACAAATAATATTTTTTCGGATAAGAGCCTCAATCGATTGTCAATCTATCGAGAACGAAGGAAAGAAAACTTTCATCGAAACTTATTTTCTTGTAAAAGTTCTTACAAAAGATTAAACATTGTACATCTTGTATTTAAGACAATAATCCTGTTGCCATTAGCAATTATTTTGGTGGTTTTTGAAGGCCGGGGTCTGTGCTAAAAGCACTCCTTTATTTTAGTTAATGTTTACCTATTTAGGCCTATTTATTTATTTATTCTAGGTTACGTTTAGTCACCATGGCTACCTGGATCTTTAACTCAAATTATTTTGAAATGTATCAGTCCACATAGTAAAAATTTGACCTAGATAGAAACCACCAACAGTTGGTTGATAACCGTCTTTAGACGTATTAAAGATTGTCGAGATAATCGGAGGATAATTAAATTACAATTACTCACTCAATTGCATTCCAAGGCTTATTCCCTCATCCATTGTTGTTGTTATTGTTGTTGGAATTCACTTTGCAATATGTGCAAACAGGATACGACGATGAAGCATTGGAATACCCTCATTACGATGCTCCTCCAATGAATTGGATAATCAGGTCCAAGTATCAAAAGTTAAAGAATAACATGTCGTCCAGGCATGAATTCCTTCCAAGAAACAAAAAACAACTTTTAACTACACTTTCCACTTCCTCTGATGTTGCACAATTTTCAACGAGCAAACGCCTCGTGAGCATTTGTTATTTTCTAAACAGGTGGAACAAACGTGAGTCATGGATTCCGATTTTCAGCCAGAAACAAAGACCGCCGAAATTTTAGATAAAGAAGTGGCAGCAACAACCGCGAAGACCAGTTCAAAACAGAATTTAATTTCCAAAGTGGTAACCCGTAAAGGTAAAAAAGAACAGCTTTTTTGTGAAAAATAAAAAAAAACTGATTTGCTTACACCTTTCTATTGCTAGTGTTTTGCTTTATTATAATTGTTTCAGTAGTATTAAAACCAGTGTTTCTTCCAAACACAAATTGAAATAATAAATTTGAATATCGTTGCTACGAAGTATTTCAGAAAGAGCTCAAGCACTTTTCTATGTGTACGTAGATTTACAACAAGATCCATTTCCTGTGATTTCGACAACTTCAAGTCCGCGCAGAAAAACATTCACTGAAATACGAACCCTCCATGGATTGATTATTAAGAAAACATTCTATGAAGAAATACTGGAAGATCACGACCAAGAATCAATTCTTTCGTATGCCATGATGGCAACGCTTCTCCTGTTGCTCTTTCTCGCCATTTTTCTCTATTTTGGATCGAAAAACAAAAGTGGGTTTAACTAATGTCGTTTTAAGAATTGCACTAATTCACTTTAACTTATTAACCATAGTGAAGCATAAAATCTGTGGTAGAAAACTACAAAATCGTAGACACACTCTAATGGAAGTGGTTGCATCGACTAAACTCATGGGTCCAACAAATCACAGAGAATCCGGTTTTCTAAAAGGAGATTCTTGTTTAACCAGTGATCTCAAAAGAAGTTCCAGGAAAAAGAAATTGTCAGAAATCAGCGAAGATGAGGAGAAACATTTGGTTTGCGCAGCAGACGATTCCGAAGAGGAATTTTCCCTCCTGGTTCCTGTTAATAAGGTCAAGGAGTTCAGACATGCAGAAGCTTGATTTATCCTCCTATCGTCGCTTTTGCTTTATAATATTTCGGTTACGCTTTTGACGACCGTCTAACAAGTTACTGATCACCTTTAAGTAAACTAATTTAATATCATTTATTTATTTATATGTTTATCGTACATTCCGTTATTTCAATCGTGATTGTTGTATTTATAAGGAGTTGAGGATAATTTTTGAGTGCAAGGAATTACAACCACAATTGTCCACATAGCTGCAACTGCATTCAATATCTAATCGTCAGCTGCTTCATATATTGGTTCATAAATTCCCCCTATAGGTCTTCCTTTTGAAATTTATCAGTCCACACATTAAAAATGGAAATTTACAAATACTAGGCGTTGGAAATCTATGGATCAAAATTATAGAACTAATTATAAACCTACTAAAGTTCAATTTTGAACAGCCATTGGATAACGAGTTTTGTCATCAAATGAAACATGTACGAACGGCTGGCTGAGACATTGCAGAGTTTGCCGTTCAGATTGTAACGACAATTCTGAGATAGCAGAATCTTCGAACGTCACGTTAAAACGTCACATATACACTTACAGTATTTATAGTATATACTCACCGTGATTGGATGAAGCGTGACTCCCGTCTGAACCTTGCCCCTCATGTTTTTAGTGAGAAGGACAAAAGATATCCGATATATCCGTGCGGAATTCCCCCCTCCAATGGAAAACTTCTTCGGTCTTCCCAAGGGCTCCTATCAAGCTTGAGATCCCTTTGCCCTTCAAATTTTCATTTTAGGAAGGTCAGAACATTTCGTATTACTGTTATCTATCTATACATACCCATTTAATAATTTTATCTTAATACTTTTCATGCATTGTTTGGCAAATCTAAGTTATAGAAATAAAATTTTCAACAATTTAATTTAAATGCTTTCTTTCTGATTTTTAGAACCCTTTTAAAACAGGGGCCGCGTAATTGCTCTTCGTGTACACAAGTAGAGACAGGAGGCGGAGTTTAGGCAAACTGCGCTGTAATTGGCTAAGTGGATTGTTTATATTTACTGCTTATATAATTTGGAAATATTACATTGTGTACTTATCGTATTGAACATCTGCATCAGTGAAATAGTTACCAACAGGTTCTATATCCATTTGATGTTGAATGTTACCCTGGTACTAAATCATAAGCGAAATTGATCAAGATGAATGTAAGATACACTTAAAAAAATTGACCGCTTTTATTTTATTCATTTGATTGTAGATCTGGTTTGGCCTTCCACGTTATTATTATATCTAATTCCACTAAAAAAAATACATTCCAAGACAACATCTTCACTTCACAAATGACCTTGAAAGTGTTGTTGGATAACCCAATAATGGGGTACTTAAGTAGGTTTGTTAGTGCAATATTTTAAGTTTATTATCGATCGAAACTATCGAGATCAATAATTATTTACAGAAAAAGAACCTAAATAAAACAGGAAGGAAAAGATTTTTTCAAACTGTCGAATCCATAAACTGTAGCATAAGCTTTTTCGTAGAGGAGCGAAGTTTAGCATTGCTGCCATCCATGCTTTTATCCATGTTTCTACCTTCTTCAAATACTTCCTATTCAAAAGTTGTTGGCAAAAGTCATCAAATATCACCCATGTAATTTCCATATTATTGGCGAAAGTCCCGGGTCCACAATAGTAAGCAATTCACATCGGAGTTTGCGCAAGCTCCGCCTCCCTCTATTTGTACACAAAGGCCAATTAGCCGCTTCCGGACCAGTCTGTACTTCTCCGACTTGCCCTGACCCTGTCCATCAATTTAGTTTCAGACAAAAGTAGAACTGATATAAACAGAAACTTTAAGTCGAATCAATAATTTGCCTCACCAGACAAACTGACTTTCAGTCGAACTTAATGTCAAGATGAATGACTAGAAAATATAAATCAATTTTCAACACATTCAAATTGAAAATTCATATACCACGTAACAAAGAGAACCATCAAACGTTTGGTAGAAGTGAACATGAAAACTGGGTTTTGACAGCTGGCAATGTTCAAGTATAAGATTAAGTGGCCAATGTTAGAGCTAATGAAATTGAGACAATAAACAACCACTTGCAACTACATTTTAGAACATTAGAAGCAGAGGAATCAGAAAAAGATGTCATTTTCAAGATACATAGACATTATGTAAAAGACAATGAGCTTGATTCAGCAAGATTATCCAATGAGTCAGATGTCAAAAACAATATTGTTGAGCCAAACTTTGTGTTGATGTGGTTCAGATAGATTCTCAATTGAATTCTGTACATAAGTTGAAGAATCGTGCCCTCACCAAAAAAACTTCATTTCCAACAAAATTTCATTCTCTCTCTGAGAACTCATAAATGAGTTTTGAAAAGGAATCAGTAGCATTCAGAGGAATGCAGCATTATCTAAGTTTTAATGTCATTCCATTGGATATGCATGCCAAACATGCGATCAGATCACGTAGTTATTAACCATTTCGAAGCAGACCTTCCTTTCCCAAAGTTATTCTTCTAAAATAACTAATAATGTAAACTTAAATAAAGTAGTGTTTGCAAAAACAATCTTCAAAACGAGGATAAAAAGTATGAAAACTCGTCGGAATGTTTTACAGTCGCTCGAGATCGGAAGCCCGTGCAGAAGTCGGCGTGTCGGACTCTGGCGAAAACAAACGTCGAAGGCACTTTAGCTGACGGACACTTCGCAGACACTGGGAGGACAGGAATGAGCAGCTGTTCTCTCGAAATCCCGACCCAGGAGATCGGTCGATCCGTACAGACTGACGTTCTGGTTGAACGTATAACTTGCAGTGTCATCAAATGGCACTTGGTTGATTGCTAGGGGATCTTCAATGATTTGGGGAGGGTTGTCACAATTCTGCCTTTTTTGTATTGGAGTCATTCTTTTGAGAAGTGTCAACAACATCAGTATGAAATGACAGTAAGAAACTACCATCTGTAGAACAAATAGTAAATTAAATATTTAAGTTCTAATTGTTGCTGATGATAAGAAGTCTATTAATAAAAATTATAGTTGTTAATATTTACAAATTAATTCATTAATAATTCAGAAAAGTGGTTTAACAATGAAAAATAGGTCAACAATTAATGACATCAAAGTTAACTACAGGATATCCATAAAGTCTGAAACCATAGATAAAAATACAACTTTATGTTTAAATAGGATTTTTAATATGAATTTCATCCCAATGAAACTACTCCTGTATTTTGCAAAGTTATCTAATTATACCGTGTCCAGACTTTATAGGCACTCTGTGATTTAAAAAAACTAAATTAAATCTTATTTACACGTTAAATAATAAAAATAACATATACTAGGTATAAAACTTATGCAAAAAAATAAATTTCACGCATCTCAAGCCAGTATCAACCGCCTAAAGAATTTTTGTAAGAATAAAATTCATTTACTTGGACAGAAATGACTACAAGAGAGTTCCAGCAATGAAATTGTAGCTGTCCGTAATCTTAAAAATAAAATTGAAACATGATGAAACCTAATTTGTTTTAAAATCAAAGAGAGATGACTTACATGATAAAGTAAGGACACTCAGAGATACTTGGAAGTTATTGAAAAAGTTCAAAATGTGCAATCGAGTCTCTTTCATCTGAAACAAAACCTTTACGAAATCATTCAAACAAAAGCTTATTTTTTGCTTATTCTAACAATTTGTCAATTATTTTATTAAGTTAATTAAAATATTTAATGTTATAAAGGTACTTCAGAACCTGATGTTCTTGAAACTGACACCTTCAGATGTGAGAGGCAGGAACAAGAAGGGATGTGATTTTTTAAAAATAAACAGAATGTCTGATTTTAGAGGCAAGATTTAATCCAGGTGAGTCTATGGGTTGCCTGCTAAAATGTTCTCAATCCAAAATTGGAGACTGCCATGGGTTAATGCTGCTCATAAATTATTAATCAGCTGCACAATATTGCTGTTCTTCTTTAAATACCTAATTATTCAAATCAACTTTCCCAAATTTTAGCTTCTACCTGTCTATTCCTGCTTAAATAAGATGTGCCTCTTTGTCAATAATTTGTTAAAAAAAAGATCAATAATTTTTTTATGTTGGTTGCTTTCCATAAGATGGCAGTCCTTTTGATTATATTATGTTTTACTTTGCACTTTGTTTAATAGAAAGATAAATAATAATTCTGTTGAGTTATTGCAAAGACGATTTGGAAATAATTCAGAACTCTAAGTCTGTCAAGAGCAACATTTAGAAAAATTAATTTAAACTGTTTATAGTTTACTCACAAATAAAAATGAAATCCTTTTATTCATGACAACAATAGTAATGAAGCAGGAAATAAGATGAAATAAGAAATGACAAAATTTGATAACAAATTTGTCTAACCTGAGAGCAAGGTGATGCGGTGTACAGGGAGGCAAACAAGAAGCAGGTGGTCACATAAGATAACATCAGATGCATCACCAGTAATCCTTCTCCATTTACAAATTTCCATATTTGGATGACTGTAGTTAAACAAAGGTAAGTAGCTCATCTTCATTCTGAAAATGTTTACTCACAATAGATCAGAGCAAGACCCAATGAGGCAATACAGCTGATGACAATGGACGTGTAGGGTACCTTAGCAATAGAAATATTAAAAAATAGCAACATGAGTCAAATAAAAGCATGAAATGTATAAAGTCACTGAGTCTGACATGTGGGTAACTTGAAATGTCGATTAAGGAATCCACCAGCAATGACAGTATCTGCCAAATGTTAAACAAGGGGAACGATTTAATAATTTTTGACATAAAGAAATTCAAAACAATGCAAAAATATTTATTAATATTTAATATTTATTAATATTTATTTTGTAATAACTGTTTCCCTAATAATTTCTCATTTATTAATAAATATCAACTACTTATTGTCAAACACAGAGGTTTTGGACTGAAAAATCCAAGTTTTAAATTATTATTGCAGATAACAAGTGTACCAGTAATAAATTGAGCAAGATGAAGAGATATGTGACTTTTAATTTGTGCAATATGTAACGTCTGTAAATGTTTCCCAAAGTGGAAGACAAAATGCCTCCTGCCGATAGATTACTTTCTTCTGCTTGCTGAGTCTGCCTTGGCAAAACTACCGAATTTCTTCTGTTCCCATCATTCAGAATTTGTGAAACTTCCTGGAGATTATTTAAAAGATGCAAAACTTGTCTGTGAGTAAGGATACATTTCCTTTCGGATCTGAAAATCAGTTAGTGTTATTTAAAATTTTCTCGCTAAATCTAATTATCGCGTCTTTAACATAATCAAGTAAAACAATTTAAACTCCGATAAATAGATAATTAAATGAAATACATGCGCAACTCAGAAGCACCACCACTCAGAAGAGGCGACCCCTCATCGGCCGTGTAATCCCATGCAAGGTCTGCGGTCGTCATGGAGCATTCGGCACCAAAAGTTGATTTCTAGAACCCGGAACACAAAGTGGGTAATTGTAGTTTACTATTGACTGACAGTCTGTTTAACAAAAACCGTTAATATTATTAAATTTGACACAAACTTAGTCACTAAATTATCAGTTCATAAAAGTTGCATGTTTAACCGTAAAATTAATTTGAAAAACCATAGTGCAATTACGGGAGCTGTTTAAAGTGGGTGAGCTAAATAAACTATTTTTAAATAATAAAAATAATAATAATAATTAAGCTATTACGTCAGACAATGGGAGAAGCAATGTTTCATCCAGACATCTTGAGGGAGAATTACTAAGAACTTTGTTTGAACTAGGTGAACTCATTTTTAAATTTATTTCTTAAAAGTTCAAATAAATAGCTTTCAATTAAATTTTGTTTCCTATGAGAGGAATTAAAATTCACTAGATATATAATGGAAATCAATAATAATCAAAGACTAAGCCTATGAAGTCTATCCCCGGCATTTTCTGAGTCAATCTCCTTTAAAATCACAAAGTTCAACAAGAACATTGCATTAATATTATGATTGTGCCCTTCCCCCTCTTGACACAAATTTGTTCGTGCCCGGCAACCAGGAAGAAGTATATTTAACCTCTAAATTAAGTATTTTAATTCGTTTACCCCGAGTCTCCCTAGTCGCTCTAGGTCCGACATTTAATGTCAGACTTGTAATGCGGGGTACTGGTATTTGAGCCAGGAGTGCTGGTATTTAAAGTTTTGTTGGGTAGCTACTGTACTTTTAATGAGTAACAATCTTACTTGTATTTTGTACGTGAGCACCAAGTACTTGAAAGCAGTACTGCCAGGCGATAAGCCTACTGAATGCCACCATGATGAAGCCAATTCTAGAGGATGTAAGAGGTGGAGAGAAATTCATAAATGGTAAATTTGAAGATTTCTTCTGCAACTCCCCCTTTCCTTGAGTCGCAAGTGGATGATTTGATCACTTGAACATTATGGTTTTAGGCGTGAATATTGTCAGCTTTCATAAAGACCAAGTTTTGCTCTTCAAATCTATGTTACTTATAAAGATTTGTTCTATAAAGTGATAAATTTAACTAGGCTATAATCTTTAGTCTATTCACCAGTCTTTGTTCTTGCCATACGCAAGTTCAAACAGAAATTCTTTTTAACGGTGGTGACACAAATAACATATTAATCATAATTTTTTTTAAATCTTCTTTTTTGTTTGAAGCTATCAAATCTGGCAAAAGACCTTTTAAAACTATGCCGCTTTATACAAAAACATTCATTTGAAACTTTGAGCAAATGTATATGTGATAACTAACTAGACAAAACTGGTTCTTGTTACTTGTCTACTTGTCACAACCTTATAGCAGAATTATATTCGTGATGTGAATAGATCGCAACTTTTTAGGCCTGGCGACCCTCGAAGCAGATGTAATCTTTAAATTGAATATTTACATACATTTCCCTGGCCCGCGAAAGAAGTCTAGATCTGCAAATTTGCAAATAAAGTACATTTTGTAATTTGACAAATTCTTTTAAAATTCATGTAATTGGTTTTCAAAAGTGACATCGGAAAAACACCATTGGCACGGAATTAATGCTAGTATTGGTGGTGTCAAATATTTTGTTAACCCTGTTTAGGTCCCATTTTATTTCCCTTGAGTGATTTCAAAATGTGTAATTGAAAGACAAGTATAGCACAAATAATATTAATTTATAAGCAAAGTTTGATTTATGGCGGTCCAGAACCATGACATAATGTGAATAAACTAAATATGTTTGTCAATAGCTTCGGCTAATAACACTTAAACCAACCGAGGTATTTTGTTCTGTAGTCTGTTTATATTCTGGGCGGCTCTCGCATGTTCTGCTCGTTGGAGTTTATTTGTTGAGAATAGTTTCTCAAACTTCGTTGCAGTTCGTAATTTCTACATAATCACTGATTAGGAGCTTTGAAATGATCTGAAGATTGCATTAATATTTTTATTTTGTGATGGAGAGTAATAATAATATTAGCTTAACAGAAAGAAATTCGCTTCAGCGAAAAACTAAATCTGATTTTAATCTTTCAGCTTCGGAAACGAACATTGTAAGCGGTTCTATGTATTTGTGTGTTTATTTTCTAACCTTTTGCAGTTGCATCGTTACTGTTATCAGTTCATTATATCGATTGGTATTGCTAAATGAAGTGTTGCAATATCTAAACACTTTACATTTGAATTTCTGTTGTGGGTCTACTTTAAAATTTATTGATATTTTGTTGAGGTTATTAAACCTATTACTTAAGCAATGTCATGGATAATTAAAGCTAAGGGTGCAATGCTTAGTAGCAATCCCAATAATCAACAATTGCTCAAGTAGAGTTTCTTTGCAGAGCTGGAAATCTCTCCAAATGTTTGGCAAAAGACAGAATCATTCCGTTCGAGTTGAAGAAATTGTGCCCAGGGAATCCGAGTTCCTTAATCCTGTCAGCTTAGGTTGTTATTGAATTCGACAAATTTACATTTTTAGATTGATGGCCAAAAGCTCAAATATTATAATTATTTATTATTTATTTGAAATTATGCCAAATGCACACAAAGGATTTGTTAAAGGGAATTGCAACTACTTTATTGTAGAATTTTCTAAACAATTAAATTCTTTTTATTCAGATTCAGATGACAAGGGCTGGCAGTTGGACATGAACTCGTTCACTTCTCGGAGAAGAGGAGAAAGAGCAGAAGATAAGAAGTTATCGAAAAAGATCAGGTCGATAAATTATTTGTTGAATTTGAACCAAATAGATTTTATTCTCCAAATAGAATTTATTTATATAACAGAATGTGATTCTGTGAATGTGATTTCTGATGCGATTGCGATATTATTAGGAGCTACTACAAGGAACAGGATCTTCTTATTACAACATTCGAAGATTTTAAGCAAGACAAGTTCAATGAAGAAAACGACTCTTTACATCAGTCAAGGATGATCTCGGTCCTGGCAAAGCTGTCTTTTGCAGTTAATCTCGTAAGTTCCATGAATACTTGAACCAATCGTAGTATATTCTACACATGGCAATGGTAAGATCATCAAGATTTCTTTCTGTTACAAACGATCAAAACTTTCATTTGTTGGAAATTATGCAATAATGATGGTAAGAATAGAACATTATATCAAACGAAGCAATTTTAGCACGTGCATGATTAAATCATAAATTTAATTTTATTATCGGTAACTATTTATACTTCTAAAGGGCTTTTGTTATTCCTTATTTGTAAATGAATGTCTTCACATCCTCGTTTGCGATATTTTCAGCTTCTCCTTACGTCTAAATCTGTTGCGGCCTTTCTTTCCAAGTCTTTGTCTGTGATAACCTCTGTGATAGATAGCATGGTTGATCTCGTCTCAGGAGCTCTCATGTGGTGGAGCGGTCGTGCCATCAAAAAGAGGGATCCTTATCTTTATCCCCAGGGTAATGCGTTGTAAACGATTCCTTTGGAACTTCGGAGTGTTTTCGGATGATGTTAAGATGCTAATTGTTAAATTGTATCGAATGTAAAATTGCTTGCATGCGATCACGGGGTCCTGTGGTAATTACTGTTACAGCAACTGTAATTAATAGATTGAGTTGACTGTTGAATGCAGAAACTCAAAGTTTGCAATTGTTTAACAACTTGTTTTTGTGGTGAAAATGGTTGGAACGTATTTCATTGTCTTTGCAAAGAACTTTAATAAGAATCCAGGTGCATATAAAAGCACTTAAGTTAGAATTCACCTGTTTTATAGGAGATAAAATGATCATAAAATGGTTCTAACCATGAGATTCAATCTGACTCGAGTCTCCATTTTAGGAAGGACGAGACTCGAACCCGTGGCAATCGTCGTGTTGTCGGTCATCATGTCTCTGGCTTCGGTAGCCATGATCCAGCAGTCCGTAGAGACGATCGTCGGTTATGTAAGGTTTGATCTTCAAAATTCCACTCTGCAGAACAAATCAGCTGTCTTTTGCTTGTCAATCAAAGAAATGGCTGAGTTGATTGAAGTAGGGGGTGGAGAGGGACCCGTCTTTGAGCTAGACACCACACTCATCTGCGTGTCTACGATAGGTCCGACCGTTAATTTCTTCTTTGAATTATTGCTTGTTTTTTCTTTAAATTTGCATTTTGAAATTCAGTAATATTTAATCCATTTAATATGTCAATCACTTGGCAAATGAAAACATCATTCAGTTATGATTGCTTAATTAAATAATAGTTAAATATTTTAAAAATGCACAATATGCATTGCACATAAACTGAAACATGGCATAGAAAAGCATAAACCACTTATATTACTCCAAGATTTTAGTATAATTTATCACATACTTGCATGTTTGCTGTGTAGCATATACACTTGTATATAGTGTGACTCCTGTTAATTTCTGCAATTTCCAGTTTTGAAGTTCATTTTGTACCTCCTGTGTAGGAGATATCCTGCACCTTCAACGATGGCCCTTGCCCAGGACCACAGGAACGATGTCTTATCCAATTCTGCTGCTCTAGCCTGTGGATTCATTGGTATGTATTGGCATTTAACTGGTATTGCTAGCTCTAAGTTTTTATCTGAATTTCGTTTTATTGTTTTTAAGCTTTCAAATACTGGAAGTATGCGGACCCGATTGGTGCCATTCTGATTAGCATTTACATTATCATCAGCTGGTATAGGACTGGCAATGGTAAGTAATTATTTGATTTTTACTTGTTGCACTAGTTATGTATTAATTTTGCCAACTCTCTTGAGACCTATTAAGAATTCTGTATAATCTTTCATGTTGATAATTGGTCCCATGTATGACATGCTTATTTCATGTGCCCTTGCATGTACCCTTGCTCAGGCAATTATACCAACTGCCCAATTTGCCACAAAGTTGTCTGGCATTTCTAGATTTCATTAATGTATTATTAGGGTGAAGTACACATTGCAAAATTCTTCTGAGGCTTTTGCCTGAACTTAATGAATAATTTAATAAAAGTTGCATTTATAATTTAGCCACTATACTTGAGTGCTGTACACACTCATAAGAGGTTTTCTTATTATAAAAGTATCTAATTTGGCACGTCATGAACAATATTGAACCTTAGACCTTGCAAAACCTTTTGAATCTAAGAAAATTCATTGCTTGTTTGAGTGCTGAGAAGTAAGAGTTATAAGTAAGATGTATAGGAAAAAATTGGAGAGTTTTTTACTTGCTAAATTAAAATGACTGCAGCATTGTTGATCATCAATCAGCAATGGCAAATTGCATCATCACGACCCTCCAAGAGGGTCATGGAACAAGGTTATGATCTGCATCACTGTTATCATCATTATAATCTGCACCTAATACTACTATCACAAACTATATTATCATTGTGTTCTTAGTGCCATTTTTGGAATAAATCCTATGAAAAGCAACTAATTGATGGAAGCACTGAGTTTGCAGTTTTTGAAAAAGTATAGCCTCAGTTCAGTTTGTTAATTTCTCCGTTCGAACAAATTTAGAGAGTGTTTACCAATTTTCATACAAGCCACAAGGCACTACTTCAGTTTCATTCAAAGATTTCTGGGAGTCGTTAGGTCCCGAGCCTTTGAAAAATATTCTTTTTATTTGGATGTTTATGTATTTGTGAACAGAATTTCTAGCAGAAGAAGCTATAAAAGTTTGCACATTCCTATATTAAACCAATAGTTTGAGTGGCATCCATCTCCTTATAACTTTATTAATGGTTGAATGATTAGTTATTAAAATGCTTTTTGTGATCAATTCACTGAGCAACTTCTTTGAACAGAACAGATCAAGCTGCTGACCGGACACACTGCTCGTCCGGACTTCCTCAAGAAGTTGACGTGGCTTGCTTTGAACCACCATGAAAAAATCCTCTTCATTGACACCATCAGGGCTTTCCACTTTGGAAACAACTTTCTTGTGGAAGTGGACATCGTGCTTCCCAGAAACATGACCATGCAAGAGGCGCACGACATTGGCGAATCGCTTCAAATCAAATTGGAGAAACTCCAAGAAGTGGAAAGGGCCTTCGTTCACATAGATTATGAAATAGAACATCACCCTACAATGGAACACAAAGTCGTGTGAAACCAGACAACACTTTGCCCCTCAAGCCATGACAATCTCGGACATTATTTCATCGCTTGTCACTGATTATTTATTTCTGATGGCATTTTGCTGAATGTATTGTTGAGCTCATTTTGCGGATGGAAACACCACCATACCCCCAGTCGATGTACGCACAAACCATTTGTGATAAAAGTTGCACAAGCTTTTTGATATTTTCTAAGAAGCCAAACAATTTTGATCGGTTATATTTGATAATGTTTTTAACACTTGCCCTTTATTTCCTGGAGATTGTTTGCAAAGAGAATAAACTCCAGAGAGAATAAAAAATTTTTTTTTCTGCAACATCTCATTGATTTCATTACAGGTTACATTAAACAAGAAATGTATTAACAGAAAGCAACTTCAAGACATTTAAATTTCTTTACTACAACTACAGAAAGTCAATATTATAAAATCAATGACTAGATATCAATTTGAGATTCTTTAGTGCTTCGGATTGATCAGCATCTTGTCGCCAATTTCTAACGCTGGCGAGTCATGCCCTTGGGCCATTCGCTGATCCTAAATTTCTTCAGCTTGCCTTGGCACAGCTTCTCGAGCCAGATCCCCAGACCTCTCAGAAGATCAAACTCGAAAAGCTTTTCAGAGTCCGCAGCGTTATAACTCTCGCCGGTTTGTTTGTCCCGATGGCTTTTTGCCTCGCTTCCTTGTTCCCTGTTCCGCCTCTTGAGCAGTCCGGAACTCTTGGGGAAGCCGATCTTGGACTCTTCGGTGGCCACGTCCTCTATCTCGCCCTCGTCGCTTTCTGCATCCGACCGTCTTTCTTTTTGGAGGTTGAGAGGAAATGCCTTGAACGAACTTATGTGGTACATGAAGTAATATTTCTTCATTCCGTTTATGGCCAGGACAGTTCCCAAACAATTTTTTATGTTAATGTTTGCAAAACTTTTTTTGAGCATCTGGTAATGCTCCGACTGCCTCATGGTTGAGTCCAATAGCTCGACATACCAAGGGAAATAGTCGTCAAGATTAACAAAAGCAAACTTGAAAGCTTTGGACCTGAATGAATGTTGTTGGTCGCATTAATTATAAAAATTTCAGATTAATACTTAATGATGCTTGGTAGCACTTAAGCAATGCTTTATTCTTATTATATCAAAATCAATATATGATTATGATCTAATTTTTTATAAATTAACCTAGCATAGGGCTGAAGAAATGCTCCAAAATATTTAATGAGCCTGTCTTTTGAAGCTGTGTCAACAAAGAGAAGAATGAGTCGAACAGTTGGGATGCTGTCCAAGAGCACAGATTTGTAATTCTCTGGACAGAGCATGTGGATGTAAATTATAGGCCTGTTGATTATGGATCAGCTATTAACTTTATGCATCAGATACCAATTATATTTGTATCAGATACAAATTCATGATTTGGGTACATAAGAGTTTGCATACTTCTCAGGTTGAATGTTCTGTGGAGGAGAATGATGATTAATGTTCTTAGATGCCTCCATCTTTCTTTCAATCATTTGAACCTCCCTGACAGCCAAGTATCGAAATCCAATCCCAATGAGCACGATGAATGCAATGGATTTCATTGCCATCAGGTAAGTTGCATTGTCGACCCTTAGTAACAAAATTTATGCAATTATTGTAACTTGGCCTAAACTGTGTTGTGTCTTAACCTTGGCAAATAATTCCTTTGTAAATTTGATGTGAATTTGCATTAAATTGTTGAATTAATTAATAATTATTAAATTTGTATGGAATAAAAAAATTCTAGAGAACCTTTATTAATTAGAGTGAAGTCAAATTATTAATAGCAGAATACTTAAACCAATAATAATAATAATGCATTATTTTTGGTCTTATTATTATCTTATTATCTTTTTACAAAAGTAAGTGGACTGCAAACCCCAAGAGGAAGTCGATGCTTCCATCACACCACTCCAATAGTCTTATTACAATTCTCTTCCCCAAACTCTGTAATTGAAAAGCATACATTAGAATTAAGAGTTTATAAAAAAAACAATGTTTAAAAATACTACTTAAATTAATGATAAATTAAATAATAAATAACCAGCCTTCATATGTTCATTAACAATTTCTTTTTTCAGTTCAACAATGTTTGAAAGAGTGGAAGGACTGTTGAGGAGCCACTCCAGGAGTTGAACCAGCTTCCTTCGGGACCTCTGAAGATTTGAACCATAACTATGCCAACCATCCTCCAAAAATTCATAATTCAGTGTTTTCGAATCTTTATGCCATGCTATCATGACCTAAAAGCAAACATCAATCATCCTTGAGTGAATGTTATCTTGAATATCAGAAAGTTGTTTACAACCTTCAGTCCATCAGATGTAGAATTGTAAATCTCCTTCCCCCAAGTTACCAATTGCACAAAACTCCTCTGCTTCTCTTCAAAGACATATGCAAATTCGACTCTGTCACTGTGCACATAATCTTCTGAGAACTTCTTGAAGGTTTCCAAGTGGCTTGAAAACCTCTTGTCCATGCTGGTCAGCAGAATAACACACAACCTTTCAATCAGAAATTATTATTCTTGTCATACCACAGACAAAGAAATAAGCTCGGTCGAATGTAACCACTTCTCTGAAGGCAATTTGAAATGGATAACCTCATAAATACCTTTTCTTTGTTTTAGGGGTGTCAGGAGGGCATACAAGATCAAACACCACAGGACAGGATATGCGAGAAGTTTTCAGAAGGTGATGTTTGGCTATTATTTGATCAAAATGGTCCTTTCTAAATGACTTGATCTGAGAGATCAAGATTATTTCAAAAAAAGATTATTTGAGATTATTAATATTTTGCATGTCCAAAATGATTTGTCTGTAAATCTAACTGATAGTTTAAAAGATGGGTTCCTGAGGTCCTCTTTGAAGACCAGGAGGGTAGGTTTATCCGATGAGATGTTGAACTTTTCTATGATAACATTGGAGGCAGGGCTACAAATTTAAACAGATTTGAATAATTTGTCAAACGAATTGTTTTCCCTATAAATAAATCAGTTAGTAGTTCTGCTAATACATACTTTTTGGTGTTTACATAGGCTCCAGAAATGTGTGACCTTGCATAAAAAATGCTGGAGTAATATGCCAAAGGAGGCATCAGAGAAGTTGTAAAAAATGTCAAGGTCACGTGGTTTCTAGCCTCATTGCAAATCTTGAGGAAATTTAAGTAGTTACTGCCATCAAGCTGGATAATTAAAAATGAAAAATATGTTTCAATGTGTTCAATTATGAATTTATCATCTATAACAATGTGTAACACAACTTTCATAAGTTGTAAGGCCTGCTTAAGAAATTAAAAATAAATTTGTGAAATGAATAAAACATATCAACCTCAGGCAAGAAATCCTGAGAGAATAGGTTCACAGCAAAGTGTCTCAGCTCATGCAGTGTGGATGATACATTGGCACTCCAGGTAGGTCTACCTTCTAAAATTCCAACCAATCCTAACTCTTTTATGGAGGAAGCATGAAGTCGTCTCAGCAACCACCTCTCATCCTCCATTATAATTTGTCCACACCTTACACCTAATCAATTTTAATTCTAACATTCAGTCTAATCTGTACACATTCAACCTAATCATTTATTGAAAACTTTTAAGTTCATGAAAATTAGCCACAGGATAACAAAGAGTTGGTCTTAATAATTTACATTTAATGGCATACCTTCAAGTGCCAGCTCATGGCACCAATCTATCCAATGAACCATGAGATCCTTGCAATGTTCACATTCTATTGAATGTACAAACAATATAAAAGGGTGTCTGAAGCTTTCTGGTTTTACAATTTTGTCAAAATACCTGGAAATTCAAGTAACATTGAAATGAAATCAAATGGAAATAAACAATTAACAATAACTTCTATATAAAGAAATTTTGAACAAATATTGTCTATTCTAATGATGATTTGTTAATAAGCTTAGTTGTGTGACATTTGCACCTTAAATAAATTTAAAGTTGAGATATCAGTTATCTTATTAACTAGCTTTAATGGAAATTAAGATAGACTTTCTCAAGGCAAAATATAGAATATTAAAAAAATCTTGTTGAAAGCTGATCGAGTTACTCAAATGTCACACCACAGCATTAGAACTACGTCTGATAATAAAATGAAAAGTTCAAAGTTCATCAATTCAAAGGGCTGCAATAATGGCATTAAAAAAACTTCCATAACTCTAAACTAACTTTGAAGTTACTGTCCAAAGACTACTTGAAGTCGATTGCACAAATTGAGAAGTGATCAAATGGAAACCATCACCTTGTATGTAATCGTCTTCCTTCAGAAAAATATCTAGTTCACTATTTCCCTTGCCAAACACTTCATAAAGCGCCCTCTTGTCAGGATCTGATAAAGTCTGAAATCAAAAATAAGAAATTAGCTATTGCTATTAATAAGGGTAATTAAATTCTGGGAAGCAAAATATAGCTAATTAAAACTCAAACCTTGTAAGCCTCATTAATTAGGTAGAATCTATAATTGGCATCTTCACTTGGATTTAGTTCAGGGTGCCTGAAACACACTCTTCTCATATAACATTTAAAATAGTGTTACTTAGCCTAACACAAATTTCAGCAAAACAAAAAAAAAACAAGCTCAGTACAATGTTTTTATGTTATAATAACTTTTTCCAACTTACCACTTTTTGGCTTCAATCCTGAAAGCATCTTTAATCTCTTTAAGCGATGACTTCTTAGTCACCCCAAGGAGAGAATAAAAATCAGTATCAAAGTTATTATTTCCAATTTCAGAAGCAACAACAAGTAAGAAAAGATGCACCCCACAAATCCAAATTAAGAAACTTAACGAGAACCCTGACAACTGGAGAAATCTCATGGATACCAAAATACATAAAAGTAAAATCGATTATAAAAGAAAATCGTGTTTTGAAATGAAAAGTGATTTCAAATTTCATTTGCTTAGTTGTGACATTTACTAAATAAATTTTAAGTTGAGATATCAGTTATTTTATTAAGTAGTTCTAACTGAAATTTTAATTTCTCATATTCTAGTGCCATCGAGGTTCTTCAAGCAGAGTAAAAACTGAGCATTTTTTGAGTTTGACCTTTATCTTAAAACAATTAAGTGGATAAAATACACTAAAACTTTTGAATCGGGGCTCCCTTAGGAGAGTTTTCTCTGAGAACCGATTCTATTTTATTTATATATAGATAAAAGGGATATTAGGGGTAATTTTTTCGTGTCTATAGGTAACTCAAAACACAATAAACACTACAATTTTATTTATATTATATACAATTTAAAAAAATAAAGTTATTTCATAAAATGTTCATCAAGTGTCCCTGTACCCATTACAAACAACTCCCTTGTGGGTTCATGCAGTATTCCATTTATGATGAACCTTGCCTGATAACTCCTAACTTCCCTGAAATTTAAAAATATTTAAGGCCATAGGGATTCACATAAATCTCACCATTAATTGATGTATGACAAGTCCAAACAAAACTGAAAAACCTCTACAATCTAATGGCTTAAAATTATGACATAATTTAAAATTATATTTTGTAATTTCCTCAACCTTCTCTATCAAAACATCCACTTTCCATTCAACAATTAAATTCAATTATGACTTTGCAATTCACCTTGGCATGAAATCTATTTCCAACACCACACTTTTATTGGTGTGTTTTCCAAGCGTCCCACAAGAAGGCAATACTTGAAAATCATCACAAGGTGGACAAGATTCTAAAAAGTTAAACTGAGTGAAGTCAAATGTTGTTTCAGTGCAGAATGTTGGAATCTTCAGATATACAGTCTATTAACATGCAGTTAATTGATATATGTGCAACATTAAAAAATAGCCCAGAAAGCATCAATGTCAGCCAATAATGTTAATAATGACCCTGGAGATCTTAATTGAAAACTGAATTCATTTAAAAGAAGGTTCAACTCACCAATCATCCAATAACTGACAGAGTCTGATGTATTTGTCAAAGTAACCTCTTTCTTGCAAGATTGGTTTATGAAGCAAATCCCAAAGTCTATGCAATCCACAGAAAGGCTCAGTTTTGGTAATGCTACGGTTGCATAAAGAGGCAACTTTTGCTGTTTGTTTTGAAGTTTTTAACATCATCACAATAAAAATAGATGGCAGTTTAAATGGTATTTAAATAAATAATTTAAATGTGGAATGCTCAACAATGCTAAACCAATGTTACCCTATTGAAACTCTGCAGCATACTGTAATAACCCGGGGTCCTCAAACTAATTATGGCCTAGCAAGGTTTGTCAACTTAACACAATTTAATATAATTTTATTATGTAATATTAATATTAATAATAATAACAACAACAACAACTACAGCAATAACAAGTATGAAAACACAACAACAGTAATAATAACAAGAAAATATTTTGGGTGAAATATTACAATGGCAAATGATTGCATCACCTCGAGTAGCAGTCGACCACATTTTGGAATCGAAGAGGAAAAGATTCTGAGTTTGACGTCATCCATGATGTGCAGTTTCCTCTGGAAATCATCCTCACAATAATCACCTACCACCAATGAATCTCTCCTAAGCATGGCTGGTGTCAGAGAAAATGCAACCTTCACCTTGAAAAAGATTTTAATTATGTCCATCACAATCTTAATAATTATCGACTACTAGGCATAATACTACCTAATAATTTATCCATTTAATAAATTTAATAAAACAATTGTTACTTTTATTCTTGCCATAGGTCTGAGAACTATGATGTTTGACCTGCCCCAGAATTTAGAATTTGCATCTTCAATGGTTGTTTCATGTTCAGCTCCTCTTGAAGCAACTCCATGCTGAAAGACGGCCAATCCAAAAGGAAACTTCGTCAGAATATCAAAACAAACATCCTCTGGTCCTTCATTCAAAATGTATGCCTTGTTTAATTCAAGGAGTTGATCTTTTAATTCCTACAAAAATTATACGAAGTAGTTAAGTAAAAATTAAACTTAAAAAATTGCAGGATTTAATTACTGAAGGTGATTATTATTATTATTTATTTTTGTAATTTTATTTTCTCAGCCTCAAACATGAAACACACACAACATCATTCAATGACCTCTCCATTAGGTTTAGTGTCCATAATAGTAAGGTCTGAGATCAGCCTGGACATAAAGTTAGGAGGGGAAGTCAAAATCAATTGCGCCAAATAATGTCAACTGCTAATGTGATTGAGAATTCAATCAAAGGTATGATTGCCTTCTTCTGATGTCATTTTTATGCCCTCCAGGTTTTGTAGCTGTTTTGTAGCACAACGTGCTTAAAACTTGTTTTTGAAAAGCTACATTATTATTATTGTTGTTGTTGAAAGTGGTTATTATTATTATTATTGTTATTATTATTATTACCTCTTATACTATAATAAATATGTAAATTGCATATCTAGTAAAAACTACTTAATATGTAATCTATACTACATGTAATTGTATATTGTACACTACATGTAATAGTTTAAATGTAATACCACCATCAATATTGACACCTAATGGATGTAGAATTTTAGCTTTCAAAACACACATCAATGGTCAATTCTATTTACAAAAATAACTGAAAATCAATAAATCCTGTTTAGAAATTGTTGAAGTTAAAGATTTATTTTATTTTTTATGTTCAGAACAAATACCGACCGTGGAACCCTCAATTAGCAGGTCACCAGCCGAGCATTCAAAGCGAAGTCCTTCATCTCGTCCATAACAAACAGAAAGCCTGAGATGTTAAGACATCAATTAATGAATAAATCTTATTATCTGATAATTATTGATTTATTAACTTCATTATAAAAAAGTTTACTATCATTTAAAATATATCGAAGATCTTGATGGACATTAAGATACAAACTTTGGAACGATAACTTCTGCTGATAGGTTCAGATCTAGTGTTTCCAATTCAAATTTGTGCCGCCTAGAAAGCTGACCGCAAATGTACCTGTCCTGAGAGTAAATGGAAACATATTGAAATATATGATGCATGTAAACCAATCGATTAACACGCAGTGAAATTGACATGAAAAAGCACCACCCACACAAATGTTTTCAATGATGATGAGTGATGAGGCAATGCAGGAATGCATTTCATTTGCTACGCTGAACGACGGAGGATGGAACGTAAATTCAAAACTGAACTTCTCCTTGGCTTTCACAATCTTCAATTTTAATGAAAATCAAGTGCAAATATAAAATAAAGTCAAGGCCAAATAATGGCAAATAAAATTATAAAAAAAAAACAAAACTAACAGCTTTTTTTGGACATATTTCAAAAAGATTTTGATGCTTGATTTTCAAGCCCTTGTGTGTCAACATTTTCAATCTAAGAACTTTGTCTTCGTTTTCTGAAATCAGAAATAAAAAAGTGATAATTCAGGCAGTAATTTGCAATTTACAATCATGTAAGACCCGATAGGGAATTCTCCTTCCAGATGAAAATGCCACAAATTTAATAAAAAAAACGATTTCCAGAAAATTAATAAGGTGAGGTAGGAAAAAGGTAGACAACAAGTATTCCTTGTCAACAGTGAACAATACTTAAGGGAGCATAAAATTCATAAAATCTTTGAAATTATCTGGAAAATATTATTTACAGTCTTATCACTGATCAAATACCTGTTAACACGTCTGGTGTCATCTCAAAATCAGGAACAATGTCAACGACTTGTGAGTCGCTCGGGCAAAGGAAGTACATCTCCCAATCCATTACAATGTCTGACCAATATCAAGAACACAAGGATTTTGTTAAATGTTACTCTATAATGCTTGCAAATATTATTATTATTTATAATATTACGTCATATTTTCACCATCACTTCATCAGCTATTGATATATTGTCATTATGGGTTTAAAGTATTAAATTGTACCTATAGATGAATCATTTGCAACCTCCACAGCTCTCTTGACATCAGTTCCACCAAAATAATGCTGACCAAATCTTGAAATTGCAAAATACAATAATTTGATATAAATTATTACAGTACAACACAATTTATTATATTTATATTTATTATAATCCTTATGGAAGAGAAACAAATGGCTGAACTCAACCTAAGGTATGTGGGATTGCTGGGATTGGAGCCAAAGGAAGGAGCCATCATTTGGAAATGAACTGGGCATCCTTTAGTTGAATACTTAATAGGAATGTTCATGCTTGTGCACCCAACCTTCAAAAATCATTATATGTTTTCATTTTATATTTCAAGAGAAGAATGAATTAATGGTTCTACAGCTAATCGATGCTATGAACAGATGGATGTGATGGATCGACTGACGAAAGATAATAATGGAATGGAAGCGACTGATCGGTTACGAGTTCACACCTGGCAACAGAGGCCGTCCTCGTACTTGCCAAAGGTGTCGGCGAGTGCGGTCACGAGGATCAATGCTTTCTCGTTGGGAGCGAGAGATCCCGAGGAAGGGTGAACCATGAACGCAACTCCTGCAGTGGGCTTCTCAAACATCTTCTTCCTCAAACATTCTAAAATAATTAAATTCATTTTTTCAAGGGTTTCTGTCATAAAATTATGGTCGTCACGACTACTCACTTATTTGTCGCTCAATTTCTTCATCGCCCTTTTCATCTTTAATTTTACTAAGAAATATTATTAAATCTTTTAATTAATGATTAATTAATTAATAATTATAAAAATTATTCAAACCCAAGCAATGCCTTCTCTGCTGGTGTGAGTGCGATGGAAGGATTGAATGTTGTGACATGCAAACTAAATTCCACCACCTCTTCGCTACGACTCGTCAAAGACAAATATTTCCTTTCCACCTTCCAAAGCTCTTTGTTTGATCCAAAGTCGATCTCAACGTCCGTTGACACGTGTTGTGAGACGTCACTGGAATCAATTGCAATCGATTGGAATTCAATCACTTTGTCAATCACTGATTGCACTGACATCAGCAGAATATGATAGTAATTTATAAATATTATTCATTTTTAGAATAAAAGTCAAAATGTAGATTTCTTTGGAAGAATGTGTTCATGGAAAGCTTTAATAATTTTAACATTAAATATGTCTAAGCAAACAAACAATAATTACTTTATGCAAATCACTAATAGCATGCAGTTTGGCCAAATGGGAAGCAGTGTTCATGTGTGATGTTGTTTTGAGCTATTGTTGTTACATTTGTTAGGTTACATTTGTTAGGTTACATTGCATGAACATCCACTGCACCACCAGGGGGCATAATACAAATTGCACCTTGAATAAGAACTACATTTGCATCCTAGAAGATATATAATGTATATTCACAGATGAAACTCACTTTGTGACATCCAAAACTTTGGGGTCATCCAAAACTAAAACCTCGAAAGACTCCTGAGATTTTGTAACGACAGCAGAGATGCACAGAAATACATCTTGTTTTGAATCATCTATCTTACAAGGAATCACGATGTCACTGAAGTTTCCCTAACGAATATTTGTTGGTGAAAGTTTCAAATGTTCAATTTAATTCAAAACACCACAATTTCCAACCTCATTGAAAGGGTAAAACGTGACCTTGCATTCGACAATCCCTCGAGCTCCGATGCAACCTCTCTCGGGTTCCACGGCGACGACAAAGTCTCCATCGGGCAAGCCCTGCCCGGAAAGACGAGGAATCAGAACGAGATGAGGAATTCTCGGAATTAAAATAATAATAATAATAATAAAAATAATAATAATAAAAATAATAATAATAATAATAATAATAATAATAATAAACTTGCATCCATCCACTGAAATGATGTCGTGATGGCAGTTCTATTGATCAGTTTAATGACCGCCTCGTTGTTCTTTTTAAGCCGAGCGTCGCAGAACTTCACGAAACTCTTTTCTAAGCAGACGAGAGGCACCTGAACATTGGCCTCCACTTCAAAACAGGTGCTAAAATATTAAAGTGGATGACTTTTTTTTAAGAATTACTCTTGAATTATTTTTTTATTTTTATTTTATGGCAATGCTCAAATACAATTAACTAGGTATGAAATTGTTACCCTTTTTATTTTTAATTTATATATTTTTTAAATAATTATTGTTTATAATTCATATATTATTAATATTTAATTTATATATCATTTTATGTGATTTTTAAGTTTTTCTTCACGATCCCCACACTTTTAGACTACTTTCAACTTGAATTATTAAAGCAGCTTTTTTGCTTCAATTATAACACAATGCTCAGAATTAAGAATTCATAGAAACCTTGGTGAACCCATGTATGGAGATAGTTTCAAATGTCGATGGATTCTTCCGGTAACCGAGGGCTTCAACCTCGCGACAACTTTTTGCTCCTCGAATGGTCTCAGTGAACCTTTCCAATCAGGTTCAAAACTCAAATCCCCAGTGTCCTTTATCCAAATGAATTAAAATAAAATTATGGAAACAGCACCAACTCGTTGCTCTGCCATCCTAACCATGGAGTCGTCTCCGTGTATGAACCACGTGACGAAAGCAGGGCTGGGATTGATGATCTTAACGACCTTGTTGACCTCTTCCCCCACACGGACGAGACCAAAGTTTATCTTCTGTTCGCTCAAACCGAGCTTAGAGCACTGTTAATTTATTAGCATTAAAATATATAGATCACCAATCATTCATTTATCACAAAAAGTATTTAAAACCACCTTAAATTCTCCGATGACTCTCAGTACGATGCATTCCCTCCCGTCGATGAAGCAGCAGACGTTGTGGTCCACGTCGTACGGACGATCGGATAGCAAAGACAACTCGAAGGATTTTTCACGTTCGGCAGCTAAAAATGGAAAAAGGTTGAATATAAATCCATATAAATATATTTTGGTGTCATGCAAATAATTTATTTATTCAGATATTGGCGATATATTCTGTTAATATGTTTATACTTTGTAAAAACCTCACTTAGTAGAGACAATTATTTGATCTCAATAATAAGTAAGTTGTGATGTAATTGCAAACAACAACAAACCAAATAATGACAACTTGTAGTTGATTAAATTCATATTTTTAAAAATAATAACAAAAATAATAAACATGTAAACCACAGTGGTAAACCAATGAACATGAATGATCATACTAAAAGTTATTAACAGTAACTAATTATTATTGATACTTGCCAACTTCTCCGCAATTCGGACGGACCCTTAACAAATATGGTTTCTCCACATTCACCCATTTGAAGGAAATCTTTGATGAACTTTTGTTGACAATCTGCATAATTAATATTTATTTCTAAATAAAATACTACTTGTTAATCATTCATTAATCCTCCAAAATAATTGTTAGGATTGCACCAACTTTTAAATTACCAACATAACTAACATCATGTACATAACATCCTTATGAACTTTGTAATTAATAGGCTTATTAATAAATCAATATCATTGACCACCTGGTTACCCAATAATGTAATGTTATCTAATAATGTTATGCTATCTAATAATTTAATACTACCAGATTAATTAATAATGTTAACAACGTAATCAGATGAAATGCCAACCAACCAACCTTGACCAAATGTTTTCTTTCAACTTGTATTGGAAGCGGAGCAGGAAGGAAAAGAACTTGTGGAAGCAGCGACACCTGGTGAGGGGCGCAGACTCCAATCAGCTCCATCATCAGAGAGGAATCTTCTGTTAAACATTTAACAACTACTTTGTTTATATTACACATGAAAATCAAGATTTAAGTTTATTTTGAAGTTCACCTTCCGTTTTGCAGGAAGACGTTTCTCTGCTGTTATGAGAAAATTCAACTTCAAAACGGATTACTTCCTGATATTTGCCAACCTTCAAATATAAATTCACACTTTAAATGCCATATCATATAATTAGATTTCATTTTATTGCTTTTTTTCTAAAAAAAAGATTAACATTAATTGATTTTTAATTATTAATCGATCAAATCATCCTCTGAATCAAACTGCTATATAAAAAATTACGACAGAAATAACCTTCTCTGGAGAGAACTTAATGTCAAACTTCATAATATCACAGGCAGGCAGCAACCCTGATTTTGGTTCAACCATAAATTTACTGTGTGCCACAACTTTCCTGTCTGCTTCTGCAAAGCTGTTGTTTGTGTTGCAAGGTTCGACATCTTCTTGTTCTTCTCGCGGAACTTCAAATTCCGAGTAAAAATTCGACCAATTAAATGGAACGTCGACGTTGCTGGAAAGAGAAAATGATGGAGATATTATTTCGAAAATTGTGGAGATATTATTATTTATTATTTCGAAGTCTGCTTAAATTTAAACAAAAAAAGTTCAAATATAAATTAAAGATTGTTCATCTCTTTATATAAAAATGTATAAATTAATAAAAGGTGGTCAAATTAGTTACTAAAAAAAAAAGTGCAACATAATCAACATGTATCGCATGTGTATCACAAGTATCACATGTATCGCATATGATACATGATGACTGCTATAATTGCAAATCCAACCAACATGCAATTCTTTATGAGAAGCTTTTTCTTAGCAGTTGAGCGGAGGTTGATGTTCGGAAACCTGAGCAGGTGTTGTGCCGAGACATCCTTCGTTTCGTTCTCCTCGTAACTCGACCAACCACCCTCCACGTCGATGACCTCAATCCTCGGCACTGCCCCTCTTCCTGGACAAAAGTTGGCACGTCGATGCATTTCTCGATTTTATATGAAGCAAATAATCAGACGTCACGGTCCAGTGACTTAAGTTGCTAAATGAATTTTGCTGTTGTTAAACTTAAATTTAGAATAAACTGTAGAAATTATGCTGATTCCATAAATCTGCTACTTCAAAAAATCAATGGAATTGTCCATTCTGTCCATTAAAATTGAATTATAATTAATTAATTTCATGTGGCCTCTGAAGTTTTCATCAAAGTCACAAAATTATTGATGTCGGAGATGTAAATTTATGCCATGCCAGACATCTACCAGAGTTATTATTATTGTTGCTATTGCTATTAATATTATTATTATTATTATTATTATTATTATTATTATTATTATTATTATTATTATTATTATTATATTAATATAATAAAACAACATCTGATACACAATGGTAGCCAATGTGAATTTATATTGTACATATTACAGGTTAACTCAAGTCACCTGTTAAGTTAATCCTCTTCAACTGACAATTATCACAAACGATGAGCAGAATTTCAGAATAACAAACATCTGAAATTGGACCAAACCCAACTTCCACCTCCACAACATCACAAGTTGACAATTGAAAGTAAATTGTCTTCAATTCAAACACTTCTCCAACTTTCAAAACACCTTCCATCAACAAAGTCTGAAAGACAATTAAAAGAAATATTTAAACAATTTCTGAGGATCATAAACAATTTCTTTTTTAAACATGTCCTATTTACTGCAATTTTGTGCAATCTTCTTTGATTCGCTTGAAATTCAAAAGGAGAAAATACTTATTTTATTAGTAATTTAACATCAATATTATTATTAGGGTTAGGGCTTGGGTTAGGTTTAGGGCTAGGTTTAGGCTTAGGGTTATGGATAGGGTTAGGTGCATATCTTGTGCCATTGTGCTACATTCCAGGAAGCAATTCTTAAATATTAAATATACATTTCGTATTATGCGCATATTTATGATTGGTCAGATTGGAATATTTTAGTTTATTATTTATTTATTATAAGTTATTATATTGAAGGATTACATCCTAGAGGTTCATCAGACCTTAAGCTTGATGGATGGCCATCTTGACTCAGGAACAAAACAAAACTTTCCTGGAGATCCAATATTTTCTATTCTGAATCTTTTGGACTTTGTTTTGCCCAATAAACAATCCCCCAAGTCAAATGAGACAGGCACTGCGCAAAGACAATTTTATAAATTTATCTCAAGTTGGTTAATTAGTAGGTCAATGCCTATCATGAATTAGTAGCCGTAATGATGCATCTTGCTAGAAACAGTTTATTATACTAACGATAACAGAGTCACACTAATGTATCAACAAAAGCTTTCATTTAATGATATATATTTACAGTCAATATTTGTATTAATTTTGAAATGTATACAACTCAAAAATATTCAAAACTTTTTAAAATTGGAGGTGGTCTGATGGCTCTGAGAGGAACAACAAAGCCATCGCTTTGATCCACTTCTGCAACGAGGCAGTCCTCATAATTTGCCAGAGAATCAGGACAAAATCTGATGGCAAACATGCAATGGAGACCTGGAGCTATGGACCCATTGCAGCTAGGAAATTGACCTGTTCAAATGTTATAATGTTTAATTGTCTAAATGTTTAATTACTTGATTAAATTTAAATATTTGATCGTTTGAAAATTTAAATGTTTACTTGGTAATATACAACATTTAACTTTATCTTTCTACCATGAAAGATAGCCAAACAATCTTTGCAGAACTTCAATTTTATAAAATTTTATGAGATTTATTTATGGTCAAGTCACTAGGACTTGGGCAAGTTCAAGCTCAGAATTTAGCAGTCAATTGACAAGTTCAGGAAAAGTATAATTAAATAAGTAAACCAATCAGTTTCTCTAAAGACACAAGAAGCCATGAAATCATTAGGCCATAGTTTCATGCAATCAAGTAATTCAACTAATTTGATTGACTTATTAAAAGATTTGTGTAATTTTTACATTTTGTTTACGTGTTTAGATTTTAATAATGTTTCTTAAGTTTATTTAAAACCACCATCATATGGAAAATATTAAATAAATCATTAATTATCATTGTTCATCAAACTACCAAGTCCTAAAAATATAACAAACTTATCATTATACTACATGTTAGTAAACCTAATTATTATACTTATTATACTACATGTTAATAAACCTAATTATTACAACAAATTCTTTATTAATTCATCAACTCACCAAGTCCCAATGAGAAAAAAGGAGTCCTTGGAGGAATTAGTCTTAAATTCCTGGAACTTTGTCCTACATTCTTTATGATAAGAGGAATCTGAAAAATAATTTGTAAATCAGTGATGCAAGGAAATGAAAGTCGTGATTGTTGCTGATAATTGACTGATAATTGTTGGAAACTTTAAAAGAGAATAAACATCTTTAAATAAAGGAATTAAATTTAATTGCATAAAAACAAGAAAGGAATAATTACATGAATTAAGTACATTACAAGACTTTAAGTACATTCCTCTGACATTACATCTGCTCAGTTATACATAAAACAACACCTTCTATCAACAAAGCATAACTTGTAAATTATTTTTGTTATTATTAATTATTAAATTATTATCAAATTTTAATAACTTGACCGATAAGAAACACGATCCTCACTTCATAAACAACTCCAATCTCATATTCTTGAAAAATAACTTCACTTGGGATGGTTAGGAAAATATCTTTCCTAAGAAAATAAATAATAAATTGAATGTTGAAAGAATGGCTTTTTAATAAGTACAAGTACTTATTTTAAGGCAAAAATATCATAATAAATGCAATTAATCATTAAACTTTTTAATCATTTTAATGATAAAATCATTTTAATCAAGGTGTTTTAAATGACCTTTCTAGAGATTTAACTACTTTTTGATTCTTCTGTTTACAAGAAAGGTTCTTGAAACATTGAACAATGTTTCTGTTCTTGTCTTCTGTTTGCTGTTAAATGTTCAAATGTTAAATATTTCTCAAAAATGCATTAAAACATTAGTTTGAAAACTGATATTTTCAAGCCTACATAAGAGTTGAGTAATTATAATAAGTTTAACAATACCAATACTATAATTTTACTTTAATATTATTTTTATATTCCACATTGTTTTATTTATATTGTTAGAGAAATTCTCAAAATTGAGCAAAAATAAGCAACTCATCATTGAAGATTGTTTGTTGTTAAATTGTTAAAGTGTTGCCAATTAAAAATAAATTGTAACCGATCAATATTTAAGGTATAACCTCACCCGATAATTTAAATAATTTGAACTGTTCCTATTGAGTTCTTCAGATCCAAGCTTGGCTTGAAAAGATAATTCAATCAATAATTATGGTGCAGTTTCAAATGAATGCATTCCAGACTGAGAGATGAAATCATATTAATGGTTACATCTATTAAACCATGACTTTAAAACCTTAAAAATACATTTTAAGTCAAATACACACTTCGAATGTTCGAAATTACTGCCTTTGGTTGAGGTATATTCTCTAATAACTGATCAGAAAAACTGACTGATTTCGAAGATAATTCTGCATAAATTATCAAAATAAAGTAATGTCGATTTCTGCAGCAACCTTAAATTATGTAAGAGTAAGCATTTTTACCTTCTAGCTTTGTATTAATATGTGACTGGACCTCCAAGTCCAATAATTCCTTTTCTAAATCATCTGTTTGTTTAAGCACATTTTGATGGTTTAAGTAAACCTTTGAAATAACATTATAACATTACATCAAATTTTACAAATTAATTCTAATGCTGATTTTTCAAACCTCCTTAGATTTTTTTGCAAATTCTACATTTTCACTATCACACGATAATATCAAGCTGTCTGTTAATTCAGAATCAACATATGTTTTAAATTGAAATGATCGAAACTTAGTATTCAAAAAACGAGAAATATCGTGCACTTTGTAAATATTTGTGCACTGCCCGCTATCACCCATTATTTACGACTTAAGTGTTTCCTTGGTAACCGAACACAATCAACAGATGAAAATTGTTCCGAGATGTGATAACATTAATTTAATTTAAATTTTCCAATTTGAAAAAAAAAGTTAGTGTCATTTAGTAATAACATTAAAAGAAATAACTATAAGTAGCTTTTAATTATAATAATTTGTTTATAATAATATTGTTTATTAAGGAGATTGTGAACTCCACTTCCTACAACTAGAGATGGAAACAAATACCGGAGTACAAATACTTTATCAAGTACTTCGCAGATATCTAGTTTCTCAATGCTTTTCTCTTCAATTGACACTGTTCCAGCAGTTTTTAAGTCAGAATTGTTCCAATGTTATAAAATCGCATGATAAAAGTTTTGACTTTTAGCCCTTATTATACAGCCCATCTTTACCTGCAACCACTTTGGATGCCTCATCATCAATGACATTAATTTTTCAAAATCAGTCTGTTACTCTTAATATCGGTATACTTTTCGACATTTCTATCGCACATCCCCGAGCGGTGTTGGTGGTCTTTATAACCATCCGTTTGTGATGATATACATAAATAAATAAATACAAATAAATTAAGTTAAATCTCTAACAAATGTGAGTGCTGCGTTGAATGATGACGAAGGGCAAGGTTATTTCATTAAGTTCTCAGAGAGTAAAGGTTCTAAGAATTGATTTCAAGTCGCATCTTATCTACACACTTTCAGCTCCCCCAGGCCCTGAGCAAATCTGTGCCTCACAAAAAAAAAAACCAACCGCCAATAAATTTAAAGTCTATCATATGTGAAATTTATGGTTTATAATAGATTGACACCAGAAACTCGTTGTATGACCAATGGTCATTGACCATATATGCTTGTAAGCATGGAAGGGCCTGAGACTCCAACTGAATTTCTTGACTTAGTACTAGTTTACTTTGAAGAAATCTCAGAAAATACGACTTTTTGTAGATTTTTTTTCAAAAGTTCAAGTCAAAATCTGACCTTTGCGAACAAGGAGAGGGGTTGTCTAACTCCTTAATGGTTGTGTAATAAAATTCTTCCCAAGATCACAGATAGTCTGAAGGAAATCCCGTTTCCTTGAAAATGCTATCTGATTGTCGTACGAAGGGGAGGCATTTTGAAGGGTTAGAAATAAAAAGAATGAAATTTTAATATGACAATGTTCATACAGTTTTGACGATTTTCTGAATTTTTGGTCATATTGGGTCGTCGGGATATCATTGCAAAGGAGAGAAGCAAGTCGATTGAACACTCCGGCGGCTAAAATGTAGTACAATCGCTGTAGTACTTTCATGTTTTGACCTTGGACATTTTTTAAATCCTTTGTGTTGGATCGTATTGGATTCCTAATTTAGTCAATAAAGAATAAAAGGAATTGGTACGCCTCATTAACTAACCAACTACAACTAGCGAAAGAAAATAAAATGAAAAACGGTTCTAGAATAATATTTTATCGGGTCTAAAGCATTCATTCCCCCCGCTAAACTAGGCCCATCCCCAAATCCTAGAGAAGTGTATGATAAATATTAATTTAAAAGCTTAGATAAGCCAACGCATTTTTCTTATATTTCTCTTCTGATATATGCTGTGGAAACTTAATTCCGAATGACGTCTTCAAAGCATTCATGCACAAACTCGTAGATACGGCAATTTTAACTTTCGTGACTCAATTTTGTTATAAAAACAATGGAATATAATAAATAAGGTTGTTTTCTCAATTAATAATCTACATAAATTTGGTTGTCACATATCCAAATGTCCATCAATTTTAAATAAGTAAATGTTTAAAAATATGCTTTACAATTTGCATTATCAAATTTAAAATATTAATATAAATCCTTTTCATCTACAAAACGCATCCGTACATCAACATTTCTTTGTGAAATCGAACGGAAGTGCCGGCGGTGGTACACCGTCTAGTTCGTCGAATCCTGCTATCGTTCGTTTACGGTTCAGGTATTTTGAATATTTTTATTTGGCTCGGGAGTATTGACATCGCCATGGAATAAATGCGGTTGACCATGTTGACATTCTGTAATACTTGCATTCGGTCGTTGCAACAACTCAGTTTTTGTCTTCCTGATAGTCTTATTTGCTCCGATCAAGAATACTTCATTTTGATGTTGAGTCAACTTGTCATTTGGGAAAAGCTGTTGATCTTTATTATGTTGTTTGCTACCGTTGCTTGCATTGTTTTGAAACAGAGTTGTTGGTTTTTATATTTTGCTGATATCACTTAAGAAAACAATTGTTGTGTTTTACTTCAAAGGATGAAAAGAAGTACTAAATATAGCGATCCTGAAAAAGATGAACATGATGTCCGTCACGAAAGTGAAAGAGCTAAGCATTATCAGTACAACCCAAATTTTGCATCATCAAAATATAATGCTGATGCTCTAGAATATCCATGTGAAACTTTCACGAGCCTCAGATTAAGCAATATCAATCCAAGAGTTTCAGATGAAGATGTCAGAGAAGCTGTTTATCAAAGTTTCAAAAAATTTGGAGAATTCAACATAAAGTTTGCACACACTGTTGATCGTCGACTGGTTTATGTCAATTTTGCATTTAATGAAGATGCCATTGTGGCTAGAAATGCCTTAACAAATCGACTTGAACTTTTTGATAGGTTGATATGCATAGAAACAGTTAACCATAATAGACAGTGGTCTAAGCCTGCCCCCTACAGAAGTGAATATGTTCATTATCGTCCTAATTCTCCTGGTCATAGAGTGCCGAATGATTCTTGGGAATATCAAAGAAGGGATGTTCGGTTGCCTGATTACTATTACCAACCTCGAATTTCTGGAGAAGACCCAAGGCACATGGTCGATATGAAACACATTCCTCCAGAAGAGGATAGAAGAGCCACTCGAACACTTTTTGTTGCAAATGTTGATGATAAAATGGATCCAGAGGTACTCAGGAAGTATTTTGACCCCTATGGCATCATTGAAGACATTGACATAAAGTGCCCTACAAAAGGAAATGGCAATCCTTATGCCTTTGTGAGATATCTTAATTTGGACATGGCTTACGCAGCCAAAGTGGAATTGTCGGGTCAAATGCTCGGAAGATATCAGTGCAAGATCGGTTATGCAAGGCCTGTGCCGACGACATGCGTGTGGATAGGTGGACTTACAGATGTTGTTCACAAGCATGACATTTTGAACCATTTTGAGAAGTTTGGCAAAATTGTTGCTTTCAAATGGCCAAGAGGACAAAAGTATGCATTTATTGCTTACGATAGTGTTGATGCTGCCCAGTTGGCCATAATAGAAATGAGAGGATTTCCTCTGCCAGGAACAGTCAGAGGTCTCCGAACTGATTTTGTGGAACTGAAGCAGCTTGAAGTCACTCAGTCACATGACAAAGATGGGAAGAAGCGACACAAGAGAAAAGCATCGAGGAGCTTGAGTCTGAGCAGTTCTGGAGGGAAGCGGAACACTACCAAGAGAAAGCATAAAGTTTCAAGAGGTGGTGAAAGCATCTACAGTTCAAGCTCTGATGAGGAGAAGGGATTTCACAAGAAGAGACGGGATTCATCATCATCTAAAAGTGATTCGAATGCCAGCAATTCATCTGGAGAAAGTTCTTTGGAGAAAAGGAAAACGGCTTTTCAAATAGGCAACATTGAAGCTGCAGAGACCATTGTTGATCTTGCCAGATGCCTGCCTGTTCTGTGGAGTGGGCTCATAGAGCTAAAAAACAGTACTTTCTACACTCACATGCATCTCGTCAGTGGCAACGGTAGCTTGGTGGATTCTCTGATTGTCGGTCTCATGTCGCCTAGCCAATCTGCTCTTAAAATCAACCAGAGGCTCAGACTGGACAAGTCAAGATTGAAGGAAGTTGAAAAAAGGATTACTCTCAGTGGAAGTGATGGTCATTGTGTTTTGCTAGCTGTTTCAGAAACTAGTAAAGATGCCAAAAAACACAGACCCCTGACAAATCTTGTCTCTTATCTGAAACAGAAAAATGCTGCAGGAGTGTTGTCACTATCTGCAAAAACAAAACAGAGCCACGAAACAGGTCTACTTCACACCTTTCCACCCTGTGAATTTGCATACAGTTATCTGCAAAAATGCGCTCCTAAACTGACTGCCTCATTCGACGAAAATGACTATATTGTGGCCATATTGGTAAAGGTCAACTGACAATGATTTGGTAATGATGACAACGACATTTTGTCCCAATGTTGTTTGTAAGGGATTTCTAATTTGATGTAGATAACTCTGAATGGACTAATGAATTCTTAATTTAATTAGATTTTAGATCATCGATGTTACCAATGACACTAAGAACTAGGAATTGTTTTTTTAATAATGTAAATACAATGTTTGAAGTGTGCATTACATTCTTGTTGGGGATTGAATTTATTCTTAGTATTTGAATGCTTTTAAGTGTTGGGTCAGTCTGGCTAACACTTTATGTTGATCTTCAACAAATGATACTATAGAAATAATTTGAGCACCACAGAAAATTGGGTGAGTTCTGCTTCCAATTACAAAGCCACTTAAAATACATGCGAGATGATCTAATTCCACGTGCGCATCTCGCAGGGCGCAAGCTAAACTTTCTACTCACAAGTTGTTGTGGAAGTGTCAGGAAGTCATTGTCATTAATAACAATTTTAATTTATGCAATCAGAAATTGGCCAGAAGAATTGAATTGGTTTTTGGATTTAAATGATTTCCTTGGCAATTGCATGAGCAATGAATGCTCTTTTATCAATCTGAACCGGTCGAGCTGTTTTTGTTTGGTTGTTCTTGAGTAACAGAAGCTTGATCTGGAGCGACTTCCTGTTCTTCAACAGTTCCTTCCTCTTCTTGACTGATCATGTCTCCCTCCTCCTCCTCAAGTTCCTCTGGATAATTTTTGTTGATTAGTGATTGGCTTACTGGGGATAAATTTCAAATTCTAACCAGTTGATTGAATCTCGGGACTGGAGCTTCTTTCGATCATTCCTTGGAATGCGGCAGTCAGGCTCTCGGCAGCGTCGGACATTTCTGAAAGTTGGAAGAAATGAATTGAGCGTAAAACAGTAAAAAAGTCGATGTGTTCTCACCTTTCTCTTCCTCCTCCATAACTGCTACAAACTCATCAAGTGGCTCTTCTTCAGCTTCTTCCTCTCTTTGTTATCAGTTAATAAAAATCGGAATAAAAATGTTGAGACTGGTTCTTACATAGCCTTACAGGACCATGAGACCTAATTGTGACTTGAAACAGAAGCTTGGTGCAATGCCAAACTTATTTGGCATGCCAGAACTCATGATGAAACAACAAATTCATCTCATTATCCAGTCCTTTACTATTTCACAAATTGGTTGTAGAATGTTTAAGACTAGGCTCATTATGTGGAAATTTTACTTAACTTCGTGATTACCCAAATCACAGGAGCAGGGAGATTGTTTAAAAATTAACAAATTTACACAGATAATTTGTGGCTGTCTCTTTCTTTATGACCTCTGAAAACACGCTGTATGTCAACGGCTGCTGCACTTTGACTCAGCAGAGTTGCTAGTCTGGCGGAAGTCATGGCCTTGTATTCTCTTTGGATCAATTGAGCTGCATCATTCATTTCTTTTGAGCACATAGTCGCCATATCATCCGTCTGTAAAGTATTAAGTTTATAAGCATTTGAGAGCGATCACATTCAGAACCAGCATAAAAGTAGAAAGGTGGATGCTTTTCTCCGGGCTATCAGATTGTTATTCAAGATACGACAGGTAAGTATACAAACTTTCCACATTTTTGCGTTGTAAAACCTATCCTCGTGATCTCCCCCAACTTTGCATGGGTCATCGTTGTTTGCTGTGATTGTGAGATGCCAAGATGTTTTACTGGAATAACCACCTTAAGTCGAAAGCCTAACCTTTCCGGGAAGACAAAAGAAATTCGAAATATCTGGCTCCGAAAGTATAAATGTCGTCGGGCTGACTGCGCAGAAGTTCCCTTGTAAACCCTTCCAACATATTTCGGAAGCCCAAAGGCACGCGCAACTTCGTATTTGAAAAAGGCACAGCCATTACCACTCGAAACGGTCACGTTTGAAAAGACGCATTTTATTTTTTTATTACTTTTTTTATTTAGTTGCCATCTTCAAAATAAAAGCTAGTTTAATGATCGTATCTTTGTTTCATTGTATTCATTTCAACGGAATGGGGTATGGTTCCCACTTGCCCTAATAAATTGATAGCAAATTAAGTGATACGAGATTCAATTAATAATTGTATAAAACTAACCTTAAATCTCTCTCCATCAGATTTATTACATTGCACGGATAATGGCGATGAATCATAAAATGTTTTCAGATCGTCTATTTTTTCATCATTCCATGAAATAATTTTGTAATTATAAGAAATTCCTTTGCCAAAGTCAATCGGTTCGTTGTAAATCCTAGTTGACAAATGTATTTCTTTATTATTAGCCATGTGAATAAATTTCTTAAAAAACTTCACCGTTTGTAGAATGTAAAGATTTCATACAAGGACCTTGTTGCAAGGGAGCTTTTACATACTTCTAAGTCTGTCATAGGATAATAATGGACGTAGTTGACACACATTTCGTCGTAAATTGAAAATCCACCCTGTTTTGAAAAAAAATATGAAATCGAAATTTATTGCTGCATATGGGAACGAAACCATTTGAGCTAGCATTCACGATTTTAGAATTTAAAATATATAATAATCATACTCTGAAGAACATATGTGACTTATCAGGATCACGCTTATCGGCTACAGTGCAGAGAGAAACTTTGTGATAAATGATAAAATAAAAATTTAATTGTGAAGAAATGATAAAATTCAACACCATAATGAAAATAAATTGGACAAGAAATAATATTTCCGGTATTCCCAACAACTTAGGGTTGTGAACCATGTGAAAAGAGCAGAATACACACCAACGTCACATTGTATCTCTCTAAAGTCTGGTCAACGCAGGTATTGACAATTTCGTCACCCTGCGAAAAGATTTGATTAAAGTTATAAAAACGCTTAAATCAAAATAATATTTCCTTTTTAACCGGCATTATTCGAACGACTTCGTGCAATTTTCTTATTTCTTGAAAATGAGGACTGTAATGGTTATCTCGATTTACTTCAGGAAGCTCTACACCATTTCTAAAATGCTTGGTGTAAATTTTCCTGCCTGTCAGATGAGCATGAAGCTGTGATGCGAAGATATAGATGCCTTCCTTTGGCAAAGCCTGAAATATACCGTTCATGTACATTAATATATAATTAATTAATTTGAGCTTCAACAAGATAAAGGTTCTTATCTCACTATTTCCGTGCATTTCGATACACAGTATCCTTTAAGCTTCCATTCTTTTAACCCCGGAGGTATAGCCATTTTATCAGTATATTCCAGTCCAATTTCCATCACTCCGGCGTCGTACTTTCGGAGTTTATCGGTGATAAAAAATTTAATCCCGGAATTGTCTATAAATCCTGAATTGTTTACTTTAATCAATTTAACAATTCTTTATAGAAATATAAACTCAGTATTTCTTAACCTGGTAGGTGCTGTGGATTGTTGTAATGGATTTCTAGCATGATGTAACGAGAAAAACCTTTTCCTCCAATGGGGGCACCGGCTTCTTCTGGATATGAAATACCCTATTAAATATAATAGATTCCATGAAATTGGTTGATAACATCCACATAAAAAACACTTTCTTATCTTTCGCTGGCGAGATGAAGCTTTTTTGGTTAATTTTGACATTAAAATTTGGAAAAGCTTTTCCAACTTTCCCTACAGAAATGGGAAATCACACGGTTCCGATAAAGACATTCATAAATGATATAATCTCGGCCGTAAAGAGAAGTCAGGTAACAAATCTTGGAGAAATTAGACATCATACTAGGGAGTTGACGAATGATTTTCAAATTTTGCTTCTGGGGAGAATTCTAGCCTTTGTCATGAAGAATGATTCTTAAGGTCTCGTTCTGCTCAAGGTCAATCACCACAGGCTGCGAGGAAGAGGACAAGGGTCTTAGATCCAGCTTTCATATTTGAGTTTACAATCTTTGACCAACTTTGAGTATGAAGGATTCCGCATTCCAAGAAACCGCCAGGAGATGTGCAAACGATTGAATCGATTGGGAACTTTAGAAGTTCTAACTGTTGACTATTTATGAAATTGGTCTGTCAAAGGGAATACCATCCTCTCACATCAGAACCTGATTAATTTACCACAAGCTCCTTAGATTGCTTCCGATAGCAGAAGCGCAAATATCAGACAGCCACTGAGATCAATCGCGAAATAGTTCAAACTCTCTAAAATAGAGGCTCTAGAAGTTCTCGCATCGGAACTGCAAGGTCAAGCCACTTCTCAGATTTAAAAGGTTGTTATTTTAGATGGAGAATAACGAGTCAATAAGCATGTTGATGTTCGAAGGGGGGTTATCCAGACGATCCGTGACACTGCTAGGTGGAACCACTTTCACAAATGGTCTCAAGAGCGATGATAAGGCGTAAAGTGACACCCGTTAAAGTCATGAAGGATGTTACAACTCAACAATATGAGTCGATTCTGAGAATGTGCTTTCAAAAGTGACGTACCTAGAACAACACATATGTTTGAAAGAATGGATCTATCTCCTTTATATATCTGATCCTTTTTATAATTTAGGGAATGCCCCCGGGACATTGAACAGAATTAGATTGAAATATCAAATGTGGACTCTTTGGGGAAACCAAGTTATCATGTGTCATCACCAATGGCACGCATGCCCTTGCGGTTCACAAAAACATTCTGAAGAATCTAGATCCTTGAAGTAAAGCAAAACCTTAAACATTTGTTCGTTCCAAATGTTCACAGTGATTGCAGTAATCACGAAATTTTCAACTTCTAGTTGAAATGGGACATGTCAGCTCTCTGGGCATTGTGAGAATGACCTCATTTGATTGTCTTCGGAATCAGTTTTGTCAGTCTCACGACATTGATGAGTGGCATAGCGAAAAATTCATAAACGAATAACAACCTTTGCTCCCATGGCCCAGGCTCCAAGAACTTTGGTGCAGCTTTCAAGTCCGAGGGGTCTTTCAGATTTGGATGAACACGGAGCCTCATAATAAGGAAGGATAACATCAGCTTCAACCTGACAGTGGAAAACCTCCAGATGATGCACAATTCCTTGAGTTTCCTTACTGATGGCACCTTCAAACTTTGAATTATTTAACTAATTAATTATATATTTATTAAATTTGAAAAGCAATAATTAGTAATAATTTTTCTTAACTAATTTACTGCTCTCATTCCTAACATAATGGCAGTTCGTATTGAACGGAAAATGAAGTGAATTGAGTGACGAGCAAAGTAATTTTTCCATGTGGATCGAATTGTAACAACAAATGGTAATATTTAATAACAACAATTATAAAGATAAAAATAATATTTTCAAAATATAAAAATATACAACACATAACATATAGTATATAATTAAAAAATAATATTTATAATACTTGTTTTTAAAATAGTGATTGCTCGATATTTTATTGCTAGTTGAATAGCTTTTTATTCCGGTTAAGGATTGAATCCACCTACAGATATAATAACAGTTGAACAAATTATGATAACTTAAATAAGAGTGCATGACTTATTTATCCAATTCAGAGCGAATATTATTTGATTTTTTTATGCATTTTTCTAAATGCCGTTTAAACTCCCATGTTGAAACTGGGAGGTTTGCTTAAGTTTCATTTGTGCAACTACAATAATTCATTAGTTAAACAAGGAGGAGGAGGAGGCAAAACAAACAAACAAAAGAGAAAAATGTGCCAACTACCACATAAAAGAAAATTTGCCTCCAAAAATATTTTCTTAAATCGATAGTGATCGAACATGATCTTGACAACTCTACGGAATAACTTACCGCAAAATCAACTTACTAAATGTAACCTTTACTGTTCAATTCTGATCGAAATTATAAATTTAAACTGTCATTATTTTGCAAACCCTGACGATGTGAAGTTTTGAGTCGAAATGTGGAAGTTCTTGAAGCGAACACCAGTAGGTTGTTTCATCAGTTGGAACCTCTACCTGAATGCCAAGAATCGATGAAATCAAAAATTTGCGTTGATCGCATTCATTGATAAAATTTCTAAGTAAATGGTGATGTATAATAAATATATTCCCTTTACTCTTATAACCCTACCATGTATGGTATTGGTCATTAGGTTAATTTTATTTTTTTTTTTACAATAATTTAATTTTATTTGAATTATTTAATGTTATAAAAGTTGCATAAATTGGAAATGATTGAATTAAATGTAATTTCTATATTAGGAAGTAATTGATTTTTTTAAACAGAAAACATTCTTGGTTTCCACACTTGATTCACGTGAACGTGGAGTATTTGTACGTCATCGGACAGTCGCGGTTCAGGAAGTTGACTTTTTAATAGTTGAATTCTGTTTAACTTGGTTTCTTCTTGCTTCAGTTGCATTCCGTTGTGTACCATTCGTGATATTTTCTCTATAAAAACTATGACGTGCGTCGTTCCTCTCTGTAAATCATGTAGGTTTTATTATATTTTAGAACTAAGTATCCATCACGTATAATATCATCGTGAAAATCAGCGAAGGATGCGAGCCGAATCGGTGCACGGTCTACGTGAATAGATTCGCGAAGCAATGAAAGACACCTAGAATTATCGAGCCACGAAATTAACGAATTTAGACTGATGCTAGAAAGTTGGCATCCGAGACACCGAAGAAAAAGTTTGTACCGACTCGACTCCCATCCTACCGACGGGTATGAATCCCACGATTGTCAGAGGATTTCAATGGCCTAAGCTCTTGCTAGAAGGATCACTTCTTGAAGGAATCCGCCTGGGCCAAACTCCCCAGGCATGCATTATATATTTCCGATGAAAAGCATCTTTCGCAATTACCATACTTTTTTTCCAAAACAAAAGATTAAAAAAGAAACATCCTAAGGGAAGATTCTCGCTTGACGTCCTACACGAATGATAACTTTAATAAGTGAAGAAAAAACGGATGAGGTGAATATTAAACTATGAAAGTAATGGCGAATTGATAATTAATTGCTTATACAGACGTTTGAAAGAGCAAAGATTACGTTGATCAGATATATATCAGATATCAGTAAGTTGGAATACTGGAATAAACAGTTGGTCCCAAGCAAATTGTAGAGTGGCTTTTAACGTTAGATTTAGCAAAAGCGGTTCTCTAATCCCGTGATGAACGAAAACTATGTGAATGTCAGGATGAGACTTTTGAGAAAGTATGTCGAGATGATGCAGGCAGCCTGTGTTGATCGATTTTAGATGTATATTTATATCAGTGTTTATTGAATGATCCTTCAGTTTGTTCGTGACAAATAAATAATTTGTGGATGTTTTTTTTTAATATTAACAAGTGCTTATAAACGTGTATTAACTTAAGATGCTTTGTTATTTAAATCGTTAATAAAGATCTTGAAACGTGCTAACATCAATAGAGTAATCGTTATCATCGCCAGTGTCGTATTTCCTTTCGAATTCGATGATAGCTCCACCATCTTTAGTTTGGACAGCAGTCAGTTTGTAATCTTGCTGATCGTCGGGTAGGATAATTTCTTCATCATTTGTGTGCATGTCCTATTAAATAAATTTCATTCATTATTTATTTATCTATATTTTGGATGCTTTTAAATTTCATCTTTGATTTGGGGCTGGAGTTTGGTCGGGGTAGTTAAGACATTGGTAATGTGCTAGTTGTCTCTTAACTTGATTTGCATTTAAAAAAATATTCTCCATCACGTCTTCAATACATCCAATAAATAATGAGTGCTGAAACAATATATGCCGTCAATAGTCCTGTCTTTTTAGAAATCCATCTGAGCTCCTTGTAGTATTGTTGTTGTAGGGTTATTCAATTACTTACTCCAAATGGCTTTGAGGACCACAAAAAGCTGTCAACGACAAAAGCGGACTTTTGGGAGTAAGGGATAAAAATTTTGCGGACGTTTTTATTGATGACTTTTACCAATGATGATTTTCTAAAGATGCGTTTCATGAACTTATCAACGATTATTTTTTATTGCTTCCAATATTTGCAGTGCATGGAGTCCTTATTGAATTGAGATTGGCCATCAGACATTGCCTTGACATTCATTGCTTAAATGAAGCCCAATAAAACATTCAAAAGAAATATATTTGACAACAGTCACCAGAATTAGCCTGGAGCTAGACATGGATTGTGCAGACAACCATTATTGTTTAATAATTCAAACAATCATTGTTGATTAATAATATTTCTAATATAACTCAACGAACGGACAGCGTTCTGCTTATGGAGGTGAAAAGCAATTGTCCAACCGTATTCGCAGCCCGACTTTCTGTCATAAAACATTATTCGGGTCTTAGAAAGGGTCTTATGGTGGTACATAAATTCGTTCAGTAATTGGGATAAGTTGTTTGCCAGCCTTTAATCGATCAAATTCGTCAGAAAAAAAATCACGTCCCGTGGACCGAAATTGCTTTAAAATACAAACTGGAAATACTTTGTACTCATCTAAATATACTGTTATAAAGATATATTATAAATATAGCATATACCATTATAAAGATATATTATAAATATAATTTGGATATAAATAATAACACAGATTACTTTGCGCAAGGGGCCACCTAACCTCTTTATAATCTGACTTTCTAAGGGCATTCCTTCTTGTGAAATAAATAAATAAATAAATAAATAAATAAAATAAATATATCATAAAGCACCTGCAAGTGAGGTTCCATGGCAGAATCGAACCAGAACAAGACGAGGTCAGCATTTTTTGTTTCGCCATAATTTGAGAAACCCATGCCGAATAAATCATCGTCTTCCATTTCCACCTGAATTCGAAAATAAATGAGGAGTTTGGAGTCATCCATGTCCCAGGATACTTTGACTGGTAGCTGAGGATAATAAGCAAAATCGTATCGATAAACATTTGTTTCCACATAATTCGATTCACGGACAAATGCATGGCTGTTGTGGACCAATACAAATACGGACATCATCACAGAGAATTTTTGCTTCTTGGTCAGTAGAGCCATCTTTGAAGTATAATCGGCACGGTCGCAGTCTGTCCGTGTTTTAAATGCAATTTAAGCAGTCTTTGAGGCGCGCATGCACTATTACATTTATTTTGCATTCATCATATGTAGATGACTGAATATTTCTCTAGTTAGGACTGTTATCTAAATCAGTGATATTAAGTTAAATTTTTTGAAGGACCGAAGTTTTTGTGATTGGTGTCCAATGGCCAAGTTTAAAAAAAAATCAGTTGTAGGTAGGTGCCATCTATCAGATATTTTTGTGATCTAAGGATAAGTTTACTAACTATAAACTATAATTTATAGGTTGGACTTATATCTTATTTCTACAACATCATCGCCAACCATCTCGCTTTAAATCGTTTCTCGAGGAGGGCAGTAGGCATCTTCCGCAAAATCACGTTTAATAGATCTATAAATTCTTAGTATTATGTTGTAAAAAATAACACTGCATCTATTGTGGAAGTGTTATATACAGTAAAATATGCAAATCTGAGTTGAGAACATAACGGCCTGCCAAAGCCCTCTTTAAAGTCTCATTTGTCTGAGACCTATTGGCCCATGGGTCAGGCTTTGACGGGCTTTAGCGGGCCGTACCGGCCCTTGCAGATCTCTAGTCAGTAAATTGATATAAGCTAAAAGTTTTACTGCTTGCCAGCGAGAATAAAAAATATCGTGATACGTTCAAAAAATTCGAATATATCTAATACTTGTGATATATTTGATATTCATCATATTATGTCTGATATTTATTTTTAACAAGAAAATGTGATGAATATTGTTTTCTTTAAAACTATTTAAGATTTATTTTATTAAGCTTGGTATATCCATTATTATCTTTGATTATTCGATATACATGAAATGAAAATATAAGTGGTTTTGTTTTATGTTTTTTGTTTCATAATTAAGCGATGTGTGAAATTTCTAAGTAATGTTTTTTCCCAGATTTGTCACAAAGGCGATTTTAGGCGTTTTGCCCTGGACGCCAATATCCTCTAGTTACGCCAATGTGTACCGTGCAAGAAGTGCTTGTAACAAGGAAAGAAAACGTAGAAAATATTAAATGGCCAGATGAGGATGAAGTTGACTCATCTATATCTTCAGTAGTCCTTCCAAGGTTCTCTGGATGCTGAAATTGTAACACATATGGATGAACACTTAGTTTCATTTGTGGACAATTTTTAAATTAATAAAACATACTAAATCAATATGAATCACTTAAATGACAACTTTATCCTTTATTATACAGGTTGTTTTCTAGCTTTTAAAAAAAAGTTTGTAATGTGTGTCATATTTTTAGAGGAGGGCCTGAGATTTGTGTCAATGGTGTGACATGAGGGAGGGGGCTAAAATGGTCCAAATTAACATGACATATTTCATAGACGTCCCGACACATTTTTAATTTTTTCAAGTTTGGTGCTATTTCTTAATGAATTTCACCTGCGGAATTCAAATATAACAATAATGTTTATTAGGTGACTCTAGATTTTGACTATTTATTGGCGGAAAGGTTTCCGCTGATTCCTTTTACGGTCCGCATAAAACTACGCTTTGCGAGGAAGGCGTCACTTTGCCCTATCCCCGAACAGGCCTTAACCATGGCCCATCTGTCTTATTTTAGCGGGACCATTAACAGCGAAAGTAATGTAGTGTTTTATTTTTGGTAAGAATACGTGTTTAGAAGCTGGATCTGAGTTTCATGATGTTGAGAATCTCAAATCTAAATGTAACACACTTTATTCAATAATTTTTTATTAATGAAAATATTCTTAAAAAAATATACACTTAAAAAAATTTTATGAAATTTTGAAGCAAAAAAAAATCTGATGGATGCTAAATGATGAGTTTTTATTTACATCCACATCGCTTTATTCGGTGACCTATTATCGACAACGACTCACAAATATCTGTATCTAAAATGTCGACCGTAAATAACTTTTATTTGAGATATTATGTAGGACATAAAGGAAAGTTTGGTCACGAGTTTTTGGAGTTTGAATTTAGACCGGAAGGTTTGTTTTTGATGCGCCATATTTGTGGCCGGATTAACGTAGATGATTCGTTGATTTATATTTTCGTCTTGTTAATTATTTGAGGCATATTATTTTTTTATGAATTCAATAGTTTGTGTTACTTCTGAATGGATGCTGCCGATTTTGCAATGATTAATTAATTTTGATTTTTAGGAAGATTGAGATATGCCAATAATTCGAATTACAAGAATGATACGATGATCAGAAAAGAAGTGGGTTTGGTGATGTGTTAACTTAGATATAAGAACTGCACATCAAAGTTCAAAACAATTTTTAGGTTTTTGTCCACAAAAGTGTCATGCAAGAATTGAGGAGAGTAATTGAGGATTCAGAAATCATGCAGGAAGATGATAATTTGTGGCCTCAGCCTGACAGAGTCGGACGACAGGAATTGGAAATAGTCATGGACAATGAACACATTTCATTCACCACATCAAAAATTGGCTCTTTGATAGATGTAAACCAGAGCAAGTTAGTAATTACAGCATATTTGAAATGCATTGTTGTCTTATTACATAATGTATTTACATCATATTGGCTGCTATAACTTTTTCATAGATTTGAATGAAGTTTTGCATCATTGTTTATTAATAACCTAAAGGTTGAATAATACATTAGTTCATTTAAACAAATTAACATTAATATGATGTTAAACATAATAAGACTTGTTTCTAACTTTTATCACTTTTCCTAGTGATCCTGAAGGACTGAGGACTTTTTATTACCTTGTCCAAGATCTCAAGTGTTTTGTCTTTTCACTCATCGGACTCCATTTCAAGATCAACCCTATATAATATCGTGATGACTGAAGAATTGCTTGGCAAATTCAGTGACATTGAACGTCTCTAGCATATAACTGGATTTATGTTATTCTTGGTGAATGATTTGAACAACACTCTTGCTGACTTTTTTTGGTAAGCTAAACATACTAAGAACCTGATCAATATAGGCAAGTTAAGTTAGTTTGCACTTTTTACATGTTTTGGAAGCTACTGGGAAGGAGTATTCAGATTATTGGTGGGTGCCTTGTTGAGTCACATAAAAGTTACTAGAGATGAAGATTCTCTTAGAGTATCTACTGAGGTTGCAAGCCTTAGATCATATTATTTTATTTGACTTTATGGAGTTTGACTCCTAGACAATATTGATCAAGGAATTAGCCTGAGATGTCCTAGCAGTTACAACTAAGTTTCTGCACTGCAATTCAATCTTCGTGAAATATAGCTGGTTAAACAGGGATGGTATGCAATAGCATGAGACCCTTACATTATATTTAGGAAACTGTTGTTTTGACAATTCTTGAAGAAGTAATATCTTTTGATGCTGGTTTTCCCACTTTAAAATTTTCACATTCTCTTGAATTAATGGATGATTTTGTACTTTTCCCATTGTGGTGCCTTAAAGGCAACTGTCATTAACTGCAAAGGGGGATGGAGGTATTTTAAAACACTTGTAATTCTGTACTTTCTAACAATTTGGAAATGAAGCCATTATTTTCACAACCAGGACAGAATTAACCATTTGACTAAAAAGGCTGTAGCCTTTAGTCATGAGGGAGATTGGCTTTTGTTTATTGGGCTATGGGGTTCCTTGCCAGTTGTGGTATTGATATGTGTGGGGCATAGAGGTCACTAAAACTCAACCTGCAAAAACTAGTGGTGTTGTGTGTGCAGATTGCAGTGACAAACAAGCAAAGTTCAACCTTTTTCCCTATCATTGACCAACTTTTGTAAGAATTAGCGAGACTAATTATAGCTAATGAAACTTCTAGTTAAGTAATTGATGTCATTGGAAACTTTTCGTGGGATATATCTGCCCTAGAAGTATACGCTACACGAGTAAAAAATATTCTGACTGCTATCATGAAGATGTTCCATTCCAACTTTTTCAGTGAAGTAATGCGATCAAACGATCGTTTTCAGCACTTAAACTTAACTTTGAGTTAAGACATCTTACGCTCAACCGTGGGACTATAGTGATCGACCAGGAGTCAATTTTACCTCTGGGCCGGGCGAACAAAAAAGCATTGGCCGGGGTCTCGTGTCGATCACTATGGCAAACACGTCTCCCTACGATCCTCTATATCCATATAGAACATGATATTGTCAAAAGTTTGTACTATTGCGATATTATTCATAACTTTGAAGTCATTAAGGCTAACCAAAAACAATTTTAGACATCATATTCATACATTAACATCATACATCAGTGGCCTTGAAGTCCACCGGACATACGCCACTTTAATAATCTGAATTATTATTATTATTAACATACTCGTGTGTATTAGAGACCGGAATTTTTTGTCCAGGCCTAGTCCGGCCCGATAAATATTGAAGTTAGGCAAAAACAGGTCCGCTCGAATTAAGTATCCATCCCATAAAAGATCTCAATATTATTATTATTATTATACACATTTTTCCTGCTTCTTCTCGGTCTCACAGCCGGTGATGAATGAATGCTGAGCACTACCAGTGCTCTCAGCAATTCACCCAAGAACTTTTCGAAGAATGCGGGTAGGGCCCAGCAAGGAGATCTTCTGAATCTCCGAAGTCTTTGGTCGTCCTGGTATCAACTCTACATACTTATTATTATTATTATTATTATTATTATTATTATTATTATTATTATTATTATGCAAAAATAAAACCGCATTCACTGCTTTACATTTTGTCTACTTTGATGAAAACCATAGCATGTAATTGCTCAAAGTTTCAATTATTACGTCTCTATACTCACTTAGTAAGATTTCAATAGTTTTTGTGAAACAAAATGAATAAAGCTCCATGGAAAATCCCTTTGATGTTGTCCAGAAGCGTTTCAAAGATTAAAGATGGTGTCTCTTTCTGTGCAGGAAATAGTATTTTATTAAATCGACCGGAGTGGCTACTATAATAAATTTCTATTATTATTAAGGACAATGTTAAATAATTATTTTATTTGATTTAAGGAGTGTTATATAAAATATGCAAATCTGATTTGAGAACATAATGCCAAAGCCCATTTTGAAGCATTTTGATGAGCCAAGTGGGAGGGCCAGAGCCGGTCCTTGTAGGGATCTAAAGTGTATTTAGGTTATGCTTCGGTTATTGTAAACTAAATTGCATTTGTGTTACATTTGTTTGTAAAGTTAGGCCATTCTTTATTCACCAGCCTTGGTCTGTCACGGCTTTTAATCCGACTCTGTTCCCATTTATTAATGTATAATATTGGAAGACCAAAACTGTTCGAGAGTTAGTCTGAAGGTTCATCCTGAAGGCTTCAATGAGGAGATTATTCCGGTAAAACGCTGAAAGAAGTTAGATATGGGTGTCCATGTCTGTGATTATTTAAATTCGAGTGACGCTTGTCACTTTTCGCTAAAGTTTCAAGTGGCACATATAGAATGATTGAAAACCTCGCTTGATGTCTAATTAATTTCATTTCGGAAATGAATTTTTATGGAGTAATAGCGCAGGGCAATTTCTCAAAATCGTCCATTTCTATTTTTCAGAACAAGAAATAAATCTGGAAATAGGTGAAATTACAACTAAATAATTTCCTTCGCTGTAATACTTTCAAAGAGTTATGGAAAAGCAACATATTTTCATTTTGATTGCTGGAGGGGTGTCACCTTTAAACATTTGTTTCCATCCTATCGCTAAAAATGTTTAGCAGATCCTTCACTGGAACCCAGTAAAATATTATGAGAAAACGCACTCTGGAGGCCACAACACCACACGGTCGAACATTTATGTCGTTAGAAAGTTTCCTGCGAACACGATGCATGTTTGGGCTATGTAGCAAGCAACGACTGGGATTACATTTGATGTCTCCTTCTGGGAATTATGAACCAACAAAGGAGACCATTAGCGATATAAAAGCTTCCTTCCGAACGTTGCGACGTCCCGGTCCTTTCATCGCGGGCTGAGTTTGTCACGATGTTCCTAGTTAGATAATCGATCGCACAAATGACTTTTGAAATTGTTCGCCGAAGAACTTTACTTTTTTTAATATTATCGCACGTTTTGAGAAACAGAGTAGATTTGCATTTAGTCGAACAGGAATCGAATAAATCGCTGAATGCACAACGTTTAAACGACATGGTTTATTATTCATCTTGGAGTTCTGAATTGAAGCTTCTCGAGAATGTTATGATCTCACACAGAGAAATTTTAAGGCAACTTAGAAGGATCAAATCTAATACGAAACAGATTCTTCGGCAACTTCATCATTGTTCAACGAACAGTTCAAAAACGGAAACAACTTCCTATCTTCGTCATATGTTCGGAGTAACTAAGGTTCAGCATCCAGAAACATCAACACAATCAGTCGACGATAAGCGATGTCCTTCTGGATTTGTCGGAGTGGCGAGTTGGTTTTCATGCTACAGATTCTCGAATTTCGTTTCGTCTTGGCATGAAGCTCGTGAATATTGTTCAGCTTTTGGTGCCAACTTGCTTTCTCTTGACTCCCTCAAAGAAGCCCATGTGGTTGACTTCTTGATAAAAAGTAACGAGGGTAAACAATTTATTTTACTGCATTAGGTCGATGTATATTGATAGTAATTGTATAAAATATAATTTGGTGCACAGAATTCTATGACAAGTCCAGTTGGTGGACAAGCGGCAATTTCATGGCACGTAATAACAAGTGGATGTGGACATCAAGACATCATTTCAGACCAATCACATTCTTCAGATGGTACTCTGGCATGAACGAATCGTTGATCTCTAAGTCTGCAGAAGCACATCAAAAGCATGCAGCTCTGGGCGATGGAATTGTTGCTAAGATCGAGATGAACTGCTTAGTTTTGCACAAACCATTTAACTATTACTGGAAAAATGAAATCTGTAATAAGAAACATTATTTTATTTGCAAATTAAAGGCTGCGGATGTGTGATCTAATTCTCACAAATTGAAAATGCGGTTTTATTATGCTGCTTAGTTTGAAATATAAATACATTTCTAAGCTTAACGTTAGTCTTGTTTTAAATTAAATTATTTTTAAGTTTGCTATTTAAATTTTGTGGATATATTAAAAAATGTTGTTGCCATATCGAGCTAGAATATCGTTTCTTTGTTGATGTTTATTCAAAAGGCTGTTTTCCATAATATGACGAGAATTTCAAGCGAGAGCTCTAAAATGAAGACAAACTCATTTACCAAGCCAAAACGAAGCAAGAGAAATAAAAAGATTAAAGCGATTGATCTTTTTAACGCAGGAGAAAGTACCGAGAGCAGGTTGTTCCAATATTGAAATGCGAAATTGTTGAGCGATGATATAGATATACTTTAGCTATTTAGTGTAAGCTACTATGCGCAACAATCGTATATATATTTGCTTTATATTTGTTTTCGTAATTCTGGTAGACGAAGAGTTTTTAGATATTGCACTTGATAAAAATGCTAATCTCTCTCAAGATTAATGGTCGTTGCTTGACCTGGATTAGGCTTAATCCTCGCAGAAATGAATCTCCAATCCCACTCCACATTTCCTTATTAGAATATAGAAATTTAACAAAGCTTAAATTTGAATGATGATAGGTTAATTTTGGTTATATTTATCAAATTCATTATGTTAAAGTTAATTTTAGGCATAAACATTTTCATGAGTTTGAGAACTGATAGGTGTTGTTACTGGTAAAAACTGTTTTGTTGGTTGCGCAGATGGATGGTTTTATTACTTATTTGTGTCTGATAATTTCATTTACTTAATTTGAAGATAAGAGTTAGTCAAAATAGAATAATTTTATCAGTAGCAGAAGCTAAAATAAAATGACAATACGGTATGAACACATTTACATTCAATTGTGGTTGTTTCAAAAAAATGATGGGTGTCTTGGAGAAGGTGAGGTAAATATGTGTTGCCAACAGCTGCCACAAAGTTAAGGATTTAAGGCTTTTTGCAATTTCTTTAATTAATAATACTTAATTGCAAAGAAATTATTTGAGTAACACAATAACAAGATGCATCTTAATTGTAAAAATTTATATCATTAAAGAAATCTGTATATGCATTAGTTTCTTTAAGAATTCAATGAGATTTGACATGGCATAATAAGAATTTAAAGGGTAATTGAGTTTATATTTTATTATGCCAATTTATTATTTATATATTTCATCACTGAGGTCACTTAGAATTCTTGCAATTGAAATAAAGGAACCTGAATTACTGTTGAAGAGTGCTCTCCTTTTGGATAATGTGTTACTATATATGGTACTAATGTGTATTTGTGTTAGGAGTTTGAACAGGAGGGAGAATAATTTCTATATGAATGTAGTAATGGCAGTGTCATAAGCCATTGAGATTTTAGATCTTATTGAAAGAGTACAGATTAGTTAATAATATATAATAATACTACTAAGTGGAATTTTCCATAAAAGGCATGAATGATTGAATAATTTTTCACATACTTTTGTGTTTTGTGTTATAGGAAGAAAGATAAGTTCGATGAGAAACCAAAAGGAAATGACCCTGAATTTTCAAACAAAATGAAGGAATTCCTGGAAAGGAAGTGCAAAGCCTTGCAAAAGTGAGTGGAGTTTGTTGCCAACAATATCTGGTTATAAATTTCAACTTAATACCTGGCTACATGCAGGAAAAACCAAAACAAGACAACAAAAGCAGATCCAGAAGGAGCTGAAGGCGTTCAATTCAAGCAGAGGAAAAGGGAAAAAGAGAAGGATTTCTTGAGAAGGATCGACTATGAAACACAGCTTTTCATTCAAAAGACAAAAATGGAGGACAAGTTCAAGGTTGAGTTTGTGTTGGTTTTTATTTCTTTGAAGAGGTTTTTATTATCTTTCACAATTAAAGAAATTATTTTGCTAAGAAGAGATATTTTAGTAAACTATTCTTTATATAAAATATGCTTCATTTTTATTCAATGATTCATTAAAATAGGTTTAATAGAAATTGTTCATGCAAGCAAATCTATTTTATGTCGGTTGATATTAGTGATTTATTCAAAGCTATTTAGGAAGTTGAAATTTATTGCTTTGTGGCATGCCTGGATAAATGCATAAAGATTACTTATGACTGGGAAATATTGCAGTTCAATTCGCAGAAGGATGAGGAATTGTTTGGCAGTGGAAAGGCAAAAAAAATGAATAAAAACAAAAGGTTCGTGTAGTTTTGTGCCGAACGATTACGCGAGCGTGCGAATGGTTACAGGTGATTGTTCTTGTAGGCACTTGCTCTCCAAAAAACAGAAGCAATCCGAAAATAAGTCATTGAAACGTTTAGATAAACTGGGAGACTTTGAGCATCTGAAAGGTAATCATTTATTGATTCGATCGACCAGAATTAATTTTAATTCATTGGGTTTTGTTTCTTCTGCTGACGTCATTTCTGTCCATCCTTTAGTTATATAATTTTTTATAAATTATTCTTAATATCAATTCTTCAGTATAATGCTATTTATGCTGAAAAAAATGCTTAAAATTTTGATTGCAGACGAAGTAAAATTTGGGGAGGTTGCCAAAGAACCCCCGAACCTGAAGTTTCACACATTAAAGAATGCTCCACAGAAGGTATTGACAGAGATTTGTCTAATTTGTTTGATTGTAATGTGATAAGGAAACAATTTATTTTAGAAGTCAACAAATCTTTTGCTGGACAAAGAATTTCCTGAACTCACAAAGAAAGTTAAACCACAAATTCCTAAGATTATATTGGACGAAGAAAGGGAGCGAGCTATTAACTTGTACAGGCAAATGAAGGCCAATAAAGCCAAAGATGATTGATTTTTTTCAAACTGCCACAATTCCAGAACTCTTAACCCTGGATCTCGTTAGAGATTAAGATTAAATCTCTTTTAATATATTTTGATGAAATTAAGTTAATGTTACAAACGAAAACTGCTTGCATCGAGGAGTATATGGGGTTAGAGAAGGAGTGGGGACAACAATCGATAAATTTTTACCAATTTCAGACTATGGATCAAGTAAATTATTGAACTGAAATGTTCACGAAGTCTGAACTAATTTTCTTTTAATTTAAGCGATAACTCTCTCAAAGTTGTTTTTTTTCTTTTTGGGAATAAAATGGTCACATAAGTGAAGCAATGATGTGGAGTGACTCAGTGTCCTAACCTAAATCGCCCAGAAAACAATGTTTTCAAAAACTCTTGCAATGTCCTCAAGCTGTTTCAATGTATTGTTTATGTCAATATCCCTTTCTTCACTTATGGTTCTTTGCCCATTCAGTATACCCAATGGATATCATGCATCCAATATCGAGACTAGTAAAAGGACATAAAAATAAAGATTTTTATGCTTGTCAACAGAGGGAAAACAATCTAATCTTTAAATCGAATATTTACATGCCTTTCCACCCCATTGCCAAATGTTCTGGAATCTAAATCTGCCAATGCACCAATGCAAACTTGTGCAAATATACGTTTATTTAAATGATGATCTCCTACAGCATATCGTAAAAAATTAGTCAATGATATGAGAAGTGCCTCAAAAGTGATTTATAGAAATATTGCCGCTAATTAATGTAAGTTTAACCGAATTTCAGCTGACATCGACGCAAATAACCCTGTTGTGATATTTATAAATTTAAACTGATTGCTAAATTATGTTTTTATATAAAAAAAAAATGAATTCCTTCTCAAGTTCTAAGTTGCGATGCAATCAGTTGGAGATAGTAAGGACATTTTATGAGATTTCTAAGTCGGAATAACGCAAAAAACCAAGAACAAAATCCTCTCCAGATTGGGAAATGAGGCATAAAATGCCAGAATTATGGCTGCACGTCTTCATTCATCACTGAATTTGTCTGTTTAAAAGTAAAAAGTAAAAGTGGAGGGGTTGAGCAGATGCAAAGTATTATGATGTCGATCCGTTAGGAAGTTTCATCTCAAAGCGTGCATTTTCTTTCCGGTTCCGTCTAACGCTGACGCGTGAACCCCGTCATTTCGATCATTATGGGCATCCAGAAAATGGTCAGTAGTACTATTAACAATTAATAAGTATTTATTAATAACAAAAATAGTTGATAATATAAAAAATTAACAGCATAAAAAAAAACAAATAATAGTGTTTTTATTGAGTTTATTCATAAAAATTGCTTATTTACAAATAAATAGATTTAAATAGTTAATTATGGAGATAAAATATTAAAACCTTGATGTTTGAATCGTAACAGCATAAATTATAATAAAGATAATAGTAATATTAATAACAACAACAACAATAATAACAATAATAATAAGTTTCTCACTAAATTCGATGAGGACTTTTAAATGTTTTTACTGTTTTTCTTTATAATAAAGATTCATTTTTTATATTTTCAACTGAATATTGAAAGGCCGAGGAAATAAATAAATAAATAATTAAATAAATAAAAAATAATAATAATATAATAATAATAATAATAATAATAATAATAATAATAATAATAATATAATAATAATAATAATAATAATAATAATAATAATAATAATAATAATAATAATAATAATAATAATAATAATAATAATAATAATAATAATAATAATAATAATAATAATAATAATATAATAATAATAATAATAATAATAATAATAATAATAATAATAATAATAATAATAATAATATAATAATAATAATAATAATAATAATAATAATAATAATAATAATAATAATAATAATAATAATAATAATATAATAATAATAATTATATAATAATATAATAATTATAATAATAATAATAATAATAATAATAATAATAATAATAATAATAATAATAATAATAATAATAATAATAATAATAATAATAATAATAATAATAATAATAATAATAATAATAATAATAATAATAATAATAATAATAATAATAATAATAATATATATTTTCGAGCGAGTAAGCTAAGGAGCGGTCGATTTGTTTTTCTTGCGTGTTTTCGTGTTAAATACATGTTAATTTCGCTCGGAAATTATCGAATTTCTCCGAATTTAGCTTATTCGTGTCCCCTACCTTCCGTTTTGTCTGAAGGTGAAATCATTTTACTGTTTCTGTAAAAGAAAAGGGGAAAATTGAAGACTTGCGAACGAAAATCCTTCCGTATCGTCGTGTCTGTTGACTTTCGTTTACGGACTCGCAGTCTTCTTGAAAACTTGTAGCTTTCACCGTTTCGGAATGTCCAATTCCGACAACCTAGTTAGAACTCTTCGTTCTCGAGCCATATTTGAAAAGAACTCCTCCGGCGAAAGCGTTGCTGTGCCTCCAGTTACAAATTCAGTTGTGAAAGACACAAGCAATGAGGAAAAGCAAGAAACCTGTTGTTTTTGTGAAGCTGTCTTCAAAACAGTACGAGGTCTTAGAATCCATCAGAACCATGCTCACCCAGAGGAATACCACAAAGAAAGAGCTGGCAAAAGTTATTCAAAGTGTGTTTGGACTGAGGAAGAATCCACACTGTTAGCCAAGTTTGAATTGGAACTGAAAAGCAAAGGAATCAGAAACATCAACATAGAGGCACAGAAAGGTTTCCCACACAGGTCACTGAATGCCATTAAGTCTCACAGAAGGCAGCCCAAATATAGGATCATCTTGGAGAAATACCAGACTAAAATAGAATCTGGTGGATCAGAGAGTCAAGTTGAACGTTCATCCAACCGTGAAATTACTTCTGCTCTCTCAGGGGTGGACAGCCTATGGAACGAGATTGCCAGCGCCGAATGGAGGCTGAATTCACTTGAGAAAAAGCAGGTCAACCTTGCCCTTCACCGATACTTGCCAACCGTCCCAGTTGAAACCATTAGGAAAGTTAGGAACAAGCCAGGATATCGCAAGTATCTAAATAACTACATCATTGAAAAGACAACTTGCTCTGGCAAGCCTACGAAATGTACTGCGATTCCCACACTCACGGCACCTCCAGTCGAAGCGGAAGTGAATAGCTTCATTCAACTGCAGCAATTTATACTCGCAAATTACAAATACATAAGTCTGCCATGCGAGGAACTTTCCGAACTGTTGAGAAATCAAGTTGATGACATGGACTCAAAGCGCCGTTTGATAGACAAGGAATACATACAATGGATGGAGGGTTTGAAAGTGCACAGTGGAAAGAAGGGAGCTGACAGATATGAAAAGCGGCCTCCGAAGGTCGAGACTACTTCCTATGCTGCATCTGACCAAAGTCAAGCGGGAAATCTGACCAGACCATTTCGGACAACGAAGATCCGACCATCCAAGAAGGAGATAAGAAGGGAAGACAGAAAGATGAAACGAGCAAAGGTCCAAGGGTTATTCAGGAAGAATAGATCTTCAGGAGCTCGTTCGGTTTTGAATGAAGAATATAACGAGGAAGTAAAACCCATACCACACGAACAACTGCTCCAGTTTTGGGAACCAATATTTTCTCAAAAGTCAATTACAGACGATAGATCGGTGATTTCAGTTTGCGGTATTTGTCATGATTTGGAGGCTCCCGTCAGCTGCACTGAAGTAAAAATGGCTCTGCGAGGTCTTAAAGACAGTGCTCCCGGTCTGGATGGAGTGAAAAGGAAACACTTGGAAAACGTCAAACCAATCGACTTTGCTGTGCACATGTCCCTCTGGTTATTGACGGGCCTGCCACCATCTCCCTTCAAAGTTGGCGTCGTCAGCTTTATTCCAAAGGTGAGAGGAACAGCCGATCCAAGTGAATTCAGACCATTCACTGTGAGTCCGCTCATGAGTCGCCTCTTCCATCGAGTGATGAATAAACGCATGTCCGTATATTGGCCACTATCATCGAGACAGAAGGCGTTCCAATCAGGCGACGGTTTGGCCGACAACATCTGGCTTGTAAAGGCTCTTGTCGCCCAAAGTAGACAAGACAGAAAAAAGCTCAACATGACATTTGTAGACGTGTCTAAGGCGTTCGATTCCGTTTCCCACGAATCGATCATCAGGGCAGCCTCACGATTCGGCGCACCACCCCTGTTAACAAGATATCTGTCAGAAATGTACAGTAATTGTCAGGTCCACATCAGGATGGGAAAAGAGCTCAGCAGATCCATACAGGTCGGCAGGGGAGTAAGGCAGGGCGACCCCATGTCCCCGATGTTGTTCAACGCTGTCATTGACATGGTTGTCAGTGACATTGACAGATCAATTGGGGTTACGGGAGGAGGCAAATCCTCCGAAAAATGCAACTACATCGCCTTTGCAGACGACCTTCTTTTACTGTCCAGCACAGACGTTGGAATGAAAGTGATGTTGCGACAACTGGAGGTGTCGATGGCCAAAGTTGGACTCATCATGAACGCATCCAAGTGTGCCTCGATGAGAACTGAGGTCATCACTCGTAAAAGACAATGGATCGTCAACCCAGAGCCATACCTGACACTGCAAGATAAGGATATCAGGGCACTCTCCATAGTTGACACCTATAAGTATTTAGGAGTTCGAATCGGACCTCGAATGCAATTTGCTTCGCTTGCAGATAAAATTCAAAAAGGCCTTCACTCGATTTCGCGGGCTCCGCTCGTGCCATGCCAGAGAGTGTATGTCCTAAGGACTCATCTCCTCCCTAGTCTCGTTCACTTCCTCACCTTCGAAGCGATCAGCCTCAAGTCCTTGAATTCTGCTGATGTCGCAATAAGGAGGTCTGTTCGAAAATGGCTCCGGCTGCCAAGAGACACCCCAAATGCATTCTTTCATGCCCCGATCAGAACGGGAGGAATGGGAATCCTTCAACTGCGTCGATGGATTCCGGAAATTAGAATACGTAGAATGACAAAAGTTCTACAGCAGGCCAAAGAGAGCAACGACAACTTCCTGATGGATGCATTGCGCGAAAACACAATGATCGCCAGCGAAGTCAAAAGATTTGGGAGGCCAAAGGAAAAAGATGAGCCGAACGTTCCTCGTGGACTATCAAGATCGACTTGAAAGTTCCTTTTTTTGAATGGTCTGACGGGATTTCCCAGACCCATTGGCGGACCTAAAATTATTGAATCGGATTATGAATTGTATGAATTGATTGCTTTCTGTGAGTTTTTGGCTGGGCTAATAAAAGGAAAAATTAAAAAAAAATAAATAAATAAAAAAAAAAAATAAATAAATAAAAAAAAAAAAAAAAAAATAATAATAATAATAATAATAATAATAATAATAATAATAATAATAATAATAATAATAATAATAATAATAATAATAATAATAATAATAATAATAATAATAATAATAATAATAATAATAATAATAATAATAATAATAATAATAATAATAATAATAATAATAATAATAATAATAATAATAATAATAATAATAATATAATAATAATAATAATAATAATAATAATAATAATAATAATAATAATAATAATAATAATAATAATAATAATAATAATAATAATAATAATAATAATAATAATAATAATAATAATAATAATAATAATAATAATAATAATAATAATAATAATAATAATAATAATAATAATAATAATAATAATAATAATAATAATAATAATAATAATAATAATTCAATTGGTAAGAAAATGGGATGAATCTAGGAAAAAATTTTCCCTGCAGACAGAAACAAGTAAAATTAAATTGAAATATAAATTAAATGTTACAAAAGAACATCTGGGAAAAGAACTCAAAAATGCCCTGGAAATAGAAAAGTTAAAAAGAATTACAGGGAAACCGCTGCACGGGCAATACATCAAAAATCTTCACAATGCAAACATAGATAACGAATCAAGTACTCAATGGCTCAGAAAGAGTGACCTGAAGGCTGAAACAGAAAGTCTAATAATTGCAGCTCAAGACCAGGCCCTACAGACAAAGTATTTTAAAAAGATGATTTTGCATCAAGATGCTGATGGCTTATGTAGAATGTGCCATCAGCATATTGAAAGCATTAGCCATTTGGTATCAGGATGTAGTATGCTGGCTGCAACGGAATATTTAGAGAGGCATAACAGAGTTGCCAGGTATATTCATTGGAGAATCGGCAGGGAATGCGGAATCCCACTGACCACCACATGGTACGAACATACACCAAATGGAATTACAAAGCTCGACCATGGGGTGTTGATGTGGGATTACCCAATAATAACTGATAGAACAGTCCCTGCCAACAGACCCGACCTGATTTACCACGATAAGAAGAGAAGAAACTGTCTAATAATTGATATTGCTGTCCCGGATGATGTGAATGTGCCTCGGAAGGAGATGGAAAAATTAACAAAGTATAAAGACCTACAGATTGAAATCCAAAGAAAGTGGGGTGTGAGATCTCAGGTAATACCAGTGGTTATTGGTGCATTAGGAATGACATCAAAGAAATTTAAAGATTACCTGGATCTCATCCCTGGAAATCCATCTCCTCTTGAGGCGCAGAAAATCGCTCTGTGTGGGACAGCACATATATTAAGAAGAATATTGAACTGACAATGATTTGGATTTTGTATATAACTGTATATAGCTGCGTCTATAATTGAATTACTTTGTTTGGGTTTTGGACTTTTGCTGCGTGTATAATTGAATTACTTGGTTTAAGTTTTGGACTTTTGCTTGTTGCTTCTGTTTGTTCATGACTGTTTTTCTGTTTTAATTTTATTTGTGCTTGATGTGTTGTGACTGCCTGTGATCCCTTGTTGGGATCTGGGGTCACTGTTTTCCGGCGGAGGCCGTGATTGTGAATAAACGAATAATAATAATAATAATAATAATAATAATAATAATAATAATAATAATAATAATAATAATAATAATAATAATAATAATAATAATAATAATAATAATAATAATAATAATAATAATAATAATAATAATAATAATAATAATAATAATAATAATAATAATAATAATAATAATAATAAAATAATAATAATAATAATAATAATAATAATAATTATAATAATAATAATAATAATAATAATAATAATAATAATAATAATAATAATAATAATAATAATAATAATAATAATAATAATAATAATAATAATAATAATAATAATAATAATAATAATAATAATAATAATAATAATAATAATAATAATAATAATAATAATAATAATAATAATAATAATAATAATAATAATAATAATAATAATAATAATAATAATAATAATAATAATAATAATAATAATAATAATAATAATAATAATAATAATAATAATAATAATAATAATAATAATAATAATAATAATAATAATAATAATAATAATAATATTATTATATTAATGCGGTGCGTCTCGAGCGAGTGGTCGTGCGGCTGTTTTTCGCGAATTCTCGATAATTTTACGGTTTTTGCGGCAGTTTCGCTTTTTTTCTGACCATTTCGTGTCCCCTACATTCCGTTTAGGATTGTGAGACCATTCTCAAGTTCAAAGGGGAAAAACTGAAGTTGAACAGCGTAAATTTATCTGTCGACGTCTTGCATTGTTCTAGACTCCACAACTTCAGGAAAACAGAAGAGAAAGAAGTCATTTCAAGCTCGTTTGCTTCCAAGAACGTCTGCTGGTCGATGTTTTTGTGAATTTTTTGATTTAATTCAACTTGAGGAATCGTCGGAAAGAACAATAAGTAAACAATGCAAACCCGTGCGCGCACCTTGTTGGCTCTCACAAAGGTGAAAGACTGTTCTGGCCCTTCTGAGACTCAAGTGACTGTACAGCCAAAGTGCGAATATTGTAACGCTGAATTCAAAACAACAAAAGGAGCAAGAATTCACGAAAGTCGCGTCCATCCAGTTCAGTGTCACGCAAAAAGGTCAGGAAAAAGCTACGGAAAATGTAGATGGGATAAAGAGGAATCCCATGTGATGGCAATGTTGGAGATAGAACTGAAGCAACAAGGAGTTAGATTCATCAACATAGAACTCCACAAACATTTCCCTCACCGAACTTTGGCCTCCATTCGAGGACATAGGAGACAGACAGAATACAGAACTATTCTCCAACAATGCATCAGTAATACCAGGTCCTCAGAAAATTTTCAGACGTCATTAGCCGAGAATCCAACTGAGCTGACTGCGAGTAGAAATTCTGTCTGCGAAGAATCATTTGAGGAAGTTCACTCGGGACATTCAAAAGAACTATGGAGGAATATGTCGAGAGCTGAAGCTGGACTTAATGACCAGGAAAGAAAGAGAATCAATATCGCCCTCTCCAGGCACTTCCCGGATATGAGTGTTAGGCGCATAAAGAGAATCAGAAACAAGCCTGGTTATAAGAGCCTTCTAAGCAATGCCTTTCAGGATTCTGTGGCCTCGGGACAGACTGAAAACCAGATTTTAGGAATGCCGCCTACGAATGGGGAGCAAGAGAAAATAGTCAGTAACTCAATTGCAATAGACAATCAGTTAAAGTTGAAACAGTTTGTGATTGAAAGATACCAAATGATCCATCTAGATGGTGAAGAGTTCTCCAACCTCATAAACGAGAAGCTCCCGAGAACAGAGAGAATCTCACTGATTAATAAGGAATATGAAAAGTGGATCTCAATTCAAGTTCCACAGAAGATCAATAGCAGTGAGCCCAGACAACCGGCCAATCGTGCTGAGAGTGCCCATAGAAACAACGATCGTGTCCAAAGCAAATCAGAAAACCAATGCAGAACTTTCCGGAAGACAAAAATCAGGGTGTCAAAGAAGGAACAAAAAAAGTTAGAGCGACAGAAGTGCTATGCTAGTCTGCAAAAACTTTTCCGAAAAAGTCCAACATCTGCAGCGCACTCGGTTTTGAAAGGAGAATATGAAGTCCAGACAGGCGCTTTCCCTGCGGGGTTGGCGGATTATTGGAGCGAGATCTTTGGGGAGACATCGGTGGAGGATGACAGGCCTCTGGTGACGATCAGAGACATCGCAACAGAAATGCAAGATCCGATCACCAGATGGGATGTAGAGATCGCATTCCGGGGACTAAAGGACAGCAGCCCTGGACAGGATGGCATTCGAAAAAGGCATCTTGCAAAATTCAGTTATGACGATCTCGCTGTTCACATGTCTCTCTGGTTGCTAACAGGAGTACCTCCCGCATCATTCAAATCGGGAATCGTCACATTCATTCCGAAGAATAAAGAGGCCTCGACTCCGAGCGATTATCGACCTATCACTGTTGGTCCGATTATGGCGCGTCTCTTCCATCGTATCCTTGGAGGTAGAATGTTGGGGAATTGGCCCCTCTCATCGAGACAAAAAGCTTTCTGTCCGGGGGATGGCATCGCACAAAATCTCTTTCTCATCAAATCAATAATTCAAAAAAAGAAAGAACAGATCCAAAAACTTAACCTGACATTTGTCGACGTCACCAAAGCTTTCGACTCAGTATCCCATAAATCTATCCTCAGGGCTGCTGCCAGACTCGGTACTCCACCTCTCCTCCTTAACTACTTAGAGGAACTTTACAAAGAAAGTGAGGTTCACTTTAAGGTCGAGGGAGTACTTACTAGAGGGGTACAGGTGAAAAGGGGAGTTCGTCAAGGAGACCCGATGTCCCCCAACTTATTCAATGCGGTCATGGATATGATAACCAGCGAACTGGATCAATCAATTGGTGTCACGGCTGGCAGAAATTCAGCGATCAGATGCAATTATATTGCATTCGCTGATGATCTGGTGGTGATGTCAACAACTGACATCGGAATGAAAAAGTTGATGGAGCAACTTGAAACTGCAATGGGCAGCGCAGGACTTAAGATCAATCCAAACAAGTGCGCTACACTCAGAACGGAAACCCATTGCAAGGAAAAACGCTGGATAATCAATCCTACGCCCTACATTAAATTTGAATCACAGGATATCAAAGCAATAGACGTCTCACAGACTTACAAATACCTGGGGATACAGATTGGAGTTCGAAAGCAGCCAGTGTCGATCGGTTATGAAATTCAAAAGTCTCTCAACTCCATTTCAAAGGCACCAATTAAGCCTTGCCAACGTCTATATATTTTAAAAGTCCATCTGATACCAAGCCTCGTTCACAAACTTACCTTTGGCGAGGTCAACCTCGGTTCTCTGAGTTCCTCAGATACCGCGATTAGGAAAGCAACAAGACATTGGCTTCATCTTCCAAAGGATGTCCCAAAGCCATTTTACCATGCTCCCGTCAAATCCGGTGGTCTGGGAATACTTCCACTTAAACAATGGGTTCCCCGGCTCAGAATAAATAGATTGACAGATATCTTCTCTGAGACAGGTGGTCGTAAAGATGAATTCCTGTTGGATGTTCTTAGGAACAACACCCTGATCATGAGAGAATTCCGGAAATTTGGAACGTCGGAGGCAAAACAAGCAAAACTGGATTGGAAAGTGGCGGCCTCAGAGAGCCTATACAAAACTGTAGACGGTTATGGATTAAGATCATTCACCAGAGGAATTGGAATGAGTGATTGGATTTCAGCAGCGGTTCCAAGAGTTCCATCTGGCCAATACATCAAATGCATAAAAGTCCGAGCGGCCGCCCTTCACTGCAGACTCCGAGCATCGAGATGGAATCCTCTGGCTTCAAGGAGATGCGGGGAGGGCTGCAATTCTTTCGAATCGCTGGGCCACATGATCCAGAGATGCCCGAGAACGGATGGCCCAAGGCATGAAAGACACAACGCTGTCGTCAGGGAATTAGAACGGGAATTACGAAAAAGGGGTTATACTACGGTAATAGAGCCCCGTATTCCCACAGAAAAGGGACTCAAAATTCCTGATTTGTGTGCCTGGACACGTGACCTCTACATAGTGACTGATGTTGCCGTGACATCCGATGATTATGATTTAGACAAGTGTCATAAGAGCAAGGTTTCAAAGTATGACGTTAAAGATGTTCATGATTGGATGTTGAGGAATGCCCCAGCCGGTGTCCAAAGAATGCTTCCGAAGGTTGGCGCCTGCGTTTGCAACTGGAGAGGAGTCATGAGTGCAGAATCATACAGATTCTGGAGAGAGTGCGGCGCTTCGAAGACGAGTTTAATGTACGTTGTGCTCTCGGTCCTCAGTCACAGTTACAAAATCTGGAGGGCTCACAGGTGCCCACTACCGAGGGCAATCGCACTTTCTCGGACTGCGAATTCTCAATGACATTGGCAGTTGACGTTACTCGGCGCGTTCGATCGTGATTTCACCTTCTGACCGAATGTCCAGGGTGATCTCGGGCCCTAGTGCGGACACTAAACTTTGGAGAGGCCGTCGGAATATTGTTGTTTGTGTTTTGGGTGTGAGGCCGAGAAAATAAAATAAAAAAAAAAAAAAAAAAAAAAAAAAAAAAAAAAAAAAAAAAAAAAAAAAATAATAATAATAATAATAATAATAATAATAATAATAATAATAATAATAATAATAATAATAATAATAATAATAATAATAATAATAATAATAATAATAATAATAATAATAATAATAATAATAATAATAATAATAATAATAATAATAATAATAATAATAATAATAATAATAATAATAATAATAATAATAATAATAATAATAATAATAATAATAATAATAATAATAATAATAATAATAATAATAATAATAATAATAATAATAATAATAATAATAATAATAATAATAATAATAATAATAATAATAATAATAATAATAATAATAATAATAATAACAATAATAATAATAATAATAATAATAATAATAATAATAATAATAATAATAATAATAATAATAATAATAATAATAATAATAATAATAATAATAATAATAATAATAGTGATAGTAGTAGGAATAATGTATCAGAACGTATTCCACAGTCGAGCGAAACATCAGTCACCGTCATAAGAAGCTCTTACGAATATTCGATGTGCAGGGTGCATTCTAAGGAATGAATGGGCGGAGGGTAGGATGGGGCGGAGGGTAGGATGGGGTAGAGGCCTGGGTGGAGGCTTGGGGTTTGTTAGGTGACACTTCGAGAGAGAAATCTTAACCTCAAGGTCTTCTGACCTGAAATGATAAACAAACAGTCCTTAAAGAAAGAAGCTTTCATTTGTGCTCGGGTCGATATTCAAGATCTTTGGTTTATTAAGATGCAAAGAGCTCGCGATTGAGAGTTTAAAATAGCACCTTTCGTTCTATTTAGAGAGTATTTAAAATTTATAAATTGTTGAATTTTATTTTAATTTCGCTTAATAGAATGCTTTATTGAATTCATTGCAGTTTGAAACTTATATAATCGCTGATCGTTTTCGACTTGTCGTAAATAATTGTCAAATTGTAGTCGACCGAAGTCTCCATTTTGTGGGTACGCATTCCGCATTTCACTTATTCCGTTTGAAGACCATCGATGAAAAATAAAAAAGCTTCATTATGCGCGGAGGAGACATACAAATTACAAGCCCTTATTTATTTATTTATTTATTTATTTTTCGAAAATTGGAGCTTGGGAAAGTGATTGTTGAGGTTCGTCACACACGAGCAACAACAAAAAATCTGTTTGTATCTGAGAAACATGAGGCATTGCTTTCTGGTGATGATGAAAAGGTGGTGCAGTTCATAAATATTCAACGGAGCTCCAGTTTATTACACTCGGTTGCGCACTTGGTTTTTTGAGGAACTTGATTTTCCAGAGTAGATTTCAAGGTCATTTCTTGGTCTTTTTAAGAAATTGAAATTTCCTGGCATTTAGTGACCTTCAACATTTTGCGCATTCAAATCACGTAGCGACTCCGTTGTCAGTCGAGGTAATTAAGTATTTTTCTTGGCTTAAAAAGTTAATTTATTAAAAGTTAATGTCTAAAATAATAAATGACCTAGGATGCTTATCTTAGCTACCACTTTCAATTAAACGTAATGCTGCATATGAATTAAATATGAAATGAAGAAATAGATTTAGCATAAATTCTTAAAACCAGTTTTTACAGAAAAATATTTCTAACTTCGAAACTTAAAAGCGAGAATTGAAATCTGGGTGACAACCATTGGCTAATAAATATTTTCCAGATTAAAATGTGCCAGATTAGATCCTTGCTTGACTCATACCATTCAAGAGCATTCATTTTCTAACAAATTGTAAGGTTTGATTATAATTAATTCAGTTCCAACACAAGAACATGAACTGATTGCATTTTCAATTACCAAAGTATTTTATCCTGATTGTCCGCTTTGAAACGCATTCAATTTGTTGTCGAAATTGCCCGATGTTCGGAGGGAAAAGAAAAATTCTGGACATTTAAATTTCTCCATCAATCGTCTGAGATGAAAAATGAAGTCGCATAATATCTGGATCCTTTCCGCTCCGAACGAAAGCGCCTCCCGACGAAATTTAAAGTAATTTTTCCAATTCTTAAAACGCATAATATAAATAATTTTTTTCTACATTTTTTGTCAGGAAATCCTCCAAAAGCTTGAAAGCAGGTGAAATATATATTTTTTTCCGCATTTGATTGAGATGCATTTTATAAGCTCCGAGACAAACAAACTCTCAACTTTTATACTAAATGCAACTAAATGCAACAAAATCCATATCAAATGCAACGTTCGCTCAAAGACTGCTTGGAAGCAACTGCTCTTATTTAATTAATCCATCGCATCCAACGCTCACAAAGATGACAAACGGACTCGAAATTGCATCTTCTGAGAATCGACAAAAATTTCAACAAAAGAAATTTCAAGAAACATTTATTACGAAAGAAGAATATTGAATGTATTATTACTCTAAATTCTTACTTTATGTCCAGGAATAGGACTCGAAATAATTTTTAATTAAATTTTATCTGCAAACAATATCGAAATTCTTAGATGAGACGAAATCGAAGCTCAAACAGCCCGTATATTCGACTTGAATCGATTCTCAGTGCATCGTTTTATACTTTGACTGTAATTGCAAAACACGGAACCATCGGTACTTAGGAAGCAAATAACGAAGCAAAACATAGCAACAGAACAAAACATAAGTTTCAAAAGTTACTCGCGACAAACTACTCGTTTAAGTAATATTGAAAATAAAAATGATTAAGTTAACCAATATATTACATTTATTTTGTAATCGTTGAAGATTTAGAACGGAATCATCAATAATCATTCACTCATTCATTCACTCACTCAATCACTCATTCATGGCAAACTTAAATGTCATTTTGCTTGAAAAGAAAAATAACTTTACAGATTAAAGGTATTTTAAATCAGTTTTGACATTGGATTGATGTATTGGTGTAAAAAAATTCGAGGCGTTGATGCAAGCAAAATATTCCCTCGGATACTCGGGTATTATGAGAGGTATTATGTGCCAAGCAATTTCAAGGGAAAGGGAAGATATGTCGGATGGAGGTTTGATTCTGCCTCAAGAACTAAATAATACTGGGATTTATGAAAATCTAGAAAAGTCGTGCTGCTAATGCTGCTGATGATGATGATGATTCTCAAGTTGATTCTTCCAGCTTCTCAATTCTGGCGTCATTCCTTAAAATTCATTTAAAATCCACTAGATTATGTTATTGAAATAGAACAATGATTATTCGACGAAAATCGCCACAAAATGGAGGAGAAAATGTGCAGAACAAAGTCAACGAATTGAATGTTTTACGCGCAAAGCTTAAGAATCTTTAAAATTTAAGTCAAGTTTGCAATTTTATGTGAATTAAACGTTCAATTCCGAGTTGATTCTAAGTAATTCTCATGAAGTGTAAGAGGAATATCGATCGTCAGCATCATTTGGAACCAATCGATAGCAGATCAATCGTCTCCTTCTCGGTCAAGATTCAGAAGTTTTAGCTCTCCCTTGGAGATTCAGACGAGAAACCACGCATTCAGCAATTATGGAGGCACAACTTTTCACAGACTGGCCGGATGCATTGAATATTGGACAAATTGATTGATGGATGGATGAATTGATTGACGCAGCTACTTTTCTTTTAGAAACCTGAAACCTCTTGCGCTCCCAAGGACGTTGTTGTGCTTAATCAATGAATGATCGATTCACCCGAAAGTCTGAAAAGGTCAGCATTTTTTCCTGGCCACTCGGCTGGATGGAACATGGCGTGCCGGAGAAGCTGATAGATCACGTACGACCGTATAAAGTGTACACGGCACAGTGCTCGATTTATCGTTAGAAATCGAAGTGCATTAGTAGGCAAGAAAGGATAAACGATTAAATTTACTCGATACACTGAAAAGAACACGTTCGGATGACAATTTTCACTCCAGATCTTAGCCCCAAAGTGACATTGTCGGTTGGAAGGCCGAGTGGCATTAACAGCGCAGAAATAAGTGCATAAATATCAGCGCCCTCTCGCGTAAAGTTCTCATAGAGCGGTCTTTAGCAGGCGCAGAAGGAGATTTCGGATTATCGTTCACAAAAACACAGAAAGAAAGGAATTGATTGCGACTGAGGAAATAAATATTAAATGTTTATAACAAAAAAAAATATTACCGATGAATTTTTTAATAAATAAAGACAAAAACTAAAGCATAAAGATTTCGAATATCTATTTACGTGCGAACATTGAAATAGAAAAGGTCACTAAAATGATCGAAAGTCCAGAATGAAAATTCAGCTTAAATGATATCCCATGTCATCGAATGGAAACAGTCGTGGACCATGGAGAATCGGATCCTCCTCCGTGATGCCCCCGAAAATCAGCAGAGCTTCATCGGACCATCACATCGCCGGTGAGGTGAGGAAAGTTGCCAAGCAGAATTCAAGCGAAAAGAGGAAGTTGTTGCCGGTCAAAAGCGAAACTGTGACTTACATTCAGAGCGGAAATCACATTCACCACAAGGTTCTACCGAGGACTTTGACATCCTCGAATATCGTCTTCCCTTGTGCAAGTTCCATCTCTTTAACCCTGCTGAAATATTCCTCTAATCAGGTCGATGCCAGATATCGGGAAGATCCGAGATTTAGATCCGCCCAGCAGCAACATAAAAGAAGGAAACTGAAGAAGAAGTTCGTGGCTACTCAGACGGACTCCGATTTTTCTGGCAGTTACAGAGAGGATTATTTGATCGAGCCGGAGAAGAGGTGGAGGAATGAAGTCTTGAGGGAACGACTGAGAATCAACGTGAGTGGTCAGTGCTTTGAGACTCACCTCGAAATATTCGAACGTCATCCGGACACGCTCCTCGGCAATAGAGAAAAACGCAAGCAATTCTTTGACAAGTCAAAGAACGAACTGTTCTTCGACAGGCATCGACCTAGTTTCGAGGCGATATTCTGCTACTACCAATACGGGGGTCGACTCAAAAGGCCTCTCCATGTCCCCGATGACGTCTTCCTTGCAGAAATACTCTTCTATCAGTTGGAACACGATGCAGTCGAGGAATACAAAAAGTCCGAGGGCTACACCTCCACGGAGATTCAAATGCCCAGCAACTCGTTCATGAGGAAAATCTGGATGCTTTTCGAATATCCCGAGACGTCAAGAAGTGCTTTTGCGATCGCTCTCGTTTCAGTGACGATCACTTTGATATCGATCGTCCTCTTCTGCATTGAAACTCTGCCAACCTTTGCCACAACTCACTGCGTGAATGACGAGGCTCCAAACTTTTTGGATCCATTTTTCATCATAGAAACCTTCTGCACGGTGTGGTTCACGTTCGAAGCTCTCATTAGATTCCTGGTGAGTCCAAGCAAATTGGAATTCTGGAAAGACTTCAAGAACATAGTGGACGTAATGGCCATCCTACCGTACTATGTGACTCTCTTTAACGTTCTGTCGACAATGAGCTGCGAAGGAGCCAAATCCAGTGCCTCTCTGGCCTTCCTGAGGGTCATCCGTCTAGTGAGGATATTCAAGCTGACGAAACATTCCGTAGGACTTCAAGTACTCGTTCTCACCTTCAAGGCAAGTCTGGAAGGATTGGGTCTCTTCCTGGTGGCACTGTGCGTCTGCCTCTTGGTCTTCTCGAGCGCCATCTATTACGCCGAACTAGGCACTCCATCCTCGCAGATTCACAGCATTCCCGATGCGTTCTGGTGGGCAATCATCACCATGACGACCGTCGGATACGGAGATAAAGTCCCGGTGGGGTACTTGGGAAAAATTGTGGGCGCTGCGTGCGCCATAACAGGAGTGCTGACTCTCGCCATTCCAGTGCCCATCATCACAGGTCACTTCAACAGATTCTATGCCCATAAGACTGGCCGGGGAAGACACGTCTGACATCTTCATGTCATCGTCGTCGTCATTATCAACATCGCATTCGTCTTTTGCTGTTGGCAGGGTTTGAAACAAAATGTTTTTCATACTGCTTAATTTCAGCAAAGTTCATGTTCTTGGCAATAATCAGGTTAGTGGCGCTAGAAGTGAGATTTTTGTGCATTTTAACGCTACGTCAGTTTAGCATGACATCGAAACAAACGTTCCACGCCATCGGAATGACACCATCGATTTCCTTGATTTTTGTTTTGTTTTTGTTTTGAATGCTGAATATGAAATGCTGCTGATCTTTGTCGAGCTTACTGGGCGCATGTGAAGGAAATAATTGATCGTGGTTTGAAAGAATTAGCTAGCCGAAGTATGCTCCAATTTGTTTTGAATTAGAGTCCATTTCGTTGCCTCTCTTGTCGATGGTAATCACCCGCCAATCATTTTGTTTCGGTCCTTATTTTCATTACAGGAGACAAAAAAAAAGATGGCAACTATAATTTCAACAAATTGCTGAGATGAACGTTCGTAAAAGTTGTTTTGCAAAATTCGAAAGTTACACGCAATGATGAATTCTAGCTACGAGTGCTCGGTGTTAAATATTTGATTGCTTCTTTTAAATACGGCCTGGAGACGTTATTGATTTATTAACACAAATGGAAATCATTTATCTTTCAATTTCAACTTCTGAAGAAAAGTGAAAATGGAAAAATATGAGACTACATGTCGTGATCGACTTAATGGTAAAATATTCAAAACCCCATGGTTGGTCTGAGGCGTATGTGTTTCGTCTTCATAACCTTCCAATAAACTTTTAACGAATGACTGAAATAAAACAAAATAAAAAATAAACTCCCTAAATTTTGATTAACTTTCTCTTCTAAAAACCAGGGGAGGTGTTTTAACTTCCTTACGAGGAAAAAAGTCTCCCATTTTCTGCAGCTTTATTCAGCAAATGATGACCTGTCTTTACTGCACGCCATCTTTTGTTACCGACGACACAAGAATTTCTGGGCACTTCGATAGCACGTTTCGCGGTCAAAATCATCCAGCATTTTGTATGGAAGGCAAAAATAAGCTGTGAAAAATATTTTCAATCATTCAGCGTCAACATCGCGCGTGATAAATGCGCTTTTGCAATTTAATAAATTTTAAAATTTGAAAGCACCAGAACATGGAACGTTATGGTCTAGAAAGTGCTTATTTTTCACCATCACCAGCAGTCTGCTGGTGTCTGCTGCTTTTGTTGAAATGAAAAGAATGTAATGAAAACCTTGCACGATTTTTCACGGAATCTCAGGAGAAGTGAAGATTCAATTGCCCCAAGTTTGACTAGAAACGTGTTTTTCCCGGGGATTTCAAGACTTGACCGACCGTGGCATTCTACACGTCCGTGGATTGTTCAGAGTCCCGCCATCCTTTCACCCTTTCACCCATCTTTCCACCCACCATTCCTCCTTCTTTCCATCCATCTCCACCCGTAAACTACAGAAGCGGGACGCAGGGCGATGATAAAACTGAGAAATGCTGGTAGCGTGCCTGCTAATTGAGGCGAATCAGCGTCGATTCTTTGAACTTGGAGGACATCATCGGATGTCGATGTCCGTGAGGAATGAAGTCCTCACTACTGCACTCTTTAAGGAGTGAGGAGCTGTAAATAGCACTGCATTCATTCCTTAGGCAGACCTTTCATTCCTTTGGGAAGGGGCTGATTATATTATATTATATTATATTATATTATATTATATTATATTATATTATATTATATTATATTATATTATATTATATTATATTATATTATATTATATTATATTATATTATATTATATTATATTATATTATATTATATTATATTATATTATATTATATTATATTATATTATATTATATTATATTATATTATATTATATTATATTATATTATATTATATTATATTATATTATATCAATTAATTTCACAAATACCGATTAAATCACAACATTTACTCACCATTCCGCTCATTAACGACAGCACGACGTCATTAAAATTAATTTAGCAATAATTTAAAAGTCCTTGTGTCAATCTAATCAATTATTCATCATGGCAGGCCTTAGCGCTCATAAATTTTAAGGAAATTTAAACGTAGTTTGCGGATATCCAAGTGGGTTTGTTCTTATCAACTGAATTATTCAGATATATTTCCAATAATAAATTTTTATTTCTGAGAACCGTCTCTTGACAGTTTCTCCATCATTGCTGCCTTTAATAAACTCATCAGCATTTCTCGTGGAAGCAGGGTTTAAAATGCACAGGAAGCAATTATTTTAGGAGCCTCAGAAGGAGAATTACTCGATCACATGACCCGGTCACATGACGTGGTCACATGACATGATCACATGACTTGATCAACTTTATGGATTCTTCAAATTTCCAAAGTTTTTTTCCATTCGCATATTCCTTATTCATTCATTCATTCATTCATTCATTCACTTGTTCACTCATTCATTAATTCACTCGTTCGATGGACTTTCTCAACTCGAGTCGACATTGATTGATTGCAAAATGTCTGAATAAAGAAAGAAACGTTAAAAATATCTAACGAGATGTCATAAGTTCTTGAAAGTGATCAACTAATTAATTTGTTTTCTTGTTTATTAATTTACTACTTAAGTAATAATTATCACCAATCCAGCATTTGTTGGCACAATCGGTTGTTTGTGAAACACGTATTAATAAACAAATCAAAATCTATTAGTTGTGATGTTAGTATAATGACGATGATGATGGTGCTAAAGTGATGATGTAGTGTTGATGATGATGATGATGATGATGATTGACCGCTACAGGAGGCAAACCTTTTCCTGTACGAGGAGCTGGAAAAAAAAATTGTTCAGTCTTCCATCTCCTGCCAGTTTGAATGCCAGTCAGTGGATCAATTCCTTCTTTTGGTGTCACGCATGAATGACTCGGTGTTGCACACACGTCACTGATCCCATTCCAACGTTCTGGATTGGATGTTTTGTTGTCGATAGATAAATAATTCTCCTCGGTCATGTTCTGATGTAGGTGTTGCTGAATTTGTTATTGATGATGATGATGATGATGATGTTGATGATGATGAGGAGGAGGAGGAAGAGGAGGACTTTGGTGGCGGCGACGTCGACGTTGATGTTGATGTTGTTGGCGATGATGTTGACTTTAAACTCCAAGGAAACATATGAAACGGAAGCATATTTCCACGTGACTCCCTCAAAATCACTGGCATTGGCCATCGATGTCATCATCATCATCGTCATCATCGTCATCATCGTCATCATCATCATCATCATCATCATCATCATCATCATCATCATCATCATCATCATCATCATCATCATCATGTTAGTCAGCCATTATTCGTTAGTTGTCTTCGCTTCTTCGTCTTGGAAACCGTCTTATAGTAAGGTCACATTTCATCTGCCTATCATTTACATTATCTCCATTTGTCTATCTGTCCATCCATTCGTCCGCCTGTCTGTCTATCTGTCCATCCATTCGTCCTTCCGTCCGTCCATCATTCACCACCATCGATGGTATCCCTCTGGAGCCTCCTCCGATCCACAATCCCGAATCGTAAACAATCACTCACGTGATTATGACGTAGGCAGCCGCGTGATTCCATCCCGGAACACGCCGTGCACAACGGAACGACGTCGACGTGGAAAACACAGCAAGGAATCGAAGCAAAAGGAAGCTCTTTTTAAATGGCAGAAGGTGCAATTTGCGAAATTGATTTTCTTCAATTCAAAATCCTGGTCATCATTGAAGTTCAGCGAAAGGAAATAATTCAATTCTCCATCACCGGCACTTTTTTTTTCTTCTTCTTCTTCTCTCTCGCTTCAAATTGTTTCCGTGTCCATGGAAACGAAGATTGTCGGTTGTCGTGGAGTTGGCCCCAGGGGAGGTGGTAGAATATATACACACGTTCCATTAAGATCGTCATCACCATCATCATCATCACCATCATCATTATCAGCAGCAGCAGCAACTGCCACGTTAATTAAACTTTCAATTTGTAAAAGGTCAAATTGCTGTTGAAGTCAGAATTTATTAATATTATGATTACTATTGTGATGATGACGATGCTGACGACGACGATGATGATTATTATTATTATTATTATTATTATTATTATTGCCATTATTCCTTTATTTCATTAATTTATAAGTTAAAATGAATATTTCCTTGAAATGAATGAATATTCCTTTGAACTGGAAGCACATTCATTGGAATGAATTCCTCGTTTTCCACTGGAAATTATGAGCGGCAGTCAAACGAGGTCAATTGAGGTCACGTTTGTATCGCATTTGTATTGCATTTGTATCGCATTTGTATCTAATTGTATCCTTTCAATTAATTGACGTGTCTCGGAATTGTTTAAAATTTGATTGCAAATGCCATTAATCGACGGACGTTATCTGATTTAGAATAATTTATTGCCTTTATGGTTATTAATGTTGCAATTAACAATTATTATTTATTTATAATCATATTATTATAATACATATATTTATGTTTGTAATTATATTATTAATAATATTACTATATAAGTAATTAATAAACAATAATATTATTAATTATTAATTAATAAATAATAATAATAATAAATAATAATAATAATTATTATTGAAATTATATTATTATTAATAATAATTATTATTAATTATTATTGAAATATTATTATTATTATTATTAATTAATATTATTATTATTATTTAAGATTATTTATAATATTATGTTATTATTAATAAATAATTAGTAATTCGTAATGCAAAATTATTAATTAATTAATAATATTATTATTATTGAGGATTATTAATGTTATAAAACATAATGTTACATCTGAAGGGAGATGCTCAATTGATATTCAAACCCCTGTTATATTCGAGTAAACAACGCATTCAACGAGAAACAGCTCCATGGAAAAACCAGGATATGGAAAATTTATTTATTTATTTTTAAAATAGAAGTTCAATTTTGTTGTTGTTGTTGTTTTCTGGGTTCAAAGGTCACGGATTGGTTTGTCGACCTGCGTGGAATTTATTTCCGCTTTTCTTCAACAGGCCGACCAGGTGGATGAAGCCGTTTATTTATTTAAATATTTAAGTATTTATTTATTTATTCATTTATTTAAGTATTTATTTATTTAATTATTTATTTATTTATTCATTCATTCATTCATATCATTATTTATTTTCTCATTTATCCTATATAATTATCTATATTTGTTATATCTGTTACACATATAATTATCTATTTATGTATTAAGCTATCAATTATTCATATCATTATTTACTTACGTCACTACTGATATAATTTTATTTATTTGTGTCCTTAATAAATAAATAAATGAATAAAAATATTGATCTGATAGCCATTATACTTATAGATGGACAGATGAAGATGTACATAGTTTGACATCGTAACGCATCGTTCAATTTAGTAAATCAACAAAAATAAATATTTATTTATTTATTTAAAAGAAATTGTAATCCGTTTAATCAAACATAATTAATTAGTTGCTTTAATTTGCTTTAATCTGCTTTAAATTTTAAAAAAAAATTTAAATTTTAAAAAGTTTATTTCGTAATATAATTTTAATTGTTCGTTAATTATACATGTATGTATCCAGGGTTATGTTTATAATTATAAAGTACATCTAACATGCAACATTTGGAAATGTCTTGTTGATCATTATCATAATCGTGCACCGAAATGAACTCCTGACAAGGTCACCTAAAAGAATTATGGATGTCCACAGAAATGTTCCACAAGGTTTAAGCTCAAAAACAACTATGACCTTTCCACATGTTTTCCTTTCAAATTAATGATAATAATGATAATAATAATAATAATAATAATAATAATAATAACAATAATAATAATAATAAATATAACTAATGAAATTAAATATAATTATTTATTATTATTAATACTTTAATAATATTATGTTTAATTGATAATACTTAATTGATAATATTATGTTAATATATTAAATATTTAATAATTTCTAAGTCAAAGGTATGTTAAGAAAAAATAGTCAATGGAGTGGTAATTATAATTTTACGGTGTTGAAGTTTGTTCAATTAGTTTTTGTTTCATCTTGTTTTTTTTTTAAACCATCATTTGTAAAAGTGGTCCAAGGAACATCAGGCGATATAATATACGATACAATACAATACGATACACGATACAATACAATACAATACGATATAATATATAATGTTGAGTTTTTATGCTTAAAAACTTGGTTTTGTGAAAAGCGATGCATGTCTTTTCATTCAAAAGAAAAAGCATAGCAAAATTTTAGTTGCTTTGTATGTCGACGATGGAATCGTTGCAGTCACATCAGAATCAGATCTTAGAGATTTCAAGCAGAAATTAGAGAAAGAATTCAAAATTGTTGCTAAACCAGCTACATTCTTTCTTGGAATTGAAATCAACAAACAATCTGATGGCTCAATAAAAATCACTCGGAGAAAATGGTAGCAGAGATCCGTGGATCGAAACCACGCTTTGTCTCAAGATAGGTATAAATATATGTTGTTCAACTTTATAAAATAAAACATGGAATTTCTACTTAAGGTAGTTCCATTTCATACTTGTGCATCTCCAAATAGCCTTGAAGTAATAACATACAACATACATCATACATCAGCATATAATAACATACAGCATACATCACAATGACATACGACAATAACAAATAATAACATACAATAACAAACGAATAATAGCAAAATGGCTGTTCATTCTGTCACAAGCAACCCATAATTTTGGCGCAGGCTGGCAAACATTTTGGCATCAGTTACATTATTTTTACTACGCAACAAAGAGACATGTTTTTAACTTGTTCTAAGTTTTTAATAGCATTTCGTTTGTTTTAAAATGTCTCAGAATTTAAACCAAATTAGAAAATTATAAAAAAAAAGTTTTAAAATGGCCATATTTGCGTCATCTAATTACCTACTTTAACGTGAATGGCGCAACACTGAATTTGGAATGACATGCTAACACCAACAACATCGCTTAGAAAACCGAGTTTGCAGACGAGTTCCATAATTTCAAGTGACACAAACATGGCCATGAGAAGCAAATAATCATTTGCATGAGTTCCTTTGCGTCACTGTTTTCAGAACTTTCAAGTAAAACATCTTAAACATGCAAAATGAATTTGTTTGCAAATAGCACAAAACAATGCACAAAATGTCTAATCTTAGAAAAGTAAACGTAAAAGATAACAAATTATTGTGCAGATAACAGATTACAGATAACATTACAATTACAGAAATTTACAGATTATTAAATTGAATTTTCCTTGGAAAATTGCAAATGATTATATGCTTAATAATGCATAATAATATTACACATAATTTACCCCTATTACCGAACCTTACACATGTATTATTAACATATAATAATGTTATTATATATATTGAATATATTATAAATACATTGAATATAATGAATAATAGTTAAGATAATTTGTTTGACTTTTAGTAATATATTTATCTTGAATTAGTTAAAATAAATAAAATAATAATAAATGAAATATTAAATTAATTTCATTCCATCAATGCTTGTACATGTTTACTAAATGTACATCTTTAAACATCCGATGGTTTATTTACCATAACTTCGTTATTTCATAATTTACCATGAAATCCATTTATAACAACTTTCTTAATTCCTTTACTTAATAAATCAATTTATATTAAGACTCGTTATTCATCAATTTATTAATTTATTTTCCTTAATTGTCCCTAATGAACGCGTGTGTTACCACGTGGCGGATAAAAATAGTTTATGTAGAGGTGCTTAACCCGACCCAGTTTATTAGGTCAACCAACAGGTCACTTCGGTATAAGCTGGGTTGTTAAGAAGTTAATGTTGCCATATGGGTCAGTCTACTAGCGGAAGCATGTGCTTCCTTAAGGCTGGCCCTTTGAGTTTTATTTTTTTTGCTGCTCTTTTCAGTTTTTTTTGTGTTAAATGAAGGAATTAGTATAATAAAATAAAACTCGTGACCAAAAAAAAAAAAAAATTACATGCAAGACTATCTATAGTGTTTTGTTAATGAATAATTAATCATTGCTTTGATAATTAATTCATATCATTATGTGTTAATGGGGTCATTTCCAGTCGATAGGACGTAGTGAGGAGATCGACACGATAACTGCCAATTTCAATTAGAAGGTCTTTTTCGGGGGTAATTTTTAAAAAAATCAAGAAAACATGGGAAAATTGACATTCAAGAATAAAACAAGCCAGCCAGGTAAGTGGTTGTTCATTGAACGCGATGAATAAAAGCCTTTTATTGGCCCAACGAACAGGTAAGTATTAAGTCAATCCAGGTAATGTATGGCACTGTCAGGTGTTTATTCCAGGAGGAGACGGCCAATGCCCTGCTATTATTAACACATACCTAATTATGTAAATAACCGTACTAAAAATAACTCCAGCCAATTAAATTAAGATGTTTACTTAAAGCAAAAATCTTATTATTAATATTATTATAATTATATATAATTATATTTGCATGCCAGCACTTAACTACAGACTACTGTTAATGTCGGAGTCAAATGGATATCCGATACGTGCCTAATGAATATTTATGAAACCAGTAACATTTAACATTTATTAAATAACTTGCATGTGAAGCAGTGACATATGAAAGTCACTCTTGAAATGCTTTGAGCTTTAAAAGTTGTCTAATATAAGATTTGTGCGCAGTATACATAACATACATAATATGCAAAACATGCATAACAAATACAACAAGCAAAACATGCAAAACATACGTAACAAATATAACAAGCAAAACATACATATCAAACATAAGATGCAAGACATGCAAAACAAAATCGATCTCAAACACTTGATCTAAGGAAGCAGTTATTTTAATCAACAAACGAACTTCTTCACTTTTTCCAAGGCCAGAATTTGAGAAGTTTTAAAATAAACTTTTTAGGAAAAAGACCTTAAATCTAATCAACTAAGATTTAATCTAAAATCAACAAAAAATCTAAACATCTAAAAAGATCATTTTTCTCCTGTCAGAATGAAAAACGTTTGTCGGGTGAAAGTGTCGTGAACCGAACCCTAATCCCAACCCTAAACCCAACTCTAACCCCTAACCCCAACCCTGACCCCAACTCTAACCCCAACCCTAACCGCAACTCTAACCCTAATCCTAACCCCAGCCCCAGCCCCAACCTTAACCTTTATCTGACAAGTACGAAGACCTCCACCAGATTTGAGGATGACATCGTTTTCTTAAAGAATTCGAAATCTTTGACTCCACGTGTCTGCTTTTATATCAGGACGGCATGAGGTAAGTCATAATAATTTCAAGTTTGCAATTGAATGCAATTAAAAAAGGATATTTTTTATATTTGCATCAAAATGACCAAAAAAGATTAATTATTAATTATTATTTATTAAATTAATTATCAAATAACATTATAATCTTGTCATTAATAATTTCTTTGTTTGATTTTAAACGTTTTTATTTTTTTTTTTAATTTTAAAACTTTTAAAGGTGAAAATTCTCCTCCAGAAACCCTACTCAGTTGAGGTTAAAAAAAAAACATTATTCGTTAGTTATTTAATTAAATATTATTATTATTATTATTATTTTTTTTTTTTTTTTTTTTTTTCTTTTTTTTTTTTTCCTTTTATTAGCCCAGCCAAAAACTCACAAAAAGCAATCAATTCATAATCCGATTCAATAATTTTAGGTCCGCCAATGGGTCTGGGAAATCCCGTCAGACCATTCAAAAAAGGGAACTTTCAAGTCGATCTTACGAGTCATTGTACATTCACAAATGTCTTTCAATTCAACTTCTTTTTTCTTCTTCTCCAGGCGTTATTTTTATAAGTTCGCCAAATCTTATGGGTCTCCTGCAACGTTTTGATGGAGGTCCACATGAGGAACCTCCTCGAGACCCCAAATCTTCTCCAAACCCTCCAAGACTCTTCTGCTATTGCTCCTCTCCAGTTCAAGACCAGGGCGGTGATGGTACCTTTCTGACTCCGTTGTTCTGGCATCGGATTATTTTCCTTCATCCATTGGTGGATTCCCGGAAGGTCATACTTTGCGACTTTTGAGGCATGTATTTTATTCAAGTCGGCAATATCCGATGCCACTGCCACGTCACACACGACGTATGTGGAGCCTTTCCATGCGCACAAATCAGGAATTTTTGTTCCTTCTATCGTCGGAATTCTGGGTTCGATGCTGGTAGTAAACCCCATCTTCTCAAGTTTGCTTCCTAACATGGCCAAAATGGAGTTGTGTCTAACATGTCTAGGACCATCGGTAACATGGCACCGCTGTATGATATGGCCCAGCGACTCCTCAGTCCGGCATCCAGCAGTGCAGAGAGTGCTCAAATACATCTTGTACCTCGATTCCCGCAATCTGTTGTGTAGGACCGCGGCTCTAACCTTCACGCAGTTGATCCATTGATCTGACGTCATTCTGCTAATTCCATCGATTAGCCATTCGCTTGGACCGATGGCGCTTGAAAATGATTGCAGTCCATATCCGTCAACTGTTTTGTACAGTTGTTTTGCCGTTCTGATGCCCATTGTTTTGGCGTCTGTACAATTCTGTGGGAGACCAAACTTCCTGACTTCTCCCATCACTGTCGTTCCGCCTCCAAGGACGTCCAGCATGAATTGGTCTCTATTCGCCTTGGCTTCTTTTAAGACCTGTGACATGCGACGAATTCTTATATTTGGAATCCATTTCCGAAGTTGAAGAATTCCGAGACCTCCCAGTCGGACTGGGGCATACAGGAATGCATTGGGGACGTCCTTCGGTAATTTCAACCAATGTCGAACTGTTCGTCTAATGGTGACGTCGGCGGCGTTCAAAGACTTGAGGCTTATTTTTTCGAAGCTGAGATGGTGTACAAGGCCAGGCATATTATTATTATTATTATTATTATTATTATTATTATTATTATTATTATTATTATTATTATTATTATTATTATTATTATTATTATTATTATTATTATTATTATTATTATTATTATTATTATTATTATTATTATTATTATTATTATTATTATTATTATTATATTATTATTATTATTATTATTATTATTATTATTATTATTATTATTATTTTTATTATTATTATTATTTTTATTATTATTATTATTTTTTATTATTATTATTATTATCATTATTATTATTATTATTATATTTATTATTATTATTATTATTATTATTATTATTATTATTATTATTATTATTATTATTATTATTATTATTATTATTATTATTATTATTATTATTATTATTATTATTATTATTATTATTATTATTATTATTATTATTATTATTATTATTATTATTATTATTATTATTATTATTATTATTATTATTATTATTATTATTATTATTATTCAGTTTTTTGTCAAAGCCACTCGGATTATGAAGTGCAAATAACTTTGCTTTTGATTAATATTGCTCCGACTAATTGCTTCTTCTAATATCGTTACTATTTGTAGGGTCAGTTCTGTCAATAAGCTTGTAAAGAAAGAAATCTCGAATCACGAATCCGAACGTGAATGATGGAAAATTATGCAGCTGCAATCCTTTTTTCACACCTGCTTCACGGGTTAATTAAAGTATTTTCCTCTGAAATGTATTTGTTTTCTGCATCAATCATGTTCAGAAGAAGAAGCCATTTGGTTTTTCTTTCGCAGTTTTAAGACAAGCCACGACTTGTACCAATTGGTTTTGACGAATTAAAAGAAGGAAGATTTTTAAAGTGAAAATTTATTTTCATTGTTTTACATTCTTTCGTCTCGAGGTACAAAGATTAAGGTTTCCCGGCAAAGGCATTAATTGTTAACAGTCTATTGGATCGTCAAAGACATTAATTGTTACCAGTTATTCAAGAGGGTGACGTACAAAGGATGGGAAAAAAAAATTATTTTGAAAGCTTTGCAAATGCCTTTGGTGAATTGAAATGGGTTAATTGAATGTCTGCTAATTCAGACAATGCTTTGTCTCGATGGTTTTTAGGAAATGTTTCAGAACTTCGAACGTGACAAGAAGTTGGAATATCGTAAAATCGTAACAACTACAGCTCATTGTTTTCCAAAACAATGACGAGATATTAACAGATAAAACTAAAAATTTATAATAAACGAATTAATAATAATATTAACTCATCACTGTAACTTAATACAAGTTACTCGAGTACTTCATTTTGATGAAGGGACCTGACATCTGGTGATTGGAAGAAAATAAAGTCTTTCTGCAAAATGCTGATTTTCACATTGGTTTTGGTAAAGTTTTCTTTTAAACAAAATAAATCAATTTAATGAAATAATAATAAATTGAATCTTGATTTCTCAACGATGACTTTCTTTAATATTTAGAAATAGATTTTTATCGTTTTATTTAAAAGTAAAACATTTTTAAACAAAAAAATGAAGACAATGACTGCCGAAGTTACGTTGATGTTAAATGTCAAGTAAGTCCAACATTGGTTGCAGTCTCAATTAAGTCCGGGTCACGGGGTCACGGGATCTACATATGTATATGTAACAGGTCACGAACCGTGCTGGTTTTGTTGTGATAATTCATGAGCTCAGTTATTATCGAATCACCAGGCTGTCGGTAGTTAGAAAGACTGTTTATGGCGATTAAATTCGTTTTCGTAAACAAGTAAAGAATTTGTCATTCTTGCATATTCCAAGTATATTCAAAACTTATTTCTTTCGAGATATCTGGATTGGCAAAAAAGGTGATCATACCCTTCGTGCTGTCGGACATGGAACAACCGATACAAAGTGAAGATCCAACATTATTAACAAGGTTCAGGGTAGAATCAGAACATGAGAGAGATTTGAGTAAGATAGAAATCGAAGGAGAGTTATAAAAGGACAAGATTGAAATTCTGATGGAAATGTTAATGATTCAAAAACGAAGTGTGATTATGAACGAGTTAAGCTTTATGAAATGATCTTGACCTTCTATCACAAGAGGATGAACATAAGAGCCTATAATATAATTTTGAAGTGACTTTTAGTTGATAAACTCATCTTAATGTACGTCATTCGGACTTTCGACATCGAAATTCGGTTCGGAATTATGGCCACATTGGGCATATGTCAGAATTCATGTCCGAAACCCTCGTCGAGGGGGCTAAATCCTTTGAAGACCTCCTTCAATATGTGTGTAATGTTTGTAATGTGTGTCCACAACCATCAGGCAAAATGATTTTGAACACATGAACGATTTTGGAACATCTCGTTGCAAAGAATATGAAATCATGTCCACAGAAATTACAACGTGACGATTCTCCATTTTTGCGGTCTTGTGCAGTTACCGTTATTCTCCGGTTATTATCCAAACTATTATCTTACACATCTCAAAGCAATTACAGAACGTTCTGGTTTTGGATTTTCATTTTATCAGGGCCTTGGTCACATTCGATTTGAAAATGATAAGAACCTGTTCTCGTGTGGACCAAATCAACATCGAAGCAGTACAGAGAAGATTCACCAAAACCTCAGATGTCCCTCAGAAAATACAAATATTCAACCAAACTCAAACTTCTCGGACCCCTCCACGCTCGAACATCCGCGTTCAAATGTAGATTTATGTTTTTTATACAAATTTTTACATGACCTCGTTAAAACAGATCGTAAAAGGCATATCCAACATTCAGATTCCAGAACGCGTGGTCCCCATTTTATTCTAATGTCGTAAGCTTGCAGGATTAATAAGGCAAACGTTCTTCTCATTTAACAGAACTGCAAAGGTATGGAACATCCTTCTCGAGGAAAAGGCGTCAACAGGATTTTTTTTCTCGACTTTTCTCGATTTAAAAGTTTAATTCCAAAAATCGACACCGCTGTACCCACGCCCGTTTCAAACTGATTTTGGGAACTTTATTTGGTCGAGGTTTTTCGGGTACGGGTTATCTCGCTCGTCCCCTTTTTTTCTTTGAATTGTCGGTCATATTAAAACACATTTTAAGATCATTTGAAAATAAATAAATAAATAAAATAAATGATGCCAATTTTATTTTCTACTAATTTTATGAAACTCAAATAAAATGTAACACGTCTGGCGAATAAAGTATATTCTTCATTCTATTTCATGAACTCTGTCGTGATCTTAATTCTTTAATTGTTTTCTCTCCAGGTTTCATTATTCTGCATAAGAAGAACAATCGTGCATTTCAAATCAGCTCTTGAGCCACTTTGATCGCTTCCAATAAAATTTCTCGTTTTCCTTATTTTGTGCACATCATATTTTTGGCCAGATCCGCCTATAGGGTGGGTTTGAATGTCCAGGGGTTTGGTAACCATGTAGGGCCATTGTCCATAAAAAGCCCTTGGTTTTAAAATATAATAATAGGTAGTGGAAAGCTCAGAACTCATATCTACGCAATGATAATAACATTATAATACATGTCTATTATTACGCTGAACATACCAAGTCAGTGATAATAAAGACTTTAAAAATTACTTACTGATTTTGCATCGAACGATTAGAAGCATTTTTATTATCAAAGATTTTTGCATCAAATTAACGAAACCCGCTATTTAAAATTAATTTTGTCATACTGTAAGGCGCCAAAGGGGCTCAGATCATCAACGATGGATTTGTTGGATAATATATTGAATACATTAATGAAAACTGGAATACATTATTTTAAGCAACGCAATACAAACGATGATGATTTGGTCAACTTCTACTATATACATAGTATACATGTATGTATATGTATACTATATACATAGTATGTAATCAAGTCCTGCAGGTCGTGGAGAAGACGCATGCTCCCAGGCAAATGCCCGAGAAATCGCGACACCAAGAAGGATGTACTTCTTAAGAGAGGGCTCAACACAGCACCGCAGAAGGAACATGGCCCAAAGGAAGGACTTGCTGTCCACATCCAAAGACTGGAAAGTTGTGGCAGACCTGCAGGGAGAAAGGCACTACCACCAGGTGCTACAAGAGAGCGGCCTGATTTGGTGCTGGCATCGGCAGCAACCGATTCCATCATCATGGTAGAGCTGACGGTCCCGTAGGAGAACCGAATGGATGTCAGCAATGCTCTGAAGAGCGACCGTTACGAAGAGCTGAAGATGGATTTAGAGGGGAAAGGTTACAGCGCCCGTGTGTTGCCAATAGAAGTTGGAGCGAGAGGGCTGCTAGGCAAGTCTACCTAAGCCTTTCTCAGGAAGATAGGCCTTTCAAACAGGCAAACCAAGCAGTTCGTCCAGAGAATAGCCGAGTCCGCAGAATCGGCTTCTCACTGGATCTGGACCACGAAGGACCGAAGGTAAGCCTCAGGCGCTGCGAGGCAAGTCGTCCCTGTCCACCCTAACAAAACAGGGACTCCTTTTTAAGGCCAAGAAAGAGACACCCGGACGGCATTCACACCAAAGTGATTTAAGAAGCGCTGCAATAGCGACTTTGACGGTTTTTCGGACGGCGGAGCCCTCGCGGAATTTCTCGTAAAGTGGCGGTGCGAGTATTAGTTGTTTGATTATCGGAAGAAAGAAGCTGGCAGGGACATCCGCTTGATCACCAGATGCGGCCCAGCCCCCGAGAGTGTCAGGATTTAGGACCGAAACACTTGTCGAGGGGGCCAATCCTCTGAAGATCCCTGCCAGAATGCTAGTGCAAGAGTTTCAATCAATACATGTATGTATATGTATAGCTGTTTACTGGATTAAAGTCCCGCGTTCGTCTATTGCCTATTGGTTAAACTGTTTAATTAAAATCTATTGATTAAACTGTTTAATTAAACACTTCCACACAAACTCTCCTTGCGAGTGAAGATTTTGATCTACAGCATGTCGTCCGTCAAAGTTTACAATTTGGATACTTTTATGCCACAGATGCTGATGGGGAAGAATTGTGCACAGGTAATTGCGATTGTAGGATGTTGCTGGATGCTAACAGAAGGGCATTGGGAAGGGCAGCCGAGGAGTGCGAATTTGGACATTTTACCCCGGGCGAAATATCCTCTCTGCCATTGGTACATGCAAGTCCGAAATTTCCGTCGATGGATAATAAATTGAGTCTGCAAATATCTTTATATTAATTTGAAAACATTCCCAAATAAATAGACGGATGGTCGGGTAGATCGAGAGACGAAGAAAATTGAAGGAAGTTGGCGCTTAATTCTTGAGATGCTGCACTCCGCTTAAGAACCTGCGCTTCCGCTGAATTCATAAAAGTGGAAACATTACATGCACGTCGTATTTCTTGGGACAAAATATTTACCGGAAATTAAGTCTACACCCGCTGGCGAGCAAAGATCCTTCCAGTAGATTCTTCCTTAGAAATTACTTTCATTCATACTCGTTTGACAATCTCACACCATAAAGGAGGATCTGCACTTTAAGACTGCGCAGAATAAATCATAACTTTAATGGTGCTCACGTACTCCCACCGCTGATGGTCATGATAATTACTCTGGACCCATATTCGGCGATTTATATTTTTTATTACAATCACTTGGGCATCCTCTCACCAAGTAAAAAATAAGTGAGCAATTATAAAACATTGTTTCAACGACTGTTAATTGTTGCATAATCAAGGCTCAGGTGAACCGACCGAAAACCCAGGTACGAAAACGAATCAATTGACAAGTTTCACGAAAACGTTTTAAATTGAATTAATTTGCATACTATTGTTCAATATGGCGACCATTGTAAAGTTTGTGAGGAGAATATTTCAATATTTAAGCAGATCCCCTGTCATTCCATGAAGCAAATGATTCCAAAAGGAACATGTCAACCATCGATAAATTCGTGTAACCCATTATCGTCCACAACGTAAGCCATTTAGCGGTTTTTATGTCTATTTAATCGAATGGCATTTCTATGGTCTTAGGTCGAACAATTGAAAGCAAATTATTTTTATGGAAATTTATTTTGAATTAATTAAAATTAAAGCGATTATTTATCAATTAGTTCATTTAGATAATGATGAGAGTGATATGAGCTGAGGGAAGTCGATATTTTCCTCTAACAAAGAACTCGCAACACGCAAATGGTGGTCGACAGGTGCGTCCTTCTCTTTACAATCACTTCATCAGCATAACAAGTGCATGCGATCAACCGCTTAGCAACCGCCTAGCAACCGCAGGAGAACAACAAGTGATCAGTCCGACGACTCCAAATGTAGTGGATGCCACGAGCTTCGTTTTCAGAATCGATCTCCATGGAGATCGATGACGCTTCGTTTCCCGCTGGAAAGATTTTCGCGAAGAGCATCTGCCGCCTTTGTTGGCTCCGCATAAAGGCTTTGTTGAACCCGAGGCACCGCTACCCGGGTTCCCGCCTGGTGCGGTCTGATGTCTTAAAGGTAGACGGTGCGTCACGTGTTTATTGTGAGACTCTTATAACGGTATTGATTCCACTTTAAAATTCCATTTTTCGATTGTTTATCTTGAGTTTTTTTCTTTTTAAATAAACTTTAAAAGTTGAATCAAAACTTTCAAAAGTAGACTTTGAGGAGTTAAACTGTTAATAGAATCGTTGAATTCTGAATTATTAAGAGTTAAATTAAACTTTTTACTTTTACAATCTTTTCACGCTTTCACAGGTCAAGTTCAAAGATGAGAAATTAATTGGAGTGTGACAACGGTTTTAACAATGCGATTGTTCGGAAGCACTCCGAGTCCCACTTTGGCAACAGATGTGTTCAGAGCTGCTTGTTGTTTGCATTGTCTCACCCGCTGGCATGTGTCGTGTAACTGTTCATACTCGCTGACACGCACTCACCTCCATCGGTCACCTGCTCCAACTCTATTGTCGTGGAGTTTCGGGTCACTCGGAAATGTCTCCTGGTAACCACTGACGAATGAAATATTCGGAGAGTGAAATGCAGAATCAAATGAAGTTAAATCATCCGAAATTCCTTTTTACTTTTCTTTCTTGAACAACGTGTTTCACTTTTACTCGACGGAAACTGCTGGCAGAGCATTGTGACTTGCCGCGATGAAATGATATTGCCGCAAGGTGCACGATTTTTTAATGCAAAATAACAAAAAACAAAATCGGGGAATGGAAGCCCAACCCGAACCAGTTCCCTGGATTGTGAGCAGCTGTGAATGTCTTCCTCCTTTGTCTACTTATCAATCGCTCCATTGTGCTTCCCACCTGTCGCTTTGTAACGGTTCTTTGTCGCAGGGGCACGTGTTTGGGCGGGGCCTTCATTGTTTCTGGTGCGGTTGACACACTTCATTTCTATTGGATTGACGGCAGGGGCGGAGCTTCGAGGATGGTCGCAAAGCGTTGCGAATATAAAAAGGAGCGTCCACTCTGTGAAGCAATTCGTTCCACTAGTGGACTCGTTTTGGCGGAGAGTTCCTTTATAAATAAAACTGCGTTTTCCTGCGATGCCCAGGGGATTCTTGGTGAAAAGATTGGAAAGCGAAGAAAAGAAGGTCGAAGGAAGGATGGAAGATGAAAGAGATAGAGAAGAAAATTTAAACGCAGAGGAGTTGTTCAATGCGGACTGCACTTCTTCGAGCGACAAAGAACTTCATCTCTCTCCAGATTCTGGCTACTGTCGAAGTCCAGTTTCTGGCGCCAGCAAGATGGAGACTGAAAGACCGCTTTGTGGATTCATTGGCTTACCTTCCGTTCTCATGACTCACCCATTTGCTCATCTCAACGACAGAATCAGTGCTTACAACGAATTTTTCCGCCGTCAGGCTACCTTGTTATCGGTGATTCACGGAGGTTCGAATAAAAATAATTTCTTTGATAACCCCGGTCATAGGTTCTCTCCGTTTTACTTTCCGCCTTCTTATCCATTCCTAACGTCCGCGATGGATGAAGATAAGACGACATCTTCGTTCAAGAGTTTCGACGATCAAAATTCTAAGGAGACCTGCTTCCCCGAGGATTCCTCCAAACCCTTGTTCGGAGATGACAGCGAAAGTGTCAATAGAAGCTACTCCAAGACAGTCAAGAGAAAGTACAATATTGTCAACAATGCAAAGAAGAGACGCAAAGTTCTCGTCGATGAGTTGAAAATTTCTCCTGTTTCGGGAACTTATATTAAAGACTTGGATGAAGAAAGCGACGTTAGCAGAGGTGGAGACATTGATCTGTGTTTTAACCTTGTTGAAGTCACGCCCGAAGCCAAAGCTGAGTTGGAGAAAATCGAGAACAAAATTGGTGAATACGTTTGTCAGTTGTGCAGAGAGAAGTATGAAGACGCCTTTAGATTGGCTCAGCACCGTTGCTCGAGGATTGCCCACGTGGAATACAAGTGTCCTGAATGTGACAAAGTCTTCAACTGTCCTGCCAACCTCGCATCGCATAGAAGATGGCACAAACCTCAACAGGAAATCAAACTTCATTGTACGAAGAAAACAAAAGTCGCACCAATTAAGTCTCCCACAAACTTTGATCTTCCTAATACACTATGTAACAAGATCATGAAAAGTCGAGTCATTTCCGATCTCCTTGAATCCAATGTTGCCCTCCAGAAATTATTCCCTTCCAAACTTCTGTGCGACTTTAAAGGGTCACAGGTCTTCAACTTTAGCCATGAACCATGTCAGGAACTAGCTCTGAATCTTTCGAAAACTGCGAAAATGACGAGTTGATGAACACATTAACAATAGTTCCGCGAAATTATCGAGAGGGAGATAAAATTTAGTTATTTTATATATTTGTTGTGTAATTCGTTGTTACTTGAGTTTAGTTCCACAATATTTTTAGAGTATTGCAGCTGTGATAAAATAAAAGACTACACATATTTAGATTTTTGTAGTTTGTAATATTCCAGAATAAATCATTTTAAAGCCTTAAATATATTGTTATTAGAATCGGCACTTCATCGCTTGGGCATTCTTTATGTGAGCGACCGTAAAAAATAGAAAAAAATCCGTTTTAAAAGAAAAGTAAAGCTTTAAGCATGGCGATTATATTTTACAAGAAAAGTAGCAACAATTGACATCGCTAGCAGTATATTAATATCACTATAACTGTTTAGTGGTCAGCGGAGTTAAGGAAAAAAACCTGCTTTTGACAATTGAATCACGCATGTTCACTAAAGTTTAAGAAATATGTCATTTAATTATAATCATTTTAATTTATTCATCCTATCGCAATTCATTTTTGACTGCATGATTATTTGCAAAAAACCTGAGATGGCATTAAAAAATGGTGGAAATGTGATGAAGGAGAAAAATGGTGAAAATATCGTGGTGATGAAAAAATGGTGATGATTGAAAAATGAAGATGGTGATGCGGTAAGTAAAATAAAATATGACGGAAATGTGGTGATGGTCAAAAAATTGTGAAAAATTGATGATGGTGAAATAATGATGAAAATATGGTGGTGATGAAGAAATGTTGTTGTTTCAAAATCATTTATATTTTTATGTATTTATTTTCACAATCAGTCAAAGGGCCATAAAAGGACCATAATATTTCAAAGGCTGATATTGAATAGAGAATTCGCTCATTAACATTCTCATTTAAATGAACATTTAACCAGGTGCATCTTTTTGGTCTTAGCGTATTAATATTATCTACTCTTATACCCATTAATTACAAAATCGGTTTAATCGGCTATTTATACGAAAACTGCATTTAAATATACAAATTTATATTGTTATTAAATTTGAATTTCGAAAATAGAAGTCAAGTTTATTTCAATGATTTGTTTTAATTGCCACCAGTCATAATTTTTACTACTTTAATTTTTTTAATGCAATAAAACAAAAGCGTTAACGTAGTAATTTATTAAAACAAAAAACTAAAATACTGAAGTTACCAGAGAATTTTGCAATCCGTCACTCAAACTAAATGGAGACTTAAACTAATACATCTGTGTTTATCGTCTAACATATCTGTGTTTATCGTCTTAAGTTGCCAGAAAATTTTTCCATATGTGTTTTAACAAGATTTCCTTTGCCGCAAAGATTGTAATTTTTCTATTTTGCACTTGGCATGCCGCCGATGGATTACATTTATCTGGAAAATGGAATACGTCAGAATTCTACAAATTTCTTGTTAAGTTTGGTTTTCAACAAACGGATAAAGAGGAGACGTCAACCCGAGGATACATTTACGGAAACATTACAAGCAATAGCCCTAGAACTTACGAAATAGCTTTTGTTGTTCTCGATAGCGAATATTTTATTAATTTCTTTACAAAACGCACTTCAAAAGTGTGTTCTTCTATGTTCTCGCAAATAGATAAAATAGCTTGGGATAGAGACTGTAATAAACAGGGTACAGATGATATCATAAGATTTGTACCGTGTAAAGAAAACGAATTGTGCCGAGATGAACTTCCTGGAAGTGTCGTACCGAGCAGTCAGTTCACATTTCAAGTTCAAGATACATTACAACCAAGGTTTAGCTGATTAATCATTGGCTCATTTTATAATTTTTGTTATATATAATGATGGTTATTATTCAGATACTGGTACGTAAGCCTGGTTGCTTGTCACCGCAATGTTACTGAAAAATCTTGTGACTGGGTTGAAACCAAAAATTTGCCTCACATGGAGCTAACATATGACCTTTGGTTTGTCAATGGATCACCAGAAAGGAAGAGCTCAAATTTTTTTGAGCATCAATTTTCTATAGAACATTTTGATGTGCTAGAATTATACATGGTTTTCTTTATTCTGTACGTATTTTTGATTCCCGTGCAATGTTATGCTTTTGCAATTAAGCAACACATGGTGGCTTTTTTATTGTTTTTCTGCCTCCTGTTGGAATTCTCTGGTATTCTGTTCAATTTCATTCACTTTTTGACGTTTGCCAACAACGGGGTGGGAATCGAGAAACTCGTGACAGTAGGAATGTTTTTTGATCTTCTTGCACAGAGTTCATTCATGCTTTTGTTGTTGTTAGTTGTCAAGGGGATGGCTGTTAGTTGCATGAAGTTGCCATTAATAAAATTAATTTTTGTTGTCACTGTTTGGCTGGCATATACCGTCGCCAACGTTGCTCTCTTCACTTGGAACTTGGTGAGATCCAATCTCTCCTAGAAATTATTCAGAAATTGCTGTAAAATTTGTTTGTTTGTTGTTTTTTTTTTCAGATTGAGGTGGAATTCATAGCAGACGTTGACGAGTGGCAGACCTGGCCGGGATTCTTGATCTTGACTTTCCGCATCTGCATCATGCTCTGGTTTCTTTGGGAACTGAGATCCACGTTCTTGGCAGATGTTGGATTTTTGAAATCTAGATTTTATCTTCATTTTGGAGCCGGGTTTCTGGTGTGGTTCATCTACCTGCCTCTTGTTGCCATAATTTGTTCACAAATCTCATCCTTCTGGAGAGTCAAGACCCTTCTCAGTAATTATATACTTTTCGACATGCGGTCCTAAATTGCATCTGATTCCTTCTTTTTGCGACAGGCATGTGCTATTCGGCGGACTTCTTGTCTTTCTGCGTGACGATCCACCTGCTGTGGCCCACCCAAAAGTATTTGATCTTCAATTCCCAGGGTTCCAAAGTTATGAACTATAGAGTCAATAAGCATCAGTCCAGAGGTTGTTGCAATTTTGTTGATAAATTAACACTGATTATATTGCATTTGACCAGTTCTTAGATTGCTTCATGTTTTTTTAATATCAAGGCACTTCTTATTTGACCTAGCATCAAAACTGGGCCCCTACATGGTGATTCCTGATGGGGTGCAGGCTGGGTTACAAATATGATGTACTATATCCATTGCTATTGAATGCTGGTGATTAGCCAAAATTTCACCCAACAAGTCTAATATATTATGACTTTCTTTTGACAGGTTACATCAGCAATTTCTGGTTGCCAGATGATGACGACGATGACTGTGATGAATTTGAATAGTTTTTCTGTACAGTAGTCATCTGGTGTGAATGATAAATTTCAGAATGTCACTGTATTTATGATGTAGAGGAGATATTCTATTCCATTAAAATCTTTAATTAATTAATTAATTTGAGTAAATGTGGTAAAATTGAATTCCAATTCTATTTAATCATTTTAATTCAACTTTAGTTTAACATTATCTTTTATTATTGAAGCATTTTCATTATTAACCAATGCATGGTCGACTTGGGAGTCATCATGTCTGAGATTTGTCAATTATTATATTTGGGGTTTTTATTGCAATTTTCCTGGTTTGGAGCTCCAATTGATTGAAGCCACATTTCCTGTTCCATTGCATCTTAAATGATTTCTATGGAAAATTTTAGCAAATCAGATAAGATTTCTGTGATTCTACAACCAATAGTTTCTACTTGTAAAAAATGTTAATAGTACCCAGCTACAAGCTTTGTTATTCTTGTGAACGTCGACACATTATCATCGGTGGTGTATGTCATTCAATTTTCTAAAACTGCTTTCTGATATTTTGTTGGACATCTTTGATTTGTTTGCAACTTACTTCACCTTTTCCTAATTTTCTCTTGTTGCATTTTAAACATATTCTTAAGGTTAACTAACTAGTTTGGTTTTATTATAATTATCTTCTTAAAGCTGCATATTTTGAGTCATGTGACATTCCCTTTTTGGAACGAATCTCTCAAAGCAAACGACTACTCTTAAGCTGGAAGTAGATGATCTTCATGGTCCTCAACTTCATTTTAAAGGCCTGTTAGAACTTGTAAGACAAAAGCGAGCAAGGGGAAGCACATTTTTGCAGAGGTCTTTTTGTGGATGGCCCAATTGTTCAGAAACCTTGTTTAAAATGTGATACTACTTAACCATACTCTACTTACTAACCTAGGAAATAATCTGAAAGTTGATAAAATATGCCCCCGAGTTGGTTTTTGTCAGCGATAGAAATTTCAGAGAATAGACTTCACGCCATCAGCAACTTGTTTTATTGGTTGATGGATGTCTTTAAAAACCCTCAAATTATGTTTTTGCGCGATAAAGTGACGTAAGATTTATTGACGTCGAACTTTTATTTAGCGAGTTATCGGATTTAATGTCATTTCTGTCCTGGCCATATAATTACGCACGACCCTAATAAAATATTACCTACCAACAGATTATTGTCCTCATGGTTTTTGTTCACCCTGTTATGTATGCTATATTCATTAGAAAAGGTAGGATAGAATAACAAATTAACATAAATCGATAATTTTGAGGGATGTTTGGCCAGACTTTATATTCTGTCTAATTTATCTTGAAAATGTCGCATTTTCGTTCGAATCGGATGGATAAGCTGGCTAAACCCGAGTTTCGAAGACAATATTGTGTCGAATAATTATAAATATTTTAGAGATTCATCGACGACTTATTTTCAAAAATCTGAAAATGAATTAATTTAAATAGTTAATTATTGAAACTTCTGATTTTGTTGAATTTATTTTAGGTCATTAGCAACGCTTTTATAAACAAGGTGCCTTCAAGATTTTAAATGTAATTTGCTACCAACATGGAAAACATCCCGTTTACCGAAGAAGAAATACGATATGAATTGGCGAATTTTGGCTATAGCAACTTACCAAATGAAACAATAGCTCAATTTAAAAAAGGTGCGATTGTATTATTCACTTTACAAGATACAATATGAAAACTGTTGAAGTTAAATGTAACAGTATTTAACGTTTTCGGCGTTTACAGATCTTGAAAAGCTGGTGAAATTAAATTCGCGGATCGAAGAATCTGAGCGGATTACAAAAAACTTAAATAAAGGTCCTAGGGATTTCGAGAATGAAAGTAATAATTGTTTGTTTTCTATAAACTAGTTGTATTTGCTGAGTTTCTCATTTTGCTTTAATTTTGCATTGCAGAAGAAAATTCAAGTGCTAATGAAAATATCAAAAGAGTAATTTATGCTTTCATCTTAATTTGGACAAGCATTCAACTCTTACTTCCTTGCAGAAAGTATCACGGGTTAATGGTTTACCCACCTGGAAAATGTCATATGGAAATGTTTTTCAAAATTTTGAAGATGTTGAGCCTTGTGAAAGCTCATCAAGTTTTAGCAGTAACCAAATTAAGAGAAAAGTGTGCAGGTCATCAACCAAAGATCTGCAGCTTGGTGAGAGAAGAATATTAAATACTAGTAAAAAGTTATTAATTGTGAGTTATAATTCCAGATGACTCCAGTATGAGTGAAATATTTTCCATATTGGATGCTGATGAACTCATGCCTGCAAGAGTACCTCTTAGCAATCCACAAGTAAGATCAACTCTTTGTTTTAATGATGCATTTTTTGCTCATAACTTAGGTTATTTTAAGGTCAGAGTAGAAGCATCATCAACATCATCGGGTTAAAGTTCATTTCTTGTTTAAAATATGATTGGCTTATAAAACTAATCTACTTGTACAACTAATCTACAAATTAGTTATAAATAATTATGAAGAAAATCAATAATGTTGTATGACTTGGAGTCATGATGATGTTTAACATGATCTTCCAGTGTCTTGCTATATGTTTGTTAGAACTCCCTAAAAACTTTTGCACCATTTTCATTAATAGAGTTTTTAATAAAGAATGTGATATTGTTAGGTCTTGATGCTATCTATTTTTATTTGCATTTTGCCTGAATTTCACATGTGAGGTATATCCATGCAAGCAGTTGTGTTTCTTAAAATCTCCCTATTTCAAGGCTTAAGATGGGCAACTTGAAAGGAGTCATCTTGAATGTTATATCCAAAACATCCTATTATAATTTAAAATTAAAACAAAAATTATTCTTTCAGTAATCAAAGTAAATGTGGGTAATCAGTACAGAAACAGATGTGACCCAGTTAAGAGGTACCATGAATACAAAAGATATTGGGATGAATTTCCCATTCCTGGAGAAGAAAGACGCAATCAACTGAGATGGGGAATAAGAGAACGTATGAGTCAGGCCAATCCTGTCTTAGCCAAGGTTTGTTTAAGTTTAAACTTGTTAATAACTACAAGCTTTTATATTGTACTCTTTAATTAAAAATTTTAATTCTTTTGAATGACAGAAGTGACTAGAAATGAATTCTTCACACAAGGAAAATTAACAGTAGACAGCATAATTATGACAATGTAAAATGGAGGCTAGGTTTTTTTGTTTTGTAATAAAGTACTAAAGTTTTCAAGGCTTTGCTTACATTGAGGAGGAGACTGAGAATTATGAATTATGGATGCCATTTCAGCCTTTTAAGGGAAAAAGTTAATCTCCAGTTTGATTTTACAAAAGTAGCATGATTCTTCAAACGTATTTTCTCATTGCCCCAAATTGTGCTAGGTTTTATTTACTTTTGTCATGAGACCAGCTTACGAAGATATTCTTTAAATATAGAATTGTTTAATTACCAGGAAAAATTGCGATTGATCTTTTAGGAACATCTTCCGTTGTTGATGATGCATTTGAACAAAAACATTAGGTTAATGGTTAGAGTTAGGGTTTTAAAGTGGACTTTAAAAGTAACCTTTTTGAGATAATGTATTTAGCAAAGACAAAGCCCATTAACAAATTCAAAGGTTTTCACTTTGCAAAAGTGCATTGTTCTGTTGAAGTTCACTTTAGAATTGATTCTTGGATTGATGAGCTTGTTGATGTGGGTTATAAATGAATGAAGAATGTCATGTAAGTGGATATCGTTTGGTTAGCCATGACTAGACAGCAAGAAGTATAATTTTAAAGGTAGAATGAAGATGAATGGGCAGTGAGTGTAGCCATTTGAAGGCAAATCGGATTAATGAGTTGTCCTGGTTGTGACATACATATGATGCAGTTAATACCAAGATATTTTGTATGAGCCTGGCCTGCATACATTTAGCAGCTTTCTCAAAAGCAATTTATGGCTAGGTTTTTGGAATCAGATGAACTAAATACTGTAATACTGAATGTAATGTAATACTGAACAAACTTTGAGGGTATCTAGACTTTATAGTTGGTTGATTAGCATTAACCATTTCATTTATTGATAAAGTACTTAATTTTTACAGAGTGATCGTTCATAGAAGTACTGAATAAGAGCTGATACTCTTTCAGTGGACTGATCCTGTGACACGCACAAGCGTCATTTGATAAAACGACTCAATAAAATCTGTTTCCTAATCGATGAAGTACAAACGTGGCTTCTTACGTGTTGGACTGCTTTAAGATACGTCTGGGCGGTCTCACAGTTCTCCATCTGCCGCCTTAAATATGAGTAGAGCACACCGGTCGGGATTTGAAATCTTTAAAAAATCTCATGTGAGTCGCAAAGCTGCCTCCTTATGTCTAAGTTAATTAAATTAGCGTTTGAATCGTTTGTTATAATTTCGGCATGTCTGGCGTTGTTACCAAAAATGTATTGTCACGAGAGCTCCGGCATGACTATCGAGGTGCCAAATGGGCAGGAGGCGTGTTTTTTTGAAGATTTCGAAGGCAGCAGGAAATACCTCTTCGAGTACAAAGTCTTGCGAGGAGGTAATTTTGACGTCGACGTATCCATCGAATCCCCTTCAGGCTTGGATATTTATAACGAGGCCAGAAAGACTAGTGATTCGTTTTCTTTTGACATATCTTGGGGGTCCTTTAAGTTCTGTTTCAACAACGAGTTCTCAATGGTCAGTCACAAAGTTATTTATTTTGAGCTGCGCCCTGAAGAACACAAACGCCTCGCTATGGAAGGTGGCAAGAAGGGACCAAGTGCGAACACGCAAGCCGAAGAATCAACTGAAACTATTCACTCGCTAGCCACTTTGATCATGTCCTACCAACAACAGTATCGCCTCCAAGAATCGCGGAGTCGCTACAAAGCAGAGAATTTGAATAGACACGTTCAGATGTATTCCGTGCTGCAAGCCATCGTAATCGTGGTCGTCGGTATTGGAGAAATATTCATCCTCAAGACATTTTTTAGCGATACCCGAAGCCGCATCAAGGATTCAGGCGTAACAACTCTTAGACCATGATAAATCAAACAAAACCCTGATGTTTAATTTTGGGGCAATGAACCAACTTTTATTCCAACTTTTAGTCGAAGGTCACGTCGTTTCATACAACAAATAAACCTAATATCTTAATTGAGTTTATTTGATAACAAAAACGTACAATATTACAAACAGAGAAATTGAAAGTTTTATTCAGTGGTAGACGAGGAACAAGGTCGAATGAACTCCTGACCTCTCTCATGGAACCATTTGTTGGCAGCTTCAAAATTTAAAATAAAATAATGAAAAAACCATCAAGAAAGGAGTCAATATTTGGCAATGCAATTTGAGTCTTTGGTTCAACCTACCCCACTTGATGCCAGACAGGACAGGGCAGGCAGCATGTCTCGTTCTCATGTCACCTTCCCCACTCTTCAGCAAATTGTACCAAAATGCACACTTGGCCTTGAGTTAGAGATTAGCACATTTTCACATGTGTCAAAAACAGATGAAATGTGGTGTTTTGGCAATTAATATTTAACAACTTAATTATACAAAAAAACTGAAAAAGAATTGTAACAATTTAAATTTCATCGATGATCTTTAATCCTAACCTTCCGAGGCGAGTAACGAACTCCGATGCCTGGAAATACAGTTCCTCCTCCAGCCTGAACATCTGACAACTGAAACCACAAATGCCAAGTTAAACATTTCATGGACATTTTAAATATAGTTTATCTTACATAACATATGAATGTGGCAATTCTATTTCCAATGGCTTTCTCAAAGGTGTCCAACTCTCTGTTCTGTAGTTAACAGTTTAATGATGAATAGTGGAAATGTAAAAATTTCTAATGGTCACATTCAGTGAAGCTTACAGTGGAGAAGTCATAGTGAGGCTCATAATGGCCTCCAATACCATAGTTGAGCACCTGAAAAAGAGTTTCAGAATGAGTCTTTGAATTAAAAGCAATCTAAAGGAAAAGCAAAATGAATGATTGATTTTAACCTGTAAATCTTCAACTGTTTCAAGGGTAAGATTAGAAAGGACACCAGCCATGAAGCTGAATTTCGCCACAGCCCTGTCGTCGACGTCTTTAAGCCAGCCGCTAGATATGTTTTATTAAAAGTTTTATTCAAATAATCTTTAATGAGAACAAAGCCAAAACCTTTTACTAATTCTGTAATCTTGAGCAGTTGTTGAGGCACTGTTGCTCTTGTGATAAACAACTGATCTACCAAGCTAAATGTCCAAACATAAATGTGGTCAACACTAATCTCAGAATTCATGAATGGGATCTTTATGAAAATGTCAACATACCCTGGGTCGTCCCAACTCTTTAATCTTTTTTATTTGGTTATCGGTCATGACATCATGAAACAAATACATTTTAGGCTCCCAATTGACAAGTTCTTCTTTTGCAGGTCTGATATAAAGCATAGGATGATGCCTTCTATACTGACAGACAAGCTTATGCTCATTGATAACCTCCTATTAGCAAAATGAAAAACAAACATCCTTTCAAAAAAATTTGACAAGATCATTGATTCTTTAATTTAAATAGAGATTAAAAAGGCTACATGTGTATTCTCTCCTCTACAGAGTTTTTCGTAGTTTTGGAAATCATCAGACATCTTGTAAGCATCCATGGGACGTGGATTAGCATCAGGATCATGTACCACCCCTGGGCTCCTGGTACGAGCCTCTTCCTCGCGGATCAGCTGCTCATAGAATTGACGATTGCCCTGAGCTCTCAAATGATCTGGTTCTAAACCATTTCAACCAATTTCATTTCAACGTAACACGTTATTTTTGCATTAAATTTTACTAACCTAATGTTAACCATTCTTTTGTGATGTTCAATGCCCTTCTTACATTTCCTTGCTTGAAATTGAAGTGATAAATTCATATAATAAACTCTATTCAGTTCCAAAATAATGGATCAATAATTTATAACTTTAATTATTTGTTATTATTTCAAATAAACATTGATTTCACACTTACCATATAATAAGAATAAGCTAAATAGTCCAGTATTGTGGCTCGGTCTATGCCTTCACTTGGGTTTTGTTCAGACAATCGGAGGGATTCATTCATCCACAAGATTGTGTGGTAGTAATCAGAGGAAGTATATGCAATATGACCAAGTTTGAAGCAATCTTCAGCTGAAACAAATTAAATAGCTATTTTAAAGATTATCATGTTGTTAACATGATTATAGAACATCCAATCATCTTCTATCATCAATCACATAAATTTATTAAAGCCATAACCACAAAGATTGATTTAGTCTCATAAGACTTGGGAAACCTGACATGAGGACCGAGTCCATCACACCCTTCATATCTCCAGTTGCAATTTTGCTTGGAGGAAGGGCATAGGTGTCCTGCAATCTCAACAAAGCAAATGCAGCACCTTGGAGATCTTCGTCTGTGGGAAACTTTGATGTTTTTGCTGAGAGACTTTGCAGGAATGCTGAAACATACATCCACATAAAGATAAGGCTAAATTAACATCCAAACTATTAATTTTACCAACAATTTAGAGCAGTTGATTTTATTTGCTGGTCTAGAATGTCATTCCATTCGTTTGTAAATCTTTTGACTAACAGATATGCATTGATTGGGTTACTTAAATGTTTTTCTGGATCCTGAAGAGCATTTTGGCTATGTTTTTCAAAGTCATCAGCAACTCTACATAAAGTAACCAAATAAATTAGGGCTTCCATCAAGTTTTTCTTGTAAATAAATTACTGTTTCCCAACCTTTTCAATTTATTGAGTCGAATTTCTTCATTGGCAACATAAGCTCGCAAATCATGTGCAACTTCTTGTTCTACTTTTAAAATCCCTTCTAAATCGGCTATAGCTGAGAACATGTCAGCGGAGACCATTCCAGCGGAAATGAACACAACAAACAATAACTCCACTCTATCCATCTTTAATCAGCTTCGAAAGGTGCGACAAATAGGTCTATATAATATGCGTCTGTTGCAATGACCAGTCAAGCGAATCGTCTTCCTGACTATAATCACGCACAACTATTCCTTATTGACCAGGCACAAATGATTAATATTTAAAACATTTGGAAGCCACACCTGGAGCCACTGAAACGCATCTTACATGCAGGCGGTGACCCAAGTTGTACGCTAAAGATGGAAGCTATTAAGCAGCTGCAGCTCCCATCAGACTGCTGTCTTCAACTATGACAACGAGAGGTCTTCAATGAATGACTTTTTTTTTGGCACCATCCAGTGTGATCTCAACATGTATTTTATCTATTGAATAATTTGAACTGGCTCAAATTCTCCTTACTGAATCATTAAAACAGCTTAAGCTATAGTAAGCTTTTATTTTTTGCTCAGAAATATTGTCATTATGTATGTTCCCGCATACGTGATCATCTCCACGATTTCTTAGTAAAACTTTCATTGTGCCAACACGGCAAGAAAGAACCAGACATTTAAATTAAGTTTAACTGGTCAGCTATCTCAAGCAAAATCTCACTAGTAACACGTACCATATATTCAAGTCACGAGAGACTTTAAGTTATTATGGATTCTTAAGAAATTAGCTTAATAAAACAAAATCGCACTTTCAGGTCACTTTGGGGCTTCTTAGATTGAAAAGGCCTTTACCTTTAATCGTTAAATGATCTGAATGTCGAAAATTACTTTTGGATACATTTTTCTTGCAATTAGTGCAGTCACTCAGTAGTATTGTAGTCGTTTCTAACCGTTGCTAAATCAAAATTCAGCCTTTCATCGATATCGTTTAAGTCTGATGCATCAACTACGCGAAAATTAATTTGCTTTATTTTCAGTTTTTTTATACGAAATTTTGACTTCATCCTTACAAATCGTATAGAATTTTCTTACAGCTACCACATTAGTTCAACAGTAGAACTTCGTTTTCAGGTACAAAATCGCCTATTTTATGCCTGTCTTCGACTTTTAGAAAATTTAATTAGCCTCCAACCGTGCTAATAACAATCACTCCAGCGACATAATTACTTTGTGTAAAGGTATTAAAGGATTTATTTCGATATTTCGGGTTTCTACTGGCAATCTTCTAAGGGTATCTTCACCGATGTCTTTATTAATTATAATCGAATTTGGGTTGATATGGCATTAATTAAAAATTAAAAGAGATAGAGCTTTGACGTGGTTGGTATGTAGGAGAGGGGAGGAGTGTTTTTAATTTAGGAGGTCCTACCGGCAGGCTGTTTAACAAGCTTCGATCGATGCTGGCTGTGGCAACCTCGACTATATTTGTGTAGGATAGTGAACGGACTGAGAGGTGCATGCTACGTTTGATTGTCCGCTAGCTAGTCGATTTTTGGGATTTCTGTAATTTACCGTCTGAAATTTTATACTGTGTTGCTTTATCAAAGGGATTTACGTTAATTTCCGTCCTGAAGGGCGATAGAAATGTCGACTACAGCGGCCACCATGGCCGAAAACACAGCTCCTGCAGCCTCAAAGCTATCGACCACTGATCGCGTAATAAAATGTAAGTTTGAATATATGCAAAACTTACGTCGAACAAGAAATTTATAAAACTAGAGCACGAATATAACATCAAATAGATTTAGAATCACTCGTTGAAGTCGGTGTTAATAAAATTCGAAATCTTGTTTCAATTCTTGAAATATCCACTGAATTTTCACATCAGACAAATTATATTTTACAGCCATTGGTTTCCAATTTTTGATCATTCAATTAGAATTCATAATTAATGTTGTGACAATTAGAGGCCAATGTTACCTGTAGAAAAGGTCATTAAGAATGCATTTATTTAATTAAAGCTTATCATTCCTTTCTGTGGGTAGAAAAAATTTCCAGGTTGACGTGTACCAAGGTCTATTATTCAATTAAGTTATGACAAAATCAAGCCAATTGTGATTTCCTGACGCCATCTTATAGGCAAATTAAATGCCATGAAAAGCTTAAAGAAGCCACTAAAGCCAAAGAAAAGCTTATTGAAGATATTTTTATCCTCCTCTTGGTCAGGTGGTTCTTAGGAACTGATGGTTCATTGCACGACACTCATAAAATTCTTCTCGGCAGGAATGTGTCATTTTGAGTTATTTCGTTATCAGGGTTTATCTTGATGAGCTGAGTAAAAAATTTGTATTAAATAGATCAGGCCCAATGGGAATTCTATATAATTGATAAGTATTTTAACATAAACATAAAGATTAAGTTGAAAATTGCAATGCTTGTTCAAGCATGATGATGATTGCTTTAACTTCTTGGTACATATTTGCTTGAATTAAGTCAAATAGAAGCTCATAGAATTACTGCAAAACCTTTTAAATTTGTTAAAATGATGATTAGCATATTTCCTTTTATAATTCCTTTTGATTAGCAGATTTTCCTTTTTTAATTATGTAGCATTACAGTAAAGTTACAAATCAGATGCTTATAATTATTTTTAGTCGGACAATTTCTGATTGGCATAATTTTGTCCAATTATTGTAAGGTCATCATCCGAATCATGTCCAGTGGTAATTTGCTCTGACACTAATGACCACATTATGAACTATTAAAGGAACAACTTTGGCTCTATTTTTTCATAGTTTGAGTTTTATTACAATTTTCATTTTTGCCAGAAATCATTTGAATAGATATTATTTAAGTGGCAACTTATTGGGAATGATCCACTGGTCTAAACATTGCTAAAGGATAGCTTCCTTACTGATGCCATTTGCATAAATCCCACCAGCCGTTCTCTTTCCTCCGAGCAACAAACTGATCATGAGCGAAGTGTTTGATGCAAAAGGACGACCGAGGCCCGAAGTTTTGAAGCAACATTTCATGGCAGAAGGTAGAGTCACAGATGAAGTTGCTCTCAGGATTGTCAATGAAGGAGCTGCCATTATGAGACAAGAAAAAACTCTTGTTGAAATTGAAGCACCTCTCACAGGTTTGTATTTCAAGTGTTGACAATGATGGCAATGGTAATAGTTTGATATTGACTTGGTTTCCAAATATTCTCAGTTTGTGGGGATGTTCACGGCCAGTTTTACGATCTGATGAAGTTGTTTGAAGTCGGTGGCCCACCATCCTCAACTCGCTACCTTTTCTTGGGAGATTATGTTGACAGAGGTTACTTCAGTATTGAGGTTCGTTTTCGCTTTGACCTTTTTCACCGTCACGTCAGTCACTTGAACACGATTATCTCAATTGCAGTGTGTTTTGTACTTGTGGGCCCTAAAGATATTATATCCTGATACGCTTTTCATGCTTAGAGGCAATCATGAATGTCGACATCTCACAGAGTATTTCACTTTTAAACAAGAATGTAAGTAGCGCAAAAATTCGTTAGGTGATAATTGGGTTTTAATAATTCTTTTTTAATTTGCATTTAATTTCTGCCTCGCAAGGCAAAATAAAGTACTCGGAGAAAGTGTACGACGCGTGCATGGACGCTTTCGATTGCTTGCCCCTTGCTGCTGTTATGAATCAACAGTTTTTATGTGTTCACGGAGGACTATCGCCTGAAATCCACAACTTGGATGACATCAGAAAGGTGACTCTTCCTTTCTTTGTCCTAAGTCGAGCGATTACTCGCCTCGTCCTTTTAGTAGGCCGACCGGTTCTTTAGCACGAGGCTACGATTAATCGTTACGTTATGCTTAAAGTTGGATAGATTCAAAGAGCCGCCAGCTTTTGGACCCATGTGCGACCTCCTCTGGTCAGATCCACTTGAAGATTTTGGAAGTGAGAAGAATGCTGAGCATTTCACTCACAACAGTGTCAGAGGTTGCTCATATTTCTACAGGTGGGTTAATGACGGCATGAATTCAAAGAATTTCCATACAATGCTCTTCGTGGCCAAAAGTCTTTCTTTGTTATACTCAAATTTATAACTTCTTATTTTTGCAAATAATTTTTAATATTATAATTGTTCAAATGAGTGTGACTAAAAAAACCTCATTATAATTGTATTGTGTCATTCTCAGCTATGCAGCTTGCTGTGACTTTCTACAGCAGAATTCACTCCTCTCGATAATTCGGGCTCACGAGGCTCAAGATGCCGGGTGAGTTGTGTTTGATTTTGAGCGAAGGTTGCATTCATGCTTTATAATTTCTTTTCCTTTGATGTTTTGTATAATCATAATAATACCTGTTTCTTTCGCTTAGGTATCGCATGTACAGAAAAAGCCAGACGACTGGCTTTCCTTCACTGATCACAATTTTTTCTGCACCAAACTATTTGGATGTCTACAACAACAAAGGTTAGTTGTTCTTTGGAATGTTTGAAAGAACGTCGAGTTTGTAATTAGTCCCGTGGTAATGATTGTAATCATGGTAATAGTCATGTAATGAATGAAGCTTTTTTTGCAGACATTCATTCGTAAAAAAAACTAATTGTTGAATAACTGATAGTTTTGTAATAGTTTAAGATTAATGAGTCATTTTTCCTGTTGCATGCCAAAATTTAAAATTATCTATAGCGATTATAATGACAAGTAATCCACTGTTTGTGGAATCAATCATAAAATTATACAAGCAAATCCCATAAATCCTTGTGAATTTTTGAAGCGGCCATTCTGAAGTATGAAAACAACGTGATGAATATTCGCCAGTTTAATTGCTCTCCTCATCCTTATTGGTTGCCAAACTTTATGGATGTTTTCACCTGGTCCTTACCATTTGTGGGAGAGAAAGGTTTGTTGTTTTGGTATTTCTTTGTCTTATGGAAAAAAAATGTACATCATAATTTATCTTATCATTTGCTCTTGGCTTTGACATGGAATTGTTTTGAGACAAGGGTTGTTGGTTAAAAGCTAGCATTTTAAGGCATTTTGTTCCATTTAGTAGGATTTGGCAAACTTTAGTAATTAGATGTAATGGTAAGAATTATAGATATTACTTGATATTACTTGAATTACAGATATTACTTGAGGTGTCTCAATGATTTGTTGAAATATGTGCAAAATGTAATAATGTTTTGAAAAGTGCCATTTATTGTTTCTTAGTGACAGAGATGCTGGTTAACGTTCTAAACATCTGTTCCGATGATGAGCTGATGAACGAAGCCGATGACTCTTTCGAAGGTGGTTTGCTGCATGAATTTGCACCTTCGTGGTGTTTAGTTATGAAATTAAATATAGGAATACATTACCATAAAAAAATAAAAAGGTAAAATATAAAAAAATAAAAAGTCATAACTTCATTAATTATTTACTTATAATTGCAATTGTTTGAGACTGGCAATTGGAAATGATTAGAGACACAGTGCTTTCTTGGTGATGGTTAACACATCTCGATCATTGATTTAGATGCCCGCGTTCCGAATGCCTTTCTCCATTTGGTCGATCAGACGGCTCTTAACGAGCTGGCGTAACAAGAACGTTTTCTAGTTTTTGTGCTCGCAGCTGCTGAGCTTTCTTTATTCATTTCTGAACTTTTCACCTTTCTCCTCCTTAAAAAATTTTAGCACATATTTTAAAGTCAACTCTGAAACATGCTATTTGTTTGTGCAAAAGTTTCACTTGTTGAAACTGCTGTGACCATTTCATATGACCATATGTGAGAGCTTCTGTGATGACCCAAGATGTTACGTGCATAAGTTGTATCTGCTTTATTGTTTGGTATTTGTTGCTCAGGTAAATGCTGTAATTGTATCTCACTGTGATGGTTTTGCATTATTCCATTGTTTAATCTAATTTAATTAATTGTTTAATTATTTGACATTTACATTTAAATACGCAAATGATCTTCATTTTATACAACAGAGGGAGATAGTGAGTTGAATGATAAACAATTGATATGGTCATTTCCTGAAGGGGAGAATATCAATAGTTTAAAACTAATTAATTAATTTGTTTTCTTGTTTTGTTTTGAAATTATAATTTGAAATGAAGCGAAATGTTGTTGCATGGTAATTGGTCAGTTTGTCTCTTTCGTTTTTGAAAGATCTGTAATTTTATCATTGAATGCTAAGATTGACATTCATTTTCATAACATATTGCAGCCTTAGGCCCTAGATTTTGTAGAAAATCTCTGTTATTGGATTAGGATAGTCGAGGTTGCCTTTTGTGATGAAGGGTTAATGTGGCTTTAATTTATCAGAGGTAAAATGGCCTATGAACTGTTGCAGGTGGTTCAGTATCTGCCAGGAAAGAAGTAATCAGGAACAAGATCAGAGCCATTGGAAAGATGGCAAGAGTGTTCCAAGTTCTGAGGTGAGTTTTGCTTTTGAGAAGCTCATAATCGATCGATCGATTTGACACATCATTGTTATTACATCAGAGAGGAGAGCGAGTGCGTGTTGCAGCTGAAAGGATTGACCCCGAACGGACTTCTTCCGGTCGGGGCTCTGAGCGAGGGTAAAGACAGCCTGCAGACGTGTTAGTGGCCCAAAATCTTTCATTCCTTGCCGTGGCGATGTTTTTAAAATGTTTAAAATGACTTCTTGCATCCACTTTTCTTTTTCAGTTTTGACTGGGTTCTCACCTACCCACAAGATCAGTGGTTTCTCGGAGGCCAAGCAATTGGATAAGATGAATGAACGTATGCCCCCTCGACCTCCTACCCTATCCAATGCAGGAGGCAAAGAAGCTACAAAGATGTGATCTCATCAAATAACTCACATTGTTTCTTCATCGTATTGATGATTTGTGTGTCTTCATTCTCGCTTAGAAGTTCATTTGCATATTTCTCTTTACAGCAGCCAAGCACTGGATACAGTTTGTTTAATTTCTTCCCATTTTACAACTTTGATCATGTGTTGTGGTGGTTTCCGAGCTTTTGACTCAATGATTATCAAAACTAATAACGGCTTTGTAGGTGGTGAAAATCTTCATAGTTTTTTTTTTTGTTTACCAGTGAATTTCTGTAGCTTCTCATGTCGATGGTGTTTTGGCACAATCTTCTTCATCTTTGTAATGTCACACTCTCTTACTTCCCAACATGATTGCATCCTGTTAGCTTCTTTCTCCATAAAATACTAGGTTGTCCTGTCACGTATTTATCAATCTTAGGCATCATTTCGGCCAAAGTCACAAGCGATTCACGTGGTCCGAGGCCGCGTTCGTTACTTGAAAGACTTAAAGGCCTCTTCAAATCCACGACCTCACAACTTCCTTAAGGCATCTCGTCTCGAAAACCTGTCAGAGTTGCGTGCCAATTTGCATGATTTTTATTTGCTGAAGAGAACTCGTGACGCACGGCTGGCCGGTAACTTCAGCTAACGAAGCGGGAGGAGTTTGTAATTTTACGGCTCAACATTCCACCGGGACGCAAATGATCACCAACCCTCGTCGCGATGTCGAGTTTATTTTTGTCCTTCGAGGTGATAGGCTTCAAAAGCAGCAGCAGCAGGCGCTCGTTTGCAACTTACTGCTGAAGTCTCGTTTATTTTGTTAGCGTCCCAAAATGTCTGTCGTGAGGGTGACGTTTTTTTCATTTAACTTTTCAGATTCATCATTTATCGTTGTGTTTATGAATTTCTATTTTCGTCAGAGTGAGTAGTGTTTTTAGACTATTGTCTGTGAGTGAAAAATTCTCCAGCTAACATCAAAAAGATATTTGATGCACTAAAAAGTTGCAGACGTCTCTCTGTGCACACGGCCCATCATCCAACCACACATGCTTTTAAATCATGGTCCCCTAGCAAATTTGTTGCAAAATTCAACTTTATAATTGTGGTGTTTGTGATTCTTTTTGAATTTTCATATTTTCTCCTAAATGTGAAGTTGTAATGGTTTTAAAAATAAAGTTTGAATGGTAAATCACGATGCAGTGATGATGTTACAAAAATTTGCGATCTGGTAGCTGTTCCTTCAACGGCCAAATGACAAAGTGCTAATTAGCCCCTTATGAGAATGTCGTATTGTGAGTGTATTGTTGGCTTTGTTTTGCAACTCTTTCTGCACTCATAAACCAAATTAAGATTCTGAAGGGAATACAAATACAGTAGTTGGCCATGAGGTGGTTCTGTTAACGGCACCGCTACCAACGTTTCGCTTTTAAAATGCGTTCGAATGTTTTGATGTTTTTTAAGCAACAACAACTAACTTGCTAAAGAGGCAATCGTATTCATGAGCAACAGAATCACTACTTAATTAATAAAAATTTCAATATATAATTTCCAGGTGTACTTCATGTAACATACATGGTATATGTTACCATTTTCATAATCCAATGGATACCAATTTTATTGCTTGCCACTCTTTGTCAGAGTAGTAAAACAATTCTGCCACCTGATTAAAAATAATTTGTTTGCTATTGTAGCCAGATATCCACTTTAGAAGGAACAAATATATTTGCATTAAGGTATTAATTTGAAGAAACTACCCTGGAGAAATTTTAATAAAATGCCCTCTTATAACTTCATTCATATCAACATGTTGATAAAATCGTTGACAAATCTGAAGCTGAAATCGGGAAATATCCAAAATATTTACCCAGATGGAATTTGTCAAGGTAAATCTTTCTAAATTAAAAGGAAATTGAAATTAATACAAATTATTATTGATAAATGCCTTTTCATGTAGTGAGTAAATAATGTTTTGAAACATGGGTTGGGTCAGGGTCACTTAATACTTGTACTGGAATAGTAATTTCAGGTATCTACATTTTGACCTTCAGTTCTTTCTTGCCTGCTATGAAGTATCTAACTAGGATTACTAGGATCATTCCAGGAAATCCTCAAACAAGAAAGTACTGAGAACTTAATGTTACAACTGCATCCAGTGATGAAATTATAGGCTGAGGGCCACTGGCCAATATTTGGATATAGTTATTATTCATTCAAACGTTAATATTCCTCATGTGAAGCTTTTAAGGGCATTCCAAATATTTTACCACATAATACATCATCTTCATTTTCCATTTCTTTAGCTTTTACTGTTGATTGAATTATTGTCTACTGAGTAATACTAGTAAGGCATTTGTTTTCTGCTCACTTTTGAAAAAAATAAGGAAAAAATTCATGAGCTAGATGTTGTACCAAATTGTGATGAGCACAAATGTCTTATGATTTTTATTTGTTAGTGAACAACCCTTATGACTTTTGATAAGTTTTAAATATCATTATTATAATCGTGAGTTTATTTTGGAATTTCTATATCAAATGATTAACATTAATTCAATATGAATCATTCGTTCACAGTTCAACAGCGGGGATTCCAAATCATCATAAAGTGTAGTGACTGGGTCATTCAAAGAATTTTTAGTTGTTTTTATTATCTAAAATTAGTTGCACATATCCCAACAATAACAAAATTTATGGATTCGAAAAATATCAAGGAGCACTTGGGAGATTCTCATCTATGGTCAGCTTTAATCCAAGCAAAACATTTAACTAGTACAAGCAACTGAAATTTAATCTATGCATGCAGTAGACAATCTAGTTAAAATTTGTTACATGCAAATTTTCCAACATGCACTAAGATATATATTTAATTTCACAAGTTATTTTTGTAATATGAATGCACAAATTTGGTTCCATTACAATTAATGCCAAGGTTTAACATCCTAAAAAAATTAAGAACATCAGGGTAGCTACCATTCTCATTTAAGCTTGTCTACACATTAACAGAAATTGCTAGCAAGCAAATGATTGATTTGATAATTTAAATTGGAAATATGCAGAATAAAGTTGCTACTGATGGCAGAAAGATTATCTTGGCCATCAACTCAAACCTGAGAGTTATTAATTTAAGCAAATTAAGCAAAACCTTATAAATAAACTCACACAAATAAATTTAGACTAGTTGAACAAAATCGTTTGAGATTCATACGAGAAAGGTGTGTACAAATTCTAAGAATGCATGTTCAATGAACCCTCTTTTAGTTTCCTTCTTAAAACTTCAACCAATCTGTTTAATCTGCATATTAAATATGCAAAACAAGAATCAACTGCATACAAAAATAACGAGATAAAGAAGGCAATGGCTTTGGAAGAGAAAAGTAGAGTTAAGGAAAAATATAATTATGGCAATCAATCACTGCCCTCACCTGTCGACATTTTCTTTTTCAGTCTTCAACTGCTGATCAAGGGAAGAGCACTTTGAAACGAGGTGCTTGTTGTCCCAGTTCAACTGTTCTATGACAGGCTTGAGTTTCTCCAATTCCGATTTCAATATTTTGTTTTGCTTGTTTTTGTTCTCCAGTTCAGTACTTAATTGTAAAAGTTTGTTGCTGAATTGTTGATGAAGTTCTTCTTCTTTGGACAGCGACTTGTACAAGCTATTTGCACCGATGGTATTCTCATTTTGTCAACAAATTTCATTATATTGAAGCTATCCTACTTCTGACAAGTCTTTAGGTTTTTCACTTTGTTTTGCAATAAGTTTATATCATTGAAAAGTTGGTTCCTATCCTTCTCAGTTTCAAACTGTAAAATATAAAGAAATGGTTTGTTACATTTTTCATAACAGTGCACAAAAATAACATATTAAAACCAGCTTATTCTGCAAGTTGTTCTTTAAATCTTTTTCAGATTTCAGTTGAGCAGAAAGTATTTTCTTTTCATTCTCCAAATCTCTTTTCTGAAGCGGTTAATATTTAACATCTTCATAAATAGGTGCATAATCTTGGAAACAAACCTGCTTATAAATTAAATCTTTTTCAAAAAGAATAGCTTCAATCTCTTCTTCATTAGCAATCCTCTTCCTTTCTTTTTCATCTGCGATGGTTTGCAAGAATTTTGAGGTTGAATCCTTCAAATTATCCAAAGATTGGCTCTTCACAAGAGAAGTCACCACATCATTCTGTGATAATATTTGTTATAATAATTCATTAGTAGTAAGAATACTTCCAATGAGTTAAATTTTAACATCATATTGTCAACAATCATGATTAGCAACAAATCATTTAACTGAATTCATTCAAGTCTCCTCACTTCATCTCCAGCAATCCTAAAAAAATAACATTATGGGAATTAATATTTCCTCCATCAATTCAAAGAAAATGGAAATAAATAACATACTTTTGTTTTGCAAGATCCAAAGCAAAATTTCTCGCTTGGCTGGTTTCTTTCAATCTTTCCATCATTGCCACATCTCTCAGTTTTTGTGCCCTTAATACTTCTTCCACAAAGCCTTCATCCATGGGCATTAAATAATGAAACTAATGTGACATGTTTATGTAATAGTTGAAAAAACCTGCAAAATTTTCATTTCTCCCAGTTTCTGGTTTGGTTTGTTCTTGCAAGAAGATGATTTTATTCTTTGCTGAATTCAGCTCCCCTTTATGAAATAATAGTTCTTCTCTCAACTTTAATAAACGGCACACTTGTTCTTCAAATACTAAAAGTCAAACATAATGAAAAATAAAGTCAATAACCTTCTCATTTGTTTCTCTCAGTCGATTTAACTCATAAAGCAGGAATGATATCTGCTTTGATAATTGAGAACCAATGCCAGTGTTTAACATCTTCTTAAATGTAACAGTCTCATCAATTTGAAATTTTATAGGATCTTTTGATGGCAGAATTGAGAAACTATTGCCATATGTCAAATGCTCATTGATTATGGAAGAATCTTTGAAGTCATTCATAAAGGGTGACATTTTTTTACCTTTGTCAAAATCACTTAAATAAGGAATATGCAAGCTTGTTTCTTGGAATTGCATGGAGCTTGGAGAATGAAGAGAAATGGAAGATGGAATAACTGAGCTCAGTGGAGGAATGTGAATATCTAATGAAGAAAGGGGTGATTCTTCAAAAAACTCAGTGTTCATGGAAGGTGGCAAGAGGGAATGATCTTGATTTGAATGCATTTGTGCAGATGGAGAAATTTGATTGGGGAACATTAAACTATCCAGTACCAATGAATCTTTAGTGCTGTTCAGGAGATTGAAGTCATCTAAAAAGTTATGTGTTAGAATTACATGATTTCTTTCTTCTATATCTAAATCCTCAATTACCATGATGAGAAAGAAATGGCCTCGAAAAGTCCCTGCTATAATATGGAGTTTGATGGTATCAAGATTTTCACATTTGAATGATTAATTTTGAAATAAAAATGTTAAAACCTTGAAAGCAACTCTTCTGGTTTAGAGACATTTTTTAGTGATTGTTCATAGGAACCAATTAGTTCATTTAACTTTTGCTCGACTTCATCATTCGAAAGTGAGTTCCTTCAAATTATGGGGATTTGTGAGAAAATGTTGATGTGTCACTTAATAGTTACATTTTTCTAAACTTAAGTTCAATCAAACTAAGACCAGCGTCAATTTTTACCTGTCTGACACACCTATGTCAAATACTCCTACATCGTTCTCCTTAGCCATTATATCTCTTTGTGAGCTACCTTCTTCCATGGCTGAAATATTTTAAAATAAAATTCACATTATATTATTTATGTGATAAGTGCATGTCAAGTCCTTCGACAGCGCGAATAAACCGAAACAGCTCAGGCATGACCGTAACTTTGCAGAAGCTTTTGGGCTCCTTCAATGTTAAATTCTACCTCGATTTGTCCGTATACTTGTAATGGCAGGTTATCGATTGTTGTGTAAAAAGTCTTTCGTTTTGGATTTAACCCTGATTGTTCTGCTCCTCTATCTTGTTTACGTTTTCCTAAACCCGGATTTTCAACAAGATCAAACTTATTTCCCACTTGCTAGAATTAAGAAATCAAACAAATTCATTTGGAAACGATCTGAAGTGAAATATAAACCACAAGATTACCGTTCGTCTAAATGTATCTCCAAGCGGTACGACCCGGCTCGAACGACATCTTTGGTATCCCATTTCAACAACTTCCAAATGTACGATCTCAAGATAGCCCTGTCCAGTGCATTACATAAAAGTGAAGCTTATATTGGGGAAGTGATAATAGTTGACGACGCATCAAACGAGGAAATTATAGGTGAAGAAGCTCAAGAATATTTCGACGAGCTGCCCGTGCCAGTTACATTAATTAAGAATGAAATTCAGTTAGGTGTGGCAAAGTCTGTAAAAAAGGCATTAGAAGAAGCCAAGTACGAAAACATCGTCATTTTTGAACCATCGGTCATTTGCAACGTAGGCTGGCTACCTCCTTTATTAGAAGAGCTCTCAAGAAACCCGAGGTCAATAGTCTTGCCTCACTATGACAAAGTTTCTGAGACCTCTGCAGGAAAGTTTGATCGAGTCGATGATGACTACGTTGCCTCAGTTCTCTGGAATCTTCAGACAGTTCTGGTCAAAAGCAATGTTTCTACTCAAACTTCTCCTGGAATGAGACCCGATTTATTTGCCGCGAAAAGATCGTTTCTGCACTCCATCGGTTCTATTGACGAAGAATTTGGTTATGGTGGCGGAGAAGCACTGGAGCTTGGGATGAGAACCTGGTGTTGCGGAGGAATCATAAAATTAGTAAATTGTTCCAGAGTTGCAATCGCTAACTTTCACAATGCAGTCAAGATTTCTAGTGGCGTTAACTTGAGACGTATCGTCGGCTTGTGGTTTCAAAACGATTCCGGCATTTCTTTACCCCTCTCTAGAAACTTCCAGCCATCAAGTCAAGAATCACATTCAATAAGCAATAGAAGAAAACAGTTCATCTCATTAAGTTGTAACAATGCTCGGTGGTACTTCAAGGAAATTTTGAAGAAACGCATTGACTTAGACGTGGAAGCAGCAAAATTTGGAAAACTCAAAACCAAAAGCGGGTTGTGTGCTCAAGTTGCGCGGGACATGAAAATAGACATGGTTTCCTGCAATCTCTTAGCCGAAGATGAAGACTTGTTTCAGTTAACAGTAGACAACCATCTTCTAGTAAATGGAAAATGCCTGACAGCAAAAATGTATTCTTACGTGACGCTAGGGGAATGCAAGGATGACCAAAACCAGAGATGGGAGCTCAACCAGAAGTGGGAACTTTTTAACATTGCAACAGGTTCTTGCGCCACCCACGTGACTGACCCATACCGGCCCGAATCGTTCCGCCAATTAGTAATGGCCCAGAACTGCTTCCAGTCAGAAAAGGAAAACGAACGCTTTAAACAATGGACATTCATTCCAGTTTGACATAAAAACGACTTCATAATTGTATATTTTAATTTATTAGTCAAACTCATCTCATTGTTGGTATAACTTTATTTGAACAAGTTCACGTTTTTAGATAATGTCTTTTGCATACAGTTTTTCCAAGGACATTACATGCCATAGGATAACATAACGTTTTGTTTGGCCAGCTCAAGCAACATAGGGTCATCAAAGAACTTGTTGATGCTGACGTCTTCACTCAAACCCTTTTAAAACAATAAAAATAATTAATTTCTACATGAAGCAGATAATAAAAAACCAAGTGAAGGGATAAAACTGAACCAACCTTCCTTCTCCTTGTTTTGATCATGAATTCTCGAGCCAAATGAGTCGAGGGTTGAGGCTCTAGTGGCCTGATGACGATGCCCTTATCAAGCGGATCTCCAGGAACGATCTTGAATGTTTGAAATTATTGGTTAGCAAATATTTTCATTACTTTACATAAAAAATGATTAAAGTATTGAATTTTACCTGCCAATGGTGGAACACTGAAAGGCAAAGAGCTTGTCCTTGTGTGTGAAGCCTGAGATCAGTTTCAAATCCAAAGGAATCTATAGCAGGCAGGAAGGCCTTAATTGTATACAATGGTGATCCTGGAACTGCAGCATCTTGAGTAACATGACCCCTAAAATATCAAAACACTTTTAAACAAACAGATCAAATAAATAAATAAATTTTAGGTTCATACCTTCTTCTTGCAAGAACTGTATAGACAGCTGAAATGCAATCGGCAGGTGCAAGAACCTCCACAAACAAATATGGTTCCATCAAACGAGGTGTTGCCTGTTTTACAAAGTAAAATAAAAAAAAACTGTATTTATAATGTCTATTATTGGTTGTTATTAATAGATAATATTTATAACTGACCAATAGGAATGCAGAATAGGCAACTCTCCTTGCAGTGGGTATAATTTGGCCACCACCCCTTTGTATTGGTTCTGGTGCAATCTGAGCGTCTAGAATCTTGAACTTCACGTTCCTTATAGGTTCATCACAAAGTGGTCCTTCCCTTGTGCCCCATTGAAATCCTTGGACAATGCTGTCCTTCACAGAAGAGAGGAGGGACTTATCTACCTCAGAAGGTAGAGTGTCATCAACCAAGATGTTGGGTCCGGTCGAGTCTGGTCCGAAAGCCCATATGGATCGAGATGCGAGCAGATCCCAGTCGTACTTGTTCTGGAAAAACTCTCCGAGACGCTTCTTGGGCCAGCCAATTTGCACGACTTCGTTTTCGATGTCCTCCGCCAAACCTTTTTCAAGAGGTTCGGCAATCATGGTCAACTTGTTCTTCTTGTTTGGGGTTTCTGCAAAGCACTTCAAAGAGGAGGTCTCGACCACAGTTTCACAAAAGCTCACGACAGGATCTGCCACCTTGATGTCTGGTTTTTTGAAAAGAATGTTTTTGAGTATTTGCATTCCATCTCTTTCCATGAAATGACTTATGAAATCAAAATATTACCTATTTCTGAGTACATCTTACGAAGGTCATACATGATGCAGTCAAGATACAACTCTCCTGTCCCAAGAATAATGTGCTCTCCAGATTCTTCCACCTGTAATAAAGTCAGAATGAAGAAAATGTCAAAGCAAAACAAATTACAAACAAACCTTTGTAGTAACAAGAGGATAGCTCTTATTAATCTTTCTCAGACCATCCAACATCTTAGGAAGTTCAGAAGGATTAACAGGTTCCACAGCAATTTTCATCACAGAAGTCGTGTTGAATTTGAAGGGTCTAAAGATGTGAGCCTGTTTGTTATCATCCATATCAGTGATTGTGGAAGTCTTGACGATCGGCTGGTCGACTCCTTCGATCAAAACCCAGTTACCTGCTGGCACTCTGGTGACCTGAATGTTGTATCTAGAAATAAATAACATGACGTTTAACTCACAACATTCCATCGACGTGGATGTGCACGACGTACCTGGCCTCTGAGATGAACAATTTGCTAACAATTCCCTGTCTGGAGTCCTCTTCATCCTCCAAAGAATAATTCTCCCCGAGTATTCTGACGTTCTGATCGGCCGACAGAGTTCCGGACATCACTCGACCCAACACGTGGAAGGAAGTGGCATCCAGTGTCGGGTACAGCTTCGTAGTGTGAACCATCAACGGACCCTACATAAAACGGCCAATTTTAATGAATATTCTCATCTGATTTACTATTGTTTGCAATATTTTCAAACCTCCGGGTCGCACTTGAACATGGCCTCGGCAAGAGCCGAATCGAATGGTCCCGTGTAAATGTGTTCCACTTTACGCCTTGCATTGTCCACTGGAGAACATACGTGCTGAACGCACATAGTTGTGAAACCTGGAAAATAATATCGTAAGTATATGTTTATTGTGTTATTATTGTTTTTATAAATCAGGGTTACAAACATTATTATTGTTGCAAAATGGTATTTAGACAAACACACACTTATTAATCATGTTCAAATTTGAAGATAACGATTAGCCTAACTTACCCGAGAAATGGCCAAAAAATCTGCCGAGAATAAGCCTTAAAAGAGGTCTGACATTCATTTTGCTTTCCTCTTTTGTCAATCTTATGTTCAGTTCTTCGCACACACGAGGCAAACAAACATCAACCTCACCAACCACCTGGTATTAAATTCAATTTGAATATGCAATCAATTCAATGTATATTGAATGTTCATAAATCCTGGTTCAACAAACCTGAGAAAAAATTTTGTATATTGGTTCCAATATGAACTCGACAAAACTTCTTAAACTGGAGCTGCTGGGTGCTTTCTTAGTAAATTTCCTCCTTTAATATAAAATATTAAAAAATATTAAATACATTTAATCATCTCGTATTTAAATAACATATCAACTAACGTTTTGTTATTAAAGTACATATCTCCCCAGAGTCTCCTTGCAAATTCAGCCTCATTGATACCACCTACAGAAATGAGAAATTTGTCAGACGCTGTGATGTTAATACACTCATCATTACTAGTATAAATTACCATAAGTTTCTGCATAAATCTTTGCAAAAGAAGTGAGAGTGAATGAAAACTGGTAGTAAGAGCTGGAGAAGCAAACATTCCCAAGCAGAGGGGAAAGGAAGAATTGGTCCTGATCTTCTGAGTAGATGCTTGAATTTAATTAATAAATATTATCAAATCACAATCAGAAATCAAATGCACTACGACGCTCATGTCACGTGCTCGGTCGTGCCGAGATCAAATGGAAGCAGACGCCTCGTTTTACCCCGATGCGCCCAGAGATCGGATGGGATGCGTCGTTAAACAAAAAAATCATATTCGACATACCTGAGCAGACCATTGATTTCATCAATAATGTGTTTCAATCTGAAGTAAGCATCGGTCGGAGGCAGTTTCAGCTCCAAAATCAACCTGTCGATCTTGTTGATGCAAAGAGTCACCGAGAGTTTCTCTTGCACGGCATGTTTCAACACCCTCTCCGTGTTCAGCATCACCTGGTCGTAATAAAATCAACAAACTAAATGATGGCACGTCTTTTTTTTGCTCCATAAGCAAATACGCAAAAATTAAATTTTAACTCACCCCTTCAGCTGCATCGATGAACAAAACTATGCCGTCCGAGAGCCGCAACGCTGCCGTGACCTCGTCGGAAAAGTTCACGTGACCTGCGTGGTTGTTAAGCAAAGCAATTAACAGTTGTTACTGTAATCATGAGAATAATAATAATAATGAAGTAAATAATAGTCAAACTAACCAGGAGTGTCAAAGATATTTAGAAGGAAAGATTTGTTCCTCACATCTGGAAGGACTAAGGTGACTGGGGTGGCTTTAATACTCACACCCCTCTCTTGCTCAGTGAACAAAGTATCAGTGTACCTTAACTGTTGGTGAGTAATTTAAATCACTTACAAAATAATAAACAACACAACCATGGAGCCAGTAGTAATAATAGTAGAGCTAATAGTAATAATATGATTAAAAACAAATTTTCATATTTAATACAACATAGAAACAATTGATCTCACATCCTTATCTTCTTTGTTGATGATGTTTGGATGGGTTTGTGACATCAGACAATCAACAAAAGATGTCTGAAAACAAAGTTGTCATTAGTTACATTAGGGCAATGACAAAAAAAAAGATGAATTACAACCTTTCCATGATGAAGATGACCTACAAGGGCTACATTTCTGATGAGGTGAGGGTTATCCATGATGTCAGCCAAGAATCTAAACATTAAACTCGTTGTAAGAACATTACATGCAGCTGTTGAAAATGAGTTTATTTCTCACTCTAGATCATATGTTGTTTCTGGTAAATCTATCTCTACCAAGGCAAACTTCCTCCTTTTTACAGGCTCAATGATAGGCTCTGACAATGGCTGAGCATCTTCTTCATGGACTATAGTCTGAATTTCAACAGATGATTAAAGTTCAGTGAATAAATGAAATTCATGGTCATTGTACACACCTCCACATCAGGACCGTACACTTCTCCAGCAGTGGGGTAGTACTTCTTATCCTCATGGAGAACTACTGCCATTGCCTCTTCTCCTACATCTTCTTCCATGGCATTTTCTTGCCCCTAAAAAGTAATATAATTGCAATATAGCAGTTTCGATATACTGACACTATCAACATATTAGTTATGAATTTATTATTTTCAACCTCATCCTCTTGAGAAACTTCATCCTCTTCTTCCACTTCTTCATCTTCATCTACAGATGAATCAGATTCCAAGTCACCAATAAGGTTTCCAAATTCGTCATAATTGTCAGGATCCATCTACAGGTGAACAATATTTAATTAATTGAATAGTATATTATTCTTACATGGATGGCGACGGATGGCGTTCTACATATACGGGATTTGATCTAATAAGATCTAATAAGATCAAATAAGATCAATAAGGTCTGATTCATTCTTCGGTTCAAAACACTTAGCAAACATTAGCAATTCATGAGCTTTGTAAGTGAATATTTCGAAAACTCACCCCAGCTTAATTAAGAAACAAAATGAGAACGCGCTTGGAGACGAAAATAGAGAAAATAAACAACAAATATGGTTTATTTCGAAAAGTTTTTGACTTCATTTTAAAGAAAATATAAAAGATTGTAGAACAATATGATTTTAAATTATTATTATTATTTATATAAAAGTGAAAAATAATTAATATCGTCTAATAAAAGAAAGTTTAGTGATATTTGTTCAAAATACATCATTTGTATCTTACCAATCAAAAAGTAAAACTAAATTAAATTCGCCAATGGAGGAAAGTTGGCTGTAGTAGTCAGTTACTTGTGAGCTACCCTCGCACGATGATGATGCTAACGGAGGAGATTGTCCAGCCGTAGATGGTGATGAGCAATGGGAAAGCATCGCCAGGACAGAGTTGAGTCTGAACTCATTAGAAAAGAAAAGAATCAACCTGGCCATGCACAGAATCGTGCTTCAATTTTCAATTAATTTAGTTAGAAAAATCAGAAATAAACCCAGATATCGCCAATATCTTAATGACGTCGTAATGCAGGAAATAATCTCAAAAACCATAGAAATAAGAGCTTGTTCCGACGATCCAATAGAAGACAGTGTGACATCAAATTACAGCAATTTGTTTCGAATCGATTGAATGCATCCACCTTTCCAAACTCAGCAAAAAAGAACTGAGAACTATCGAAACGCAGAGTCAAAGAAATTCAAGGAATGTTCAGGAAGAATCCAGCAGCAGGGGCACGGGCAGTGTTGCCAGAGGAATTCAAAGAGAAGTCAAAGGCGACCCCAGGAAAAGAATTGATCGAGTATTGGGAGCAAATTTGTTTAAAAAAGTCAGTTGAAAATGATAAACCAGTGACAGTTGTTGGCGGAACTCTGTATGGTTTAGAATTGCCAGTCACCAGTGATGAGGTGAACTCTGCTATTCGAGGTCTCCGAGGTGCTGCGCCAGGACACGACAAATTAAAGAAGGAGCACATAGAAAGGATCAAGAATATTGACTTTGCAGTTCACATGTCACTGTGGCTGTTAGCTGGTTTGTCTTCGGGATTAGCAGAATGACGTCAGATCAATGGATCAACTGCGTGAAGGTTAGAGCTGAGGTCCTACATAACAGGTTGCGGGAATCGAGAAACAAGCTGTACTCCAGCACTATCTGGATGCCGGACTAAGAAGTCGATAGGCCATATTATACAGCGGTGCCATGGTCCTAGACTTGTCAGGCACAACTCCATTTTGGCAATGTTAGGAAGCAGACTTGAAAAGATGGGGTTCACTACCAACATTGAACCCAGAATCCCGACTATAAAAGAACAAAAATACCTGATTTGTGCCCATGGAAAGGATCCACACACAGTGGCAGTGGCATCGGATACTGCTGATTTGAATAAAATACATGCTTCAAAAGTCGCCAATTATGACATTCTAGGAATCAGAAAGGTACCATCACCGCCCTGATCGTGAACTGGAGAGGAGCAATCGCAATCTTGGAGGGTTTGGAGGAGTTTTGGGGTCTCGAGGAGATACCTCATGTGGACCTCCATCAAAAACATGCAGGAGAACCATAAGATTTGACTAATCTTTAAGAATAACGCCAGGAAAAAAAGAAAGAGAAGAGCTGAACTGAATGACATTTATGAATGTACATTGACTCTCAAGAACGACTTGAATGTCTTATTTTTCGATGGTCTAACGGGACCCATTTGCAGACTTAAAATTATTGAATCGGATTATGAACTGATTGTTTTTTGCTGGGCTAATAAAGGAAAAATAATAATAATAATAAAAACAAAATAATAAATTCAAATATTTTTTGAGTGGCATATGTCCAAAAGGGCTTCAGGGCCACCAAATAGTTCAAGCCATTTGAATTTACTTTATTCGTAGAAATTGTAAATTGCAGTAATTTTCTCCGAAAAGCATTCTTTGTTACATTTGAAAACTCAACAGTTTTAAACATTTTCTGATTCTTATCATGGAGTGTCGTGATGTCTGATGTACTCGTGACGAACTTAAGAATTCCAATTTAGATACATTGTATGTTTGAACCTTGACATTGCAGCAGGGAATCCCAAAGGAGTAACCTTAAGTTTTAGAAGTAACGAGTTTAAAAAAAGCATATCAATTCATAAGTAGACATGTTATTTGAGTGTCGTGTTCAAAACCCTGTCTGTAATGTTACCTGACCCAGAAAGTTCCGATATGAAGACTGGTTACCCGCATCCTGTTAGCTCGAAAGACATAACTTAAGATATCCACATCACATTTATTTTCCAACGCCTAATATAGATTCTCACCTATGCTCTTATATGATCTTATATGGAATAGCTGCAATCTACTTCATGTTTATTATTTACAATCATTCCTTAATTATTCATTAACTTCACTTAATTACTCGAGAAATAATAGCATGGAAGAGGAAAACAAATGCTTTCGGGTCCCTTCAGGGGGCTTTGAACGCCACAAACAGAATTGACAGCACCTTACCCTTCGCCTTCAATGAGGCCTATTTATAGATAAAGATGTTATTAAATCAAATTTTCTTTATAAATGCTTTTCGCGCCGCTTGTTCTATTCATTTCTTTCGCGCGAAGAAAGTTTCTTTAAATTTCTAATTGTTTTCGATCCCCTATGGAAACAGAATCTCTGGCCAAGGGACTTACCTGTCCCACATGTTCTTGTAATAGAAACCTGCAAGCCCGTGGGCCGGGTTTGGACGGGTCAATCGGCTTCAGAAAAATGAGCGGTTCGGGGCGGCATTCAAAGCGGGCCATTACGTTCTCAGCCCAGATATGTATATTTTACTTTGAGGATCACTTAAATGACGGCTAATAACCATTCCAGAGCGATTCAACCTCCTAGAAATCTTTGAAATTGACAAATTCCAGATTTATGAGATGGATATTCGAGCTGGCCTGTGCGGGCCTGATAAATTGGAAGCAGGCCGACCAGGGCTTGGGCAAAAAAATTCAGTGCAGGTCTCTATCTCGTAAGTCTGGTCGCGTTAATGAAGTCCTCGTAAGGTCGTTCATTCACAGAAGAGAAATTCAATTAAAGACAAGGTAATTAATTTTGCGGCACATTTTGAAAATGTCGTCTTAATAGACGACTTGCTTACTTACTTAGTACTTGATTTATAATATTCATAATCCCTAACCCTGTTCATATGAATGTGAAGACACTTTTTAATCGATCGGCCATTTGTGTAAATCCCCAAAATAAGAATAAACACCTTTCAGAATACCTGAAAGCATCGCCTTGTGGTTCATTGAGTGAATACTCGGGGAGCAAACATGGTGTTGATATTCTCTTGAAACGTTTAAATCGTTTAAGTAAATAATATTATCTTCTTGAATAAAAAGATCGGCCCATTTAGCAAAGGAATAAATGGTGACTAAATTCTTTTTAAAGTTTCTCGCAAACGGACAGAAGATTTGGGACGTGTCTGAGAAATAACGTGCGTTCTCTTCAGACTTTTTGGAGACTCGCGTTTCTCAATGCTTTGTGCTTCTGCATTATTTGCATGCATTAAATGCATTCATTCACACTTTTTGGATGTTAATTGCTGTTTTGTATATTTCGTCCTGAAATTTCACCAACTTTTAGAGACATTGGTGAGGTCACGTGACCCACTGGCGGATCTGGAATGGGAAGGACGGTGGCGGAGGGATTTGGTTTTTACATTTAATAGTTGAGTTATTTAATATTAATATTTAATATAAAACGTATTAACAATATTTGACATTTAAATCATTAGTATTTAATTTCTAGCGAGAGGGCAACCCTTTTTTAAGTGAGCTGTGATGGAACTGCAAGTTATTAATAATTATTATTAAATTATTTTGATCAAGTCTCAGAATAATTCCAGAAGTTTGGCTTCATTGTAAAGGTCGTTAAGAAATCGAACAACCGTTTTACATCGGCTCCATTCAGAACTAACCTTGAATGACTTGAATTGTTTGGCTTTAAAGAGTTTCAATCTTCTCTTGAAACGTTACAACGAGAAATGGTGCCGATGACTTTTCTCAGTACAAAAAAATCATGCAAATCATAATAATTTCTCAGTACATAGTGTAGTAAATTACTTATACAAAATAGCTTCAATAAACTAATTCCAACACGTTATTTATAACAGAATTTTGTAAATAGAAACCGTATTTTCGTAAAGGAACTCATGCATATAATCTGTTACGAGCCACAAGGAGATTTTTTTTAAGTTTGCTAAGATAATGTTTTTATTCTACTGCCTTTCAGTGTATTTTTAAAGTTCATACATGACGAATGATTTGTCGTTAATGTCTCTTACATCCGGTTTTACGTGCTTACTAAATCATTTTATTACTCAATAAATTAAAGATTTTTGTTTTAATTCCAATCTCCTTTAATAGCTTCTTTCCAAAGAAGGTTTTTTAAAAAGAAAAGCGACGAAAAAGACTCCGTTATAGGCCCCTAGGGAGTGTGACATGCTAGGTCTAAAAATAACCTGAAAATTCGTGGGACGAAAACTTCGAATTTTCTATTCGTTATTTGGCCAGGCACATTTAGCTTTAACTTCATTCAAGTATCATCGAAAAATGTTTAAAAGTTATGTTTAACAAAACTCGCTTTGAAGGGAAAATTTTTGTCAAGTGTCAAATTCTCTCTTCAAATGATGATAATTTCAGATAATTCCACTAATTTCACTTTAAACTGTTGCATTAAATTGATGGGAAGTTTCCACTAATTGTAGAACAAGTCATTCTTATCCTTCGGAGATCGATATTTTTTATAAATAATTGTTTTAACATTTTTCAACAAACGAAAACTTTGAAAATCATGACAATTACTCGCTATGGTTGGGAGAAATGCGTAATGGACGGAAATTCTCCACGATTCCCCCACTATTACTTCTCTCTTACGATTACAATAGCCATTCTAAATTTATCCGAATTAAGTTTATGCACTGCGACCGATAATTGAATTGAAGCTTAATTGCTCTTGGGATGAGGAGCAGTTTTGACAGCTGTTGAAAAAAAATAAACCGACAACTCTGATTATTTCGAGATAATTTACGATTTGAACGTTCAGAGAATCTTTCATGGTTAAGAAAACCTTTCTTGATTCCTCAGTAAAAAACCCTGAAGCTATTTTTGGGCATCGGCAATGTTCAATGCTCGACTGAATGCCGTGTCTCTTGACAGATTACTGTGGCGTTAGGTATTATTGTAGTTTCTCGAACGTAAAACCAAAAGGCCAAAGCCACAGAATTTATGCTGCGTCATAATATTAGTGTAAAACGAGGCTTATTTAAGGCATTAACAGACTTGGCTCGGAGAGCTTCGTGAAATTATCAACGACATCCTGTTAACTGAGTCATTCATAATTGGCACTGCAATCCTCCTTTCCCAGTTTCATTTTAAATCGTCCCCCGTTGGCTTTCGAGGGACAAGAACAGTTTTAAAAAGGTAAATAAAAGTTTTCCTATAGACTTGGAATATCACTCAATTGTTCCATTGGTTGATGGTTCGAATTCAGCCTTTATCGGGAACGTTCGCTGATCGTGGACTCCAATTCTTCAGGATTTAATGGCGTCAACAGCAGGGGAAATGTTGTTGGGTTTCACCAGCTCCTTCCAGTCTCCCTCCACATTCGATGTGTTCGATTCATTGGAAAGCAGAAGTTCAGAAAGTGACAACAACTTGAGCAACGATTCTTACAACTTTGCACAACTCGAGCACGTTTCCAACCTCAAGCAGGAATTCGTCGATGATTCCTTCGGAACTTCTTTTGGTGAGTTGTTGTTGTTATTCAAGGTTAATGTAAGCGATTGTAATGACAGCGATGTTGGTCATAGTCGATCATCAGATTTATCATCTGATGGATGTCTCGTGATCAATCAAAAACCGCTCCAAATCAACCTCGGACGTTTTCACGAAACAAATGACAGAAGGAAAAGGAATGTAAAGAATTTTTGTTTGAACATTTTGGTAGAACATGGAAGAGATACAAAAACGTGGCGAGGCAGGCTCGAATAAAATGTATGTAAGTATGTATGTAAGAGTTAAAATCCCTTTGCCAAATTCCCATGCTTATACATTTGTTCTCGGAGGGGAAGTCCGACCAGGGTTACCAACAGATTTGGATTGAGATGGGGGAGTGTGAAGACTCTCAAAAATAAAAAAAAAGGAATTGAGACCAGATTTAATTCGTGAAAAGTGGCCGAAAATGTTATCAACCTTCGCAAAACTCCAGATTATCGCCTTGACCCGTTCTATTTGAGGTAGTGATTTCCAAGTAAACAGAAAATTAAAAATCCGAGCGTCACGGTCGCGGCTTTAGATTTGTAAGCTATTTCTGTCCCATCAAAAAGTTTTAACTTCTGACTCTCGTGTGAATGTACAATGAAGGAATTAGTTCGATTCAATTCCTTTTGAATTCTTGAGCAGATATAAAAAATAAGTCAGTGTAAATCTTTGCCTTTTGGACTGGTTAAATGTTAGACAAGATGCTGGCAATTTCGAGAAACTCATGGAAAAGTTAAAAGTCTCTCAGCTCTCACTTGCGCCTCTGAAGAAAATAGGCACCTGATTTGGACTGAAAACTCGGTCCCATAATTGCTTGATACGCTTCGCTGGGACCCGCATGCGAATCAAAATCACAGTCTTTCAATGGCAATTTTTATAGCTCTACACGTACAGATCTTAATGCCAGAGGTTATTATCTGCAGAATCTGAAAATTCTCAGCCCTGTTGGGACAAAACTGCGCAGGATCTCTTCAACGTGGACATCCTCGATTGGATGTACAACATCGACAGAAGAACAGACTCGGCTGAGGTGAAGTGCGAACACTTCAATCAGGACGAAGCACAACTCCACAAGATGACGAGGGGCGACTCGAATCCTTGCAACGTGACTGACCTGATGAAGGATTGTGAGTTTCCATTTAACAAAAAGAAAAACGGGTTGATTTCAATCGAAACCGCTCCTTTGCAGACCACCTGGCTGACCTCATTGACATGAGTGAAATCGATGAGCAAGTCAGGAATACCCTAAATATTGATTGTTAGTAAATCATTTGATAATTTCTTTCGTGCATTCTGGAACTTATAGTTTAAACAGTTGCAATTTAGGCTTTCACTTCTATTCGATGTTGTAATACTTCAGTTAATGTCTAATATATAAGTCTCGTATTTTATTAAATGATAAACAAACCGATAACATTTTCTCAAAATAATGTGTTTTTATTATTGTTTATTTAATAATTCGTTTTATTTTCAGACGAATACTTCGTCGACGATTGTCCAATGCTGCCGAACATATCGAGTTTCATCAGCCCCTGCGAGGACATTCTCGGTCCACTTTTCTTCGGTCCCTCGAAAAGTCACTCGTCAATCAACAATGACTCAACTTCAGGTGCATTACTTAAAGTTATTCGGTTGTCATGGAAGTGTTGTAAATGTTGTTGTAACGCGTTCAGGTTCTTCTGAAAGTCCACCTCAAAACAACAAGGCGAACAAAACGCAGCAAAACTCGACCGATAAGAAACACTTCGTCAAACGTCCAAAAAGTGCGTGAGTTGGGAGGAGTGTTGATCGATTGAGCAGCAACTAGATGGCCTTCACTTTTCAGAAACCAAGGCCACTCACCTGTGGAAGTTCATGCGATCTCTATTGGACGACCCTGCTTATAATCCCGCGTTCATCAGGTGGGAAAACAAGGAGAAAGGAGTTTTTAGAATCGTACCTGGGCAGTCCAAGAACATCGCCAAACTATGGGGAATAAAAAAGAATAATCCAACCATGACTTTCGATAAATTGAGCCGATCCCTTAGGTGAACAATCTTTTTAATTTTTATTATCGGTTCTTATTATTACCTTCTAAACATTGGGATTTAAAAGTTTGTCTGTGTTCAGGTGGTGCAGAGAATACGGCTTTTTGTCAAAAGTTCCGAGCAATGAAGGATTTCCCAAGAAACTCTGCTTCAGGTTCGGAGATCGAGCCATGGATTGGAATGGAAATTAATTAAGTGTGGAACTGCCATGCATTTCAGCAGGACCGATACTTTATAGTCTTCAAAGTATTGAACAATCGTTTAAGAAAAAAATTGTTTTATAAATTTTTTGAAGAAAACTGGAGAAATAATAACTTAAAACTAAACTTTAAAACTGAATGAGTCCAATTTTATCCCCAAATACGAATGGCACTGTTGTCCCAAGATTTCTTGACTTCGTTCGGGATGCGATCGCCTGTCTTGACGAACAATTCGGACTTTAGCTCTGCTCTTTCTGGCAACTTTTCGAAGTCTCCGGCAACTCTTTCCGCAAACCTCTCGTCGAATTCAGCACTCGGACGTGGCAGGTTGATAGAGAATCTTCCTTCTTCTGGACTCCATATCTTGGTCGACGTGTGATGAAGCACGAAGAAGAACAGCAATAAAAGCACAAGACTTCTATTGTACTTCATCCTGACGATGGCCATTGACTGGAAGATCAACAACTCAGCGGGATTTATAGCTGCTGGAAGCTTCGTTAAGCATTCCGACCGCATCCGAAGTTCCGTGGAAAACTGTCAGTTAATAAACGCCATCAATTTGACGAGCAGATTGCTTTGCATGAAAACGATTTGCTCAACTTTCTATTTATAGTGCTGTGGATTTCTTAATGCAAATGTTTTTAGCTGTTTTTATATCAAATGTTGATTTTTCAGTTAAATGGAGAAATAATAAATCGTCGAGCGATATTCATTTCAAGATATTGGAAATCACGAGAAAACATTAGATAGGAATTAGGCACAATAATAATAAATGGAAGTTGAGCAACGTTAGGAAATGGCTTGGATGAAAACGTGGGTGAAAGTAGCTGGTCATTAGACTTGAATCTACAGACACGCCTCCACCAATGGAAATCGAGGAAAGGAACTCTCCTGACCAATTGAAACCATTTGTAAATGTGTCAGATAAAGTCAGGCATGCGGTGGAAAAGTTAATGAGGAGTTTTTATTCGTGGTACGTTCGATTCTATAAATCATTTCGATGTCTTTCTTAAGAATTCGAATCACTGTCGAATTAGAAATTAATTTTCATTCGGTTTCCTATAAAATCGTTTCAGCGTTGATCCAGTAATTGCTAAAAATGAACTTATTGTCGACGCATTCTGAGTTCTGTTATGCAAACGGTGAACAATTGGTTAAAACGGAAGATTGCTTTAATTCCAGCAGAATACCTTCGGCAACTTCGATGCTGAACATGTCATCTCAGTGCGACGCAGTTCCCTACTTGACCAGGATGCCTTTTGACAGGGACGATCTGAGTTCATCCTCTCAGTCCCCTTCGCCAGAGACCTTTTCCTTGAGTTATTTGCCCAGCCTCCCGCAACATCTCTTATTCCAAGGAGGATCGGTTCCGAATCGATATTTCAGCGACCGAATTCCTCCCAATCGCGAATTTGCCTCTAATCATTCCAGAGTCTCTGGTGACCAGATTTGTCCAAATTTCAAATCAATCGACGTAACGAGAAAGGAACGAAGAAGAACTCACAACATCAACAGTGCCTTTTCAGCCCTCAGGAATTGCATTCCAAACGTGCCCTCGGATACAAAACTGTCCAAAATCAAGACCTTACGTCTGGCAACCAGTTACATTTCTTATCTCATGGATGTCCTCAGCAACGACGATCCAAATTCTTGTGGATCTTTTAAAGCAGAAATCGTCAAAAAGTCAGAACCTAGGCACGAGAAAAGGAAAAGAGAAAACGAGGTTTGTCGGTTTCTCTTACGCATTAAAGATTCTATTGGTTGTTAAATAGATAGAAGTAAATATCATTTACAGTATCGCATCGACAGTGCAGACATGTTAATCAATTAACTAGTTAAATATGGATAAATATTATCTTTAACGATAAACATCGAATATACTATAAGATCAGGAAATATTCTAAAAATATTTATGAAAATAATGGCTGAATTTGGATGGATTTGATGGATTAATGGAAGGTCGATAAAATGAAAATGCCCTCTCGGTGGCTCTTGACCCGTGACAGGTTCTAAAAGCAGGTTCTTCTCAATCATCATTCGACGTTGTGCAGTGTCAGAAGCCACTAAATGGCTCGATTTGAATTTATTTCAGCTCAAACAAAACCACTAAATTATTGGAACGACATCGTAATAAGTCTTAAATACTATCTAATTGGTTGCATTAAGATGCAACGAGTGAGAAGTGACTGCCCGGAGACGTGAGTCTTCAATATGTGATGCCCAACTGGAAGATAAACGCTGCAGTGACACGATTAACTCTTTGTTTCTCGAATGACAGAAAACAGAACTCAGACTCCTCATCCAGGAAGATTTGAATGATTAGGGTTCAATAGTTAGGAAGCGGATTTTAAGTTTTCACGTGTTTTCATGAGTTTGCAAGTGTTTTCAATTGTTCATTGATTAGATTTTGTTAGGTATTTGTATTTAATTGCTATTAGTGTTCTGTAACGTTTTGTTATGAGTTAATTTCTCATGTGTCCAGGTCAAAGCGGAGACAATGAACGACGGAAAGTGGAAAAAAGCGAGCAAAACTCCAAGAACTGGTTGGCCTCAACAAGTGTGGGCAGCAGAATTCAAATCTGATAAAACTGATTCACCCCGCCACGCTGATCAATCGTGACTCTTCTTAAACTCAACATCTTCGCGAAATTAATGGTTGATGAATCTGTGTCCCAACTTGAAGAACCGCAACGTAATCGTCCGTGGTGTCATTTAATAAATCTTTTCTGTTATTTCCAGTTCAAGTGAGGCTTGAACTTTTGATTGAGTTTCTTGATGACCCAATTTTAGAAGGATTTTTGGCGTCTCGCGATTCGAACCTTTTGGTGATGTATCCGAGCAGATGCTGTGATTGAATTAACTCCGTTGCGTTACGTGGTCTCCAATTATCGGAGCAATTGAAAATAAATCAATTCCATGCAAACATGAATCAAAATAGGAAGCCATCGCGTCAGCTGGGATCAGGACCAAGTGCAATAAATCATCTTCAACCACGTCAATGTCTGAGAAACACGGAGCAAGAAACTCCAACACGACAGTCTTACATGACCACAGGGCACTTTCTCTTTTGAGTGGACACATCGATGTTCCGCTTTGATGGAGGAAGCATCGTTGCGAGAACCATTCTGTTTACACAATACTCTGCTGAGTTGAAAAGAATCGTAGCATGTGGCAAAACTTTCAAAGCTACAATCACACGGCTATATTGATACTGATTCGCTTTGGCTCGATTGTAGCAGGCTTTGTCTCTCCAAAATCTCATCAAAGTAGACTCAGCGAAGCGTTTGGAAGGCACTAAGATAAACTTTTCAGGATATTATAGCCGATCCTTAAGCTTAATTGTTCTGTAAGCGAAGGATGGGATGATGGATGTGTAATAGCGCCGGGATGTTTTAATGGATTCTCTTGGGAGATCTGGCAAACGTTTACACAATAAATGGGAATTATAAACAAATTTTGTTTCCATTCGATCCAGTTAGCGGTACGATCAATTTATCTTATCATTTGGATGTACCAAATAATTGGCAAGATGAACAATCACCAGGCAAAACGGCCGAGCAGTTTATTTTCTTGTATAAACATTTTTAACAAACAGTCAACACGCCATTGTTGTGCTTGATATCGAAATTAAGCATGCTCGTACATAGCGTGCATGTGAGACCAACGTTAAATTCATATCCTGCTAATATTTTCCATGTGCTTTTCAATTCAAGTCATAAATCCTCTTTTCCATGCAGGATGGTTACGACGTGTGGCCAACATTTGTCATGTCCCGTTCTCGTTGGATTGTTCTCAATGAATTGTTCACTCATCCCAAAGTTCACGTGCGATCTCCATCTTCAGGATTTAAATTTCAAGACTTTAATTCACGGTAAGAATAAATTTGTTGATAACAGCTGATTAGAAAGACTGCATTTCAATAACAATTCCTACCAACCAGTTCTTTTAAAATCGACATTTAAAAAAAGCATCAAATTCTGAATAATAATACATAATAATATGTCATTTATATAGCGCCGTGCGCGTGAGCTACAGGGGCACTGAAAGATCGCTAGACTAACTTTATTTTTAATGTAATTTAAATACAATACACTAGTGTATTATTAAATTAAACATTTTTCAGAGCAGAAAATGATTCAAAATGAAACGGTTCAAGAATGTTTTTGATGCCACGTTAAAAGAAGGAGAGAGTCATGTAAATTTTTTACATTATTTATTGTCATAATTTAATATTATAACATAATAATAATAATAATGGTTATTTAATGACCTTGGTATTTTGTCAGGAGATGAATGTTTTACGGAACCAGGCAAATTCAAAAGTTGATCTCCTCCGTGTAAACATGTTTTAGACATACATATTGCTTGTAAACAAATGGACGGTAGGGCGACATAAACCGGTTTGTGAACATTTTGGACCATAATTGTCATTATTGCTAATGGTTTTGTATTTTCTATATATCTTTTTTTCAGAAGATGTTATTGAGTCAAAAATCATTGAACTCTGTCCTGTCTCAAAGTTGTACCAACTCCTATGCTTACCATGCCTCTACCGTTACCAACCGTTATACGTTGTTGCTTCACTTTGTTCAGACAAAAACGAAATTGTAGTTAGATATACTCGAAAAGCAAAAAGGTTTAGATAATTTGTAATTTATGTCAATCTTTTAACAATCTTTTAATCCTTCTGTGGATGTTAGTGTAAAACTTTCAGTTCAGCTAAGGTTGTATAAGTACACCCAAAGACATTTATTATTACTGAGCACCAATCGATATTATTAAGCGTGTTATTAAAACTAATTTGTCTGTTACTCAAAACAGGTTCGGAAAATAATAAAATAGACTTTTCATAAAACATTTATTCAATAATTTCATCTGGCAGTGCTTACAAACATGGAAGTGTCATAATGAATATTACTGCACTGAATGGTTATGTTTGCTTAATGTAATTTGTTTCAAAATAAACGACTGCCAACGTTTTGTACATATTTAACTAATAATGTTATTTTCAAGATATTATTCATAAATGGATGTTTATTAGTTAGCCTCATCCGTAATATGATGTGAATGTTTAGCTATATTAGCAACACGAAATCGTACTTAAGCTTATTGAATAGTCGCTAATTATATCAATAATTACTATTGCAGTTTAAAATCAGCGCACAGTTAACAGCCTTAACATATCCTGTATGTTTGAGACCATTATCAGTCCCCTATGAGAAACTTGGATAACGTACATTTGAATTAATTTATGGTACATATTTCTTTATTATATTCGTTTTATAATTTTAGTGAACTCGCCCTGGTGTCGTTTTGTCTGACCATGGTGCGTATACACCGGTCTAATCGTGGTTCTCGGGCCCTAAGCTTGGGTTGGCTAAGTGTTAAGAGAAACTTGTATCTGTCGATGTCCCCAAACGTCTTGAAACGAAACGGCCGATTAACCTACATTCAAAGCTAATAAGGAAATTGACGAGATTGTATAATTGTTTCGTAAATTATTAACATAATTCCATGATTTGGGATCTGTTCATTTTCAAAACATTTTTTCCTATTTGTTACTGGATTTGTTATTTCATTCATCCATTATTGAATGTTCCCAAAGTTGTAAATCTCATGATCTTTTTATTTATTTGTTAATCAATTGTCTTTGAAGCTAATGCCGTGGCAGCGCTGGTTCGAATTATCAGTTGGACATTGCGATGTAACCAGAGTTTCTTTCAAGCAACTCTCCCTTCCGGAGAAATACAAATCAATCATAAATAAATTTAAGATTTACCTTATATATAATTTTAAATTTATAATATATTATAGTATGTATATAGTGGTCCAAAATAAACGAAAATCAAAATTCATTTTTCTGCTCGCAAACCTGAAAAAAAAACGAATTGTTTATTTGTATGCTTTGAGGAAGCTTCGACGAATAAGATTTTGTTGAATTTATTTTCCTTAGTTTAAGATTAAGTTTTGATAATTTTCTTGCTTTTAGTCAATAAATGTTTTTCTTTAACCAGCAAATTATTTGATTCGGGGATCGTCCATAAAAGACTCCGCAAGAGGGAGAGTAGGGGGTAGAGCCAAAAACAAACTATTGCGGAAAGGGATGGGGAAGGTTTAGCGAAATATGGATTTCCCCACATTCCAAGTTTGATTAAAGGGTTATTTAATTTCTAGAAATGTGTCATACTGAAACTAGTTTAAAGCATTATTCGGACCCAAATTGTAATACTGCATACTGGGACCTTTACTTAAAGATGGATATTGAAATTTTGGAGATAGTGCAACAAAAGGGCAACAAGGATGATCAAGGGTCTGGGAAAACCAAGTCATGAGAAGAAGCTGAGAAGCTATAGACTGAATTGAAAAAGAGTGGTTTATTATATAGATTTTAGTCTGCTTAAACCACTATAAATTGCAATTAGAATAAGTTAAGTTTATATGTTTACTACACACTGGATCTGTGTACAGTTGTAGAACAAATCTTATGGCCTACCACTTTTTTACGATAACCTTGATTTTAAGACATAAAGCTCAAAATAAGAGCTCATGTACATTATCCATAGGGAATATATGTCGTAAATTTCTTTTCACTTTGATTAAGAATTAAATGCAAATTCAAAAAATTTACATTTTTAGGCAAGAAATCTCGGCGAATAGGATTTCTTTGAGAATTTATTTTTTGATTTTTTTCCATTTTATACGATTAAGTTTTAATGTGTTTTGTTCTTTTAATTAGTAAATCTTTTTTCTTAGCAAATTATTTGAATTTGAGTCGGATGCAACCTCCGGAAACTCTGAAATACCCCCCGGATCGCATAGCCTGAAAGAAGCACTGACTCCATGCCATCCCGCCATGAACGGTCAAGAATTATTAGACATTCAATGAACAAGTATACTTTTCTCATCCAACAGGCTTTGCAGAATTCCTCATACAGTATTGTCGTTTACTATTAGAGACAAAATCATCACTCAGTGATCTGTTAAAGATACGTTAGACCATGTAAAATCCGAAGTAAACTGGATTTCTTTTGAACAGGTCAGTCATCAATACTTTGAAAGTAAGACTAACACAAAATTATGTACAATCAAAGCGAGCTCCGTATGAACCTAAGAAATGTTTTATAGGTTTTCCATGCTATGTAAGATATTATATAACCCACTCGTAACACTGAGATGGGTTCCAGCGATTGTCACCCAAACTTTTCCAGGTACAGTCAGTTCCACAGGAATATATGTGGAAAAGGCACTGTGACCAGATACGTCCCCGTTGCGGAGTAGAAAATGATGACGATCAGGATGATCGTGTTTCCAATCATCGGAAGACCAACCTAAGGCAATAGCACACAGAAGGCATCGACTAATTCAGTTTGCGAGACCAAATTTATAGGTTGATGCAAGACATCTGTGGATGTGGAAATATGAGCGGCTAGTCTTGAAAGCTGTGGCTACTTTTTTTTTAGTTGGAGGTGTCGTGGCTGTCAATACTCTTGCTGCTGTTGTATGTTTAGTCGTTTCAAAATTTAGCGTCACAATCAGTAAGCAATCAAACTTCTACACCAACACTCCGAAGAGCTTGTTAATTCTGAATCATTCAACTATATCAAGATCAAATAAAATGATAAAGTCTATTATACAACCTAAGCATGTTTTGATCTGCCTTGCAGAGTTTTTCAATTGTTTGGTAATATAATGGTCGTTGGGTGGTATGGCATGTCAACGAAAATTGCTACGAGAGCCACTCGCGTCAGCCTGCCGACCCCGGGTAGAGGGCTTGGAAACGGTTAGATATAATAACGTATCAGACGTACGACCTTGATGACGATTATAAATGTCATCGCAAGTCCTTGTACAATATCATTTGGAATTATTAAAGTTTCAGGAACAAGCCACAACAAGATTAATTAGATTCACGTCAAATGCAGTGACAAATTGAAGAAGCTCGGATTGTCTTCTTCTTTTGTGAAGCCTCGAAAGAGAATATTTGACGAGCAAAATTGGAAACAATTCAATTGTTCAGTTTCTTGTCAACTTGTTGCGAGTACCTTTGAAAAGTTGGAAAATATTTAATCAAATCGACTGCGAAGAATCGAAACTTCACAAGATTTCATACTTGTAACTTCCAAACAGGGTTGAACTTCTACAACAACTCTTACCTCCCTTTGCTTTGCTCCTTTGAATTTTATTTTTGACTGATTTTGAGTCTGATTTTCTACGAAGCTATTGTATTACCTCTCCGATAACTTTTTGATTATGTGTTAATTTTACACTATTAATGTAAACTATTAATTTTGTCGTGTTCCATTAGTTTAATCAAATGGGATTGCCAATCTTCACAACTCTAAGCTATTTAAAGCAACCATAAGAAAAAAAGCCAAAGTTCCATGTTTTGCCTTCACGCGAATCCATCGTGGATGATTCATTCCAAAGAAACTACATGTCTTTTTACATGTAGGCTTCCAATGTCGAAAAGAAAGAAAACATCAGGCGACAACAATGTTTTAACATTTTTTCAGGCCTTGTTAAGAAAGAAGCCCTCGGCTTTCAGTTGTTTCGTTGAGGAAACAGGAAGCCCAAAAACCTGTTTAAGTATTGGATCGAGGTTTCAAGATGTCAATTGAGACGCCAGACCTTCTACGAAAGCGAGGTACGATGTGCAGGAATTTATTACAAAACGGGAAAGTCATTTGCTACGTTTAAAAACACCAGCTCAGGACAAAACGTCTCATAGGAATAAAAAAGAAAATGATGATTTAGCTGTATATTCTTAGGTTGCATCACTCTCACTTCCTTCAAAATGGGAAGGGTGACATAAATTTCAAAAAAGCAGAGATAAGGTATCTTCGTCAGGTGAATATCGGCTCATTATTATAATAATTTCTTTTCCAATCCATCATATCCTAGCTCGCATTGTTCATTGGCGTTTTACCAAAAAAATAATGAAGTACAAAACATTTTCAAATCAATCTTGCATCGAGAGAGCAGATTAAAAAGTTGATTGTGACATTTTTAGACTCAACAAGACGTTTGATTCAGTTTTGAAAAATTCCATACTCAAAGCTTACCAAACTCGAAAATCTCTTTTTTCACAGCTGTATATCGAAATTATATCTCGGAGAATCGGTTCAGTCGTAGGTTGGATAAGGCCCGTTATGGGGTTGATCAGTGAGACCCAATGTCTCCCCCCGTTGTAATTTAAATGGTAACAAATTGAATTAAACCAAACAATTATACCTAGATCCTCGTCCGAGTGCAACTTCCTCACCTTCACAGACGACCTGACGATGATAACATCCATGAAAGGAAAGAATGACGTCGATTTTTGGAACAGTTAGAACGTAAAATGGCGGGAACTTCGAGTTAGGAATAAATCCATTCAAGTGCGCCTCATTCCGAGAAACTGTGGATATCCTAAAAGTCATCGCCAAATTCGGCACATGGAAGAGATAAATCCCTAAGTTTGGAATACAAGTTAATCAAGATTAAATTTTAAGACACTTTTAGGCAAGACTTTAATCTATCCCTCGTTTCGAGAGCCCGGTCGGTTCCTGCTGAAAAGCGCGAGAAATATAGGAATAACAATGATGATAGTGATTATAATAATTACAACAACGACAACATCATGACGTAAACGTCGTAACGAGTGTTGCGTTTTCACACATCAAACTTAACTACAACGATTATTTTAAATTACAATTCGCATATATAAACACAAAAAACTATTAAAGCAAAAGTGAAACAAAGCACTCAATTAAAGAAAATCTACGTTTAGATTTGCTTGATAACCACCGATAATATTTATCGCAAATAAAAAAAAATAAACAATTTAAAATCTAAATACAAAGCGAGTGCGTCGACTCCAACCCAGTTCCAACCAAGTTGAAAATTAATTTGTTGAAACCATACTTTATAATGACTTAATTTTAATTATGGAGTGAAACTGCTCCGATTTCAAATCTTCCAAAGAATGAATGTGGTCTTCATTATTGCGTGCATTGTACTCCTCTACGTTAACATTCCTAACTTCATTCACGTTCGTTGAATATTTGACAAGGTCATCAAATAAAGCAACAACATTCAAATTAATGTCAACATAAATTTTACGGAAGTATTTCGTTTAGAAGTTTTACAGCTTACTTCTCATAAACAAAAGCATGCACAACGATGATTCTGACCTTGATAATGCAAATATAGTAAAGTTTTCTAAACGGTCGTTTATTGTCCGCTCATTTGTCAAAAATAAGCTATTAACAGTTGTTAGGAGCGAGCTATAAATTATAATAGAAACTTAGGCACTGAGGTTGCATTTGTTTGATCATTTATAATGGAACTCGTTCAAAAGTAGTTCAATTCATCAACCCGTTAATAGAGGTGCCTCGCATTATTCAGGAAACGGTTATATTGTAGCTGGGGTATTCTATTCTGGAAATCAAAGCGGTTAGATTCGGATATTCAGAGATCGATAGAAAGATAACGTTTTAATTTCAAACTTTTAAATCTCCATTTACAGTTTAATTACCTTCCGCTAAATGGCAGGATTACACGTGCTGAGTTAATTCAAAACAAGTGCCATTTTTGAAGCGAACCTGGACTTTAAAACTTAGGTCTCATTTTCGCGGGTCAAGAGAGGAATCGATTCGAGTCGCAGAATTAATTTGGTTTAGAATCGAATTACCGCCTATCGACCTAAGATTCTAACTTAAAACTAAGCGTTACGACGTTATTTGCACGAAAACATAAAATTATTATAGTTCAGCTGTTAGATAGGTTACTTAAGATTCAAGTCCTTAGCGTTGCTAAGTTAATTTTAGTTACGCAGAGGTTTAAAAGTATGTTCCTATATATATAGCTTAAATAAGCTGTACTCAAACATCTAACCTAGTATTTTTGAGTTTGAAATACGACCTAAAAAAATAATATTTAGCGATTTTAAATGAAAGACTTTGGAGAAATTTTACGTGAGGATCAATTTAATCGATATAACCAGGTTCGTGATTTTGTTTCTTTGCTTTTACTACGATAAACATGCGTGCTTAGGAACTTGAAAGCATCACTCACTCCATAAGATGTCGGAAGCTGATCTTACGTAGACTAAAGTTGAGCTGATTGTCTTAGAAACAGTTATTAGGAGTTGAAATTGGACATTTCTTTCTTATCTTCATCCAAGTACTTTCCGTTATTTGAAATTGCTAGTTTGAAGTAGTCTGGGCACTCCTTATCTATCTGCCAAGAATAAGCCGATAAACCTAATTTCGAAATGTGGTTTCTACAAAGAAATCAACAATAGGAATAGAGTGAATCTTACATAAATTTTTCAACGAATGTAACACAACATTTAAAATCCTAGAGTTTCGAAAATTCTTACTTTTTAACTGATTTAGATAGCGCCAATCCCCTTTCATTAGAATTTTAATGAAAAGCGAAAATGTCTAACGGCTCGTGAACTAGGGTCAGTTATTGGTATTCGAAGTTGGAGTCCGCGCGCGGAACACCGCTTATATGTAATGGCCTGCTTAGAGCAACTCCTGTAATTTTGAGGAGTGCTTGTAGATAAACTGGAAAAGTGTCTGCGCATGTTCTAGCTGTTTAGTATTGCCTGGTTTCATTTCTTCGTCCGGAAGTAATCTTCAGAGAAACTTCTGCTAAATGTCGTAACTTTAATAGATGTCTTCACTTAGCCGGAATTATGTTGCAGTGGGACTCTTGTTGCTCGTTCGAATAACTTATCTCTGGCCATGTGATACTCTGTCGAGGATGGGTGTAACAACGAAAATATACGAAGGACGACCTTTGGAAAACGTTTCCATCGCCACGAGGGATATAAATGAATGTAAAATCAATTCGTCTAAACTCAGAATCGTGAACGTACTGAGCTGGCCGCTAAACGTTTCGGATTATTTTGAGAGCATAGCCGGCCAACATCTCAATCACCTTTACGTGAATACGTGTGGCATTCCTGAAAACTGTCAGTTGCATCTGAACACGTTGAACGATTATTATTTCTTCGTCTCGACGCCACCTCGCGGAAATTCTCCACTTCTCAAACGAGTCCTCAGAAAAAGTGAACCTCACTCCAGCAGTCACCTCCTGTCAGCGATCCCAAGCGATGATGCAACACACCGGAAAAGCAGGCGAAAAGGTAAAAGACATCTTTGTGTACAATTGTTTTTAATTTAGTATGGGCATTTCCCATTTAAAGTGTATTCGGTGCTTTAACTGAATTTACATGAAGGCGTGCTTTGTAACGGTAACCCAATATCTTGCTTTGCAATTCTGTTTCTCGGCGTCTGAATTCATTACCATTATATAGCACGGCTGGGGGAAGGGCCGACTCAATTGTGTTGATTACTGTTTAGACGGCTCGAATAATGTCATTATCATACGCTCCTTTCGGTTATTTCGGAATTCACATTATTCTATTAGAACATTTCAATCGGGAAAGCCGTATTAAGAAGTTTCTTGAGATCTACCGAAAACACGGGCAGTAAACGCACGGTATGTAAGCGAACGCCCGATATGCTAATTTTGTGGTCGTTTTGCTTTCTCGCTCTGACCTATTCTGTCGCGAAAGTTAGGTACCTTCATGGTAATTTACGAAGATCGTTTCTTTTCTGAGTTGATGGTCTGCTGAAGTGTAAGAGTTAGACTGTTTTAGAGCCACTGCTTAAGAACTTGCCGTCGCTAATGTGTCGTTCTTGTGTTTTGTGACATGCTTTTGGATTTATCGCTCTTATGTCGAGCTGGATCTTCTCTATCGAACATTTCGTTTTGAAAAATAGATTAGAGCATTTAATGTTTTCGTAATGCATGTTGTTGGAGTACAACTGGGGAGGAAATGCTCCCATGCAATGCTTTAAAAAAGCATTTGTAAAGGAGCATGAAATTGCTTTCATGTTAAATTTGAATGATTTCTCATTGCAGAAGGCCTTCCACATTTGAAACTGTCAACATCCCAGATTGTGCATGTTCGAATCAATGGTTCATTTAATGTCAAATGCTACTTTTCTGGCAAAAGGTCACTATTCTCTGATCTAGTCTTGCAATGGCTACATAATGACCATGTGCTGAGGAAAAACATTAAAACAATAAGGTTTGTTAGGAAATGTGGAAATTTAAGAATTATTTCTTTCATGACTTACAATGTATTTTCAGCAATGGCATTTCCTTAAGAATCAAAAGAATTAAGAAACGAAACCTTGGTGTCTACAGTTGTATGGCATTTAAAGGGAGTCATTTACAAGCATCAGCAAATGTGACCATCAAAGCTGGGAAAAGTGGGTTCATTTGTTTTATGGTCTGATTTATTTATTACTCTGCTAAAGCAAATGTTAAAGTGACTGATTCAGTGCTGCATTTGTTTCAAGCTAAGAGACAGGGTCATTGGAGGCCATGCGACCAGCCAAACTATTGCATGCACGGTGGCAAGTGTTATTTCCTACCAAAGTTGAACAGGAAACTGTGCAGGTTATTGTCAATTGAATTATCAATTATCAATCATTGTTAAATTTTTCTGTAACATCAATAAACAGTAACTTTCCAAAACTTGCAGATGCAAGAAAGGTTTTGAGGGCACCAGATGTGCTGAAAAGGTGACTGGCCATAAAAGTGAGTAGGTCTTGAACTGCAATCCCTTTCATGGTTGCTCTGTTTTTTGGATGTTCAGCTTAAATATTTGAAGAATGATATTTTGTTGAAAATATTTTGCTTGATATTATTCATTGGTGCATTTTATTAAAATTTCCACTTTCAGAGCTAAGGTACAAATTCAAGAGGGAGCTGCTACTTTTGTAAAGATTCAACATTCACTCATGACACTTGTAAAGTTGCCATTATTAATAAGTTAGGATATTAACATTAGAAGAAAAGGTGAACTGCTGAATCAAGAGATGTGAATTTTCTTATTGTCTCAAGAGTTGCACCTTAGTATGGTTGATTTGGAATGAGACTTTTGCGTTGTTTGGATATAGGATTTTTGTTTTCTAAAAAGTTTCGAATCTTAAGGTGCCTTTTAAAGCTTTTCATGACTATTCCATTCCATGTTTACCTCAAGTTATCGGATGATTATGCGTTTGTTAGTCTGATTCTTAGTCACAAGTTAGCTCTAAGAAAGGATTTTGATGATTGTGCACTGTATTAAATCAAATGTTGTTTTGCCATCTGTATGTGGTCGAGTTGTTTATAAAAATTCTGTTGTAAGGATCTCTGATGTTCTCTGTTGACGTGGGACTCCATTAGTTGCAACATTAAATCTTTAATCATTTCTTGGCTTTTTTTACGTGCAATGGCAAACGACCTTGAATGGCACTACAACATTGATGTCTCCTGGTTCGAGGCCAAATTGATGTCTGTAGCATCTCATCGTCGATTTCATTATCAAAAAGCAAAGACGGAGCTCATTCGAACGCAATTGCAACGTATCTGCTGCCCAATTCGCTTTGGTATGCTGTCCTACGAAATTAAATCTTACATCATTGTAAGGTCTCGGTTGCTAATGAGTTGCCGACCTAGGTCACTTGTCAAGATGTTGGTATATGGTTGCATTTAGCCCTCCCAGGAGCTGAAACAACTAATTTGGTTTGGTGATGTTTTCGTAGTTTCTGGAGAACGACTTTCAGGCACTGAATGATTCTTTTTTCGTGTGATTCGATTCCTACGCATCCGCTAGTAAGGCCGAAACATCAAAGACTTTATTGTCGCTGGAGTAAGTTCGTCTGTGAAGTGACATTAGCGATGCTTACTTGGTCTTAGAAACATAAAGTAACTCTTGAGTTTCAATGAATTTTTCCAGCCGTACGATCGCTCGGTGAAGAACGAGTGAAGCGACCAGTGTGAACTACACAAAAGAAAGATTGTGTGTAGTTCAAATGAGTTGACGGAATTCATCCGAGCATGGCTGCTAGCCACAATTAATTAATGACTCGGTTAATTAAAAGAAGTATGCGACTGATAACGAGTTGTGGTACTGGTAGCAGTGAGTGTTGTTAGAGTAGAGCCTGACTTATAAACTGCGATTTCATTTATAATAAAAAAGTAGTTAAGAGGATGTTCGAATTAGAAAAATACAGAACAAATGTTTGGCCGTGCATTTCACGAGAGAATCAAACTACTCCTTAGATCGAATTATTTTTATGTCGGATTTTTGATCATTAATTCTCGATTACTAGCAGGTATATAAAAGATTGTTGTTATTAATGTTACAATTAGATTTAAACTTCATCATAAAACATCTTTTACTTCAGTCCGTGATTATTTAGCATTATCCCAGTTCTGGTTTCGTTGGATTAAATTGTTAAATTTACCTATTAAACATGCACTTGGCAGCCTTTCTAAATGCAGTAGGTGCACAATTTAGTTCTACGGGATAAGGCGCGTTAGCATTCTAAATTAAACGAGTCAAGAGGACCTGTAGTGACTCGGATCGATTGTCCCTATCCTTATCAAGACTTCTCTGGTCACAAATGCGATAACGATGCTTCATCTTGATGTGGTCTTAAGGTTTTGTAAATATACTAACATGGGGCTGATAGGTTACGCTGTACTTCCAACGTTAAGGAATTGGTGCCAACTGTAGATTAATTTCATTTGAGTTTCAGGAGCGGTCTTCGTGAGTTATGAACAAAATAAATTTATATTAAACTTAAATTATCTTAAATTTCTACGTAATTTAGAGGTCTTACTTGATTTGGAAGTGATATTATTCGAAATGGTGGATTTAAATAATTTGACGGCAGTATTTATTAATAGTTACTCATTTTAATATAATTTCTTAATTATAAATGAATTTCACGTCAAAGAAGCTGGAAATCAGAATGTTTGACAAGCAAGACAAACGAAGGTTAGAAACTGTATTGTACTTTATTAAATTCGACTCAAATTCTATCTCAGGATGCCATTGCTTTAAGTGTCGTAAAGTTATTTATTTTGGAATATGTTTTAAGGAACTAACAACTAATAACTTCAAACAAATTAACGACCTCAATTTCTAAGGAGAGTCACATGTCACATTAAAGTTCGCTTTCTTACGCATTATTTCTATAGCTTTGTAATCTTTGCTAGGCTTTCAAACATTATAACTAATGCTAGAAGTAATCTATTTCAGACTTTTTAACAAATTAAGGAAAATAAATTTAATTACGAGGATTTGATTCACTTAGCCCAAAAAACAAAGTGCGACAAAGTGAAGAGTTTGACAATAGCGAATCCACATGACCGCTCCAATCATGTAAATCATTTGATGACGACCCCATTGGATACAGGCTAGCGTCAATCTGGACATAAAAATTCTGCACTGAACTGTTTTAAAAATGGTAATTACATTTAAATCGAATTGATTTTTGTTTAATATGTTTGTTAGTTTGTATCATACAGTTTATTATTTCCGAAATTTAGTAATATTGCCGGGTTACTACTGCTTATTTAAGCAACCAAAATAATAAAAATAAATGGGATAACTCTATTTAGTAGCAATACGAGAGGCTAAGGTCGGCCCTACTTCTTTTTGACCCCTGGGTCGAAGCACAGTTTTTTAGGACCGGCGCTTCTGTAGGTGTTAGGAGAGAGTAATTCTACGATATTTAGAAATAATCGCACCAGGTAACTTTTTTGAATAATTCCGTATTGTGAGGTTTCGCATGGAGCCCTCCTGATGTTTTGACGCCTTGCGGCCAACGTAATCCAGGTGTTTTTATATTAATGTTGATGTTTGTCAGAATGTCGGACATAAAGAATACGGAGACTAAGACCAAGAGAGTCGGTAAATGGTACTTCGGAGGTATGGCTAGTGCTGGTGCTGCTTGTGTCACGCACCCACTGGATTTGCTGAAAGTAATGACCTTTTATTTTTCATTTGACTGCGCACAGTGTCTTTGTTTAACCTAGCCGTTGTACTCAATTGACGATGAACAAACTTTAAATATTGACATTGAGTTTGTATAAGACCTCCGTTCTGATCGTTATCAATAATTTGTATATATTTTAAAGTACAGAAACCAAAGTTAATTTGTTTGAGCTGATTGTTACATCTAAGTATTTGCAAAACACTTGGATATGTAATTTTCATCACAAAAGTTTTAAATTATGGAACACACTTTATAGTTTGAGCTTATTCAAAGAGCACAAGAGATATTATCAAAAAGCTATGGAATATGTTATGAATGAGGATGTTTTATATAAGAAAATAGACTAAAGTCTTGAAAATTTTGAAAGTAAGATGAAAAATAAGGGATAGTGCATGTGCAGATTTATTGTATATATGTAAGAAGATGTAAATAGTAAAGTGATTTGTATCATTTAATTAAAACTATGAGAAATGAGAATTTGGGAGTTTGGAATTGTTTTGGAGGTTTAGGAATAAAAACATTAGAGTAAAACAGTTGAAGTTCTTTTGATGTACCTGACCATAGTTTTTTCAAAAGTATTTGGAGCTAGCATGCATAGTCTCTCATTTTTTTGTTCAGAGAATGATGATGTGAGATTAAGTTGGTAAAAGTCTGTGATGGAATTAAAGTTTAAAAAAATACAAAATAGTTAGTTAACTTAAAAGCATTTGTTTCTCTAGTGTTCTACACTCATTGGGCCATTTAAAATATTCAATGGTTTCATAACTTTTTGTTAACATTATTTTGCCTGTGAAGGGTAACTAATTTTTTTTATAAATCTTGTTGAATTGTTAAAAGTTGAATGGAATTTTTTAAAAGAGCAATCGTTTAAGCTATAAGCTGATTATGAATTGTTTGTAAAGCAGAATGGCTAACAAGGACTTGCAGTTTAATTACCAAGCATAGTTTAGTTCAAATATTTGAAAACTTTTGAAAAGACATTAATTGCTGTTGAATTTGGCTTGTATTAAATAATATTTATTTCTTAATTTAGGTCCATCTTCAAACTCAGCAATCTGGCAAAACCGGCCTTATTCAAATGGGTGTGAAAGTGTTCAAATCAGATGGCGTCTTTGGTTTGTACAACGGCTTAACTGCATCTCTCCTTAGACAGGTTTACAAACACTTAAGTTGTAATTACTTACTGTTAGTACAAATTACTTAAGCTGTAATTTTTGTGCTTTTGGAAGCCACTTCAAGTGATGACTCATGTTACATTTTATAAACTGGTAATGATAATTATGATAATTAATTTTAAATCAGCTTACTTACTCTCTAACTCGGTTCGGAATTTATGAAACCGTGAAGAAGCAAATCGAGGTACCGGGAAGATCCATGGCATTTTATGAAAAGGTGTTGTTAGGTGGAGTTGCAGGTCTGGCTGGAGGCTTTGTAGGAACTCCTGCAGATCTTATCAATGTCAGGTAGGTCAAGTATTTTCACCATTTAATATTGTTTTCTAGGGCATCATTTTTGCAGACCAGCAAAATTTATTATTGCTATTGCTGCTAGTTACCCATTTTGAATGATATCTAATGATTTTCTAATTAATGGCACCTCTTGAATTTATGAATGGCATCAAGGACCGGCTATGTCTTGAGACATTGTCTTGCCTTTAGACAAGATGTACTCTGTCTCACCTTGAGGCATTGTCTCATCTTAGTCTCACTCTTAGTATGGTTAAATATCACCTTTGGCCCAATAAAAATGTCTTGAACTAACACTACACCAAACAATTCTTGTTATATAGATTATCTTTACATTTTATCTTTATTTTTAGTACAAAAGTGAAAAACAGCTTTAATGTTTCTGTCCATAAACCATAAAGTGACAAATAATGATGAATTGGGTGCTTCAGTTTTTTCATAATCATTATCCAATGAACCAGGCATTCTTAGAATTGTTTGCTTTAATTATGAAGTCAAGTATGGCAATTGCAAAATTTTTAATTTACAGTAATTCCAAGCTGAGTTGCTCCTAATGTAAGCCCTAGGTTAAGAATCATTGACACTCTAACATAGGTTAGTTACAAATTTCCATCGCTACAATGCAAAAATATTGAATGTTAATGAAGTACTATTTTAATAATGCAAGGAGAAAAAGCTATTCTATCAAATACAAGGAAGGCATCTCTGAGGATTAAAAGGGCAAGAATCTTATGAATTTCTGCAATGAGAAATTGGATATTTGTATGGTTTGCAAATGGCAAGCATAATGTGATGTGCTTATGTCACCAAGTGGCTGATGGAAATGCTAAAAAGCGCAATTGTTGAAACAACATCTGTTATTTCCCGAGCTGGAAAATATTGTTTGAATGGATTGTCATCAAGAGCTCAAATACAAAGCAGTGTTTATATGCAAGCATTCACCATGGAAACAGCACTGTAATTAGATATTGTCACAGTTTATATTTAAGCAGTTGAAAAAAATTGAGACTGGTTTTGATAATATTTCAGGAGGCGAGGGCACAACTGTAAGTGGCTAAAACAAACTAAAATCTAATTGGATGGTGTTAATTAATTTAAGAAATGCTTCCTTAAATGCAATAATTTATGTGATAAATATGCTGGCATATTATTACCTTTTTAAATTTGAGAGACCACTGAAATAAGCCCATGTAGCCTATTTTGGAGTAACATGTAGTATTAGACGGTGCCATATTTTCAGGGAAATACATAGATCATTTATCTAAATAAGAATTTTACTTTTTTTGTTTGGAGTTAGAATAATTGAATTTTTCAAACAGGATGCAGAATGATGTGAAACTGCCACCAGGTGAAAGGAGAAAGTAAGTTGTTAAGTCAACAGGTCCTTGTTGAAAATGTAAAAGTAAAATATGTCAATTTTGGCAGTTACAAACATGCCATTGATGGCTTGTATCGGGTTATTAAACAAGAGGGTCCTCTTAAACTTATGAATGGTGCAACCATGGCCAGTTCTAGAGCAACACTTGTGACAATTGGACAAGTAGCCTATTTAGATGTTTATGCTGTCAAGATGTTTATTTTGTAACTAAATGCTTTTTTTTTTGCAGATTTCCTTCTATGACCAATTTAAAGTTTTGCTGATGTCGACAGGGTTCTTCTTTGACAATATCATGACTCATTTCACAGCCAGTTTCCTTGCGGTTAATATTTAAATATTGAAATGACCTTTTTTTTTACTTTTGTTTAACTTTGTTGGAAACAAAGGTTCCAAGGTTTTCTTTAAATTTGTTAATTAGATAATTGATAAGATTTAATAAGATATCCGGCATTACTGCTACAAAAACTAATTCTTGACAACCGTTATTCCTAAGCCTCATCAAGTGCAAGCTTGTTTGACCATTTTTTAATTCTTACTGTAAATAGGGTGGAGTGGCAACATTGCTAACCATGCCTCTTGATGTCATGAAAACCAGGATGATGAATGCCCCTCCTGGCACCTATTCGGTTACTTTTTTTTAACTCCTTAATATTAACCTCACAACAGTATACTTAATTTCACATTTAATCATCCTCTAGGGTCTTCTTGCCTGTGCAAAAGACATTGGCAAAAATGGACCCTCTGGATTTTTCAAGGTAGACATTAAAATAAAGCCATAATTTAACAGATGGGAAACTAAATAATAACTCTTTCCATTCCAGGGATTTGTGCCTGCCTTTGTGAGGCTTGGACCTCACACGATCATAACCTTCATATTTTTCGAGCAGTTGCGTCTCAGATTCGGTGACGATGTTCTTGCTTGAGATGGCACTAGCATCCCCCCTCCATGATTCATTTATTATCAGTCACAATTCAATCAGTTTCTTATTCGTTTTTTCTTTGTGATTGCATAAGAAGCAGGTATTTATAGGTAGATGACTTTGGTTCAGCACGCCTATCTTCTATTTTCTAGAGATTTTCTAGTGATCTTGCCTAGGATTTTAAGTATTTCTTTATTTGTGTGTTATAGATTTCCCATTGTGCAATGTCAAATTCAAGCTTCAGAGCAAAAATACAAAATACAAGTCTAATCATTATTTTCCTAGAGATTAAAAGTATTCAAATGTGGTGCCACAAGGTTAACCCATTAAGCGACCAATTACTGGACTTAAACATCTAACAGCATGCTTGACTCAACATAATTTACCTGTTATTGCCCATAGTACCTGTGGGCACAAAATGCTGGTTAAAGTCTGTAAAAAAAAACCATATTTACATTGCTGTTGAATACCCTAGAGAATAATTGAGATGTAAAAATTGTTTTATGAAATGATTTTTCCATACAAAACAATAAATAATAAGCATCAATTGGTTTCAGCAGGGATGAACTTTTAAACAAAGGGACGAAAAAATCCTCGGTGTAGAATTCCAGTGCATGATGGCCTTCAACAAACCAATGTTGAGCGAGAATTGAAAGCCCGCTCCGAATTAAAGCCGTTTCCAACGAATGCCGAACCTTCACACAACAGAAAAAAATGCCAAAAGCTGCAGAACCTAACGTCAAAGCGAGTGATTCGTCGTCACTGTTCTAAACCCATAAAAAAAAATTTCCACTGAGCTGAGGCACAGCATGACTAAACAGTAAGAGGTTTTTGGTACTGCAGTGGAAGATGCAATTGCAGAGGATCCCTCAACCTTCTGAGATCATAGTCTGTTTGAGCTATGGCATCCTTCAGCTCATTATATCTTTTCATGTCGAGGTTCTTTCTTTTAGCACCACGATGCATTGAGAAGAGATATTCCCTATCTCTGACTTGTGGCAGTATATATTCCTAAAATGATTACAAAATTAGTTTAGGATGGTTGATGCATGAAGAAGATGCTGATCATGACTGAACCTGATTTGTTAATAGGTAATAAGCATAGCAGGCAATGGCTGTACCATAGCCCACAAAGTAGGTGACAGGCTCCATAATGTCCCAAGAGTATTCGAACCATGTCAATCTGGCAAGAAAACCAAACTGAACTCCCATGAGGCCTAAGCCAGTCCATGTCATGATCCTCGTATGCCTGTGAGCACTGGCATCCAAATCCTTCTTAATCTGGCATTAAATTAAATAGAAATTATTTATGTTTTATCTGATTTATCTGTTTAATTTAATTTGTTCACCCTTTCCAAAGGAGCTATTTCATTCTTTAAATCTTCTAATTTCTTCTTCAAATCAAGTTCTTGAGCAAGTTGATGTTGCTCAACATTTAAAGCATTATAGAGGTGACAGATAGAATTTTTAACATTTGAGAGATCCTCTACACTTTGAGCTAAAGAAATATTTATATCAAAATATCATTAAATAATGTTACTAATCAAAGTGCATTAATCTTGCAATAGACACTATGATGTACTGAGTAATAGATGTAATATCCTAGAGTTAATCAAAAATGCTTAGCTTACTTAATGGTGTTCTTTAAATATTATTTTCACTATTTTAAGAATAAATCATCTTTGTTAAGGAGGCCTATTGCCTGCTACATCTATATAATTAATTGAGTTTTTACCTGATGTGGGTGATTTGCAGTAATATTTGATGTCATTAACATAAAGATAGAAATCTTTTTGTAGCATTAAATATAAAGGTGTGCTCCTGGCCAGTCTTTCACTCTCTTCAAATTAAAATTTAAATAATTAATAATTGCAACCATAGCACTAAAATGACACTTGAAATGTCACTATCATCATCTAAGAAACTATGGCTAATCATGGGTAAATTCTTAGGAGGATAAAATAAATTTTAATAATATAGATGGCCTTTTTGGATAAGATGACTTGTACAGTGAAGGGGCTACCTCTTCAAGGATCCCCTCTGATGTTCCTTCTATGGAGTTTCAATTACTAAACACTAAAAAACTATACCTTTTGAAAATAAATAAAATAAAGATTTTACTTAAACCAAGATTCAGTTAAAAATTGAGATTATGAGCTAAGCCACCTCAAATAATCTATGGTGCTTTGTTTATCACACTCCTGTAATATATTTCAAAGTTTGTGCCAACACTCATAAGAATTTGGTTAATGAAGCAGTCGAATAACCTCGTGACATTGCCAAAGATGATGTGAGAAACCAATGGCATATAAATGGTAGTAAAGCTAAACAACCACACTACAACCATTTCCAGGTAAGGAAGAGTAACATGAGAAAGTCAAAGTAAGATGATGAGAAACAGGAAAGAGTCAACAGTAAGACTTCTTCCTGTTCCATTTCCAGCTCTATAATCTGAAATCAATGCTCTGAGGACAAAATACTGAATTTCTTGTTGCTTGGGGGATATCCTCAAATTTGTGCAGAGTAGGGGAAAAACTAAACTCTCTGTTCCATTTGACTCTCTACAGAGATAATATATTTTTCTTTACAAAAACTACTCACTCCCATATCTTTAACAATATTTCTCAAATGTGGCAACCTCAAATTAGCTGACCTCAACTTATTGTAGGCTTTGGTAAAGGATCACCAGAATTTCATGTCAGTTAAGAAATAATCAAGACCATCTTGGGCATTAGTAGCTCTAATTTTTCATGACTACGAACATATGCTTCTCAAACAAACTGACAGAATTCTCAGAGCTCAATCGTTTCCTTGAGCAATACATTTGAAAATCCATTTCTTTATTGCATTATTGTGAAGTCAAGATACTGAGATCATTCGTCTATTATTAATCATATGGCAAGAAGCCAGTGACACTTTTTAAAAATTGGTTGCTGTTTATCATTACTAGCAAAGGTCAATGAGGGCTTAACATAACATAAATTTTAATTTATAAACTACAAATTTAAGACATCACATATTAAGAGATTACTGAGATGATAGAAATTAATGAATTACCAAGATTATAGGCTACTACACGATCGATGCCCTTGTCCTCTAGCTTTAAATCATGGATGAGATTGTACAATGTATTGGTTGTAGCTTTCAAGGTGAATTGGCACTTCTCTTTCCTGGAGGGCAATTGAATGGAGAAGAGCACAAGACCATGTTCGTACTTTATGTCAATGCCTTGAAGAAATTTGAACATAAATATCAATGCTTATATCATTTTTTTTAAATTCATGTGAATTGTTGTACTGCAACCTAATAGCACTCACTTTCTTATCACTAAATCTGTTATTTTTCTGCAGATAATTAAACTGAATAAAACATTACTATAAGTAATAATTTACCTTTAAAATAATTTTACAGAAACATTAAAAGCAAAGCAATGTCATCTATAAGCCACACTTTGGTCTACTCATCTTTCTATAGAATAAATTATGTAACCAAACAACTACATGGAATATCTGGAAAATTTAGACAACAAAAAAAAGATTAGCCTCCTTACTCAAATAAAAGAATGTTATATTTCATTAAACTAATGATAGATCAGAACCTTACTTCTGGCTATTGAAAAGAAATGTGAGTAGCCTTATTACCCATTTCTACATCCTAAACTGTTAATATCTACAATATATCTGAAAAAAATTAAAGAGGAAGCTGCTGTGGCAAAAAAGACTGTTTATTATCCATGTTACAAGTTAAAGAAACTACAAGAACTCCAATGCAATGAGAAAAAAGTAAAGCACTTGTCAGAGCCATGTGCTCAATGTGTAGGGGACGTCATTCATTTGAAAGTAATAAATATTATTATATTCATGAAGTAGCTAAAAATGTGCCAATGTGTAACAGTTACAAGGAATATTCAATGGAAACTTCCCATAGAGTAGAGGCTATCATTCTTCGTGTTTTGTACCAGACTGTTTGAAAGCGATCAGTACTATAAATTTGTAAATGGAGAAAATAGTGAGACCATGTTTGTCCCTATTACATAGTGGAAAATGGTTATAATTCTTGTGATTTTACTCAGAAGCCACCAGAACCATAGGTTCCTTAAATGGTGACCAGTTCAGTCTATGGAACAAATGTTTCCAGATGAGCCAGTTTTCTGCTACAAAGAGAGCTACAAAGAGCTGAGGCTATGCTTAGGGAGAATATGTTCTTATTGTCCCTCCCCTTTCAATTCTCAGAGTTGTTTACATAAAAGTGTTCTTTGATTGACGTGTGTGTTTTTATTATTAAGTTTCTATAATTCCTGTTTGTTTACAAATACCAAAAGACATTATAAATTCTCTTAAGTTTCAGTTATTTTTGAGCTTTAACTTCTATTCAATTATGGTTGATGTTCATTAAATAACAAATTGAATTATGATATATTTACCAGTTATACATATTTAGAATTACTAGATCCCATGTAAGCAAAGTGCTAATATAAATACTAACTTCCTTCTTGTCCAATCGTGCTGGCAAGAAAATGAATACGTCTATCCTGACATTTGTTAATGTAACAACATCCATGCCTCTCATTACGAAAATCGGTTGGCTAAACAGAATTTATTTGTAGTTAGCAATTTCTGCCTTTTTCATTCATTAATATGATAAGCCATTAGTAATCCAAAGCCATCAATGTCTCAAACAGTTCCTCTCACTACACTATATGAAACTCAGTTCAAAGATATGACATTTTAGCATTACTAATTGCCACATCTTAAACAAGTTTTAAAATAAAACAAACTCAATATCTAGCAGCCACTTGTATACATGAGAATTCGAAGTTAAACAAAACTAATTGCATATCCAAACAAAAAAATTCAATTGCGTGAGTCAAGCAGTGATTATAAATCTATTTTCCATCAATTTATATCCATACATACTTATTAATTTATTCCTGGAACAATACTTAACTCACCAAAACACGCTCTCTTAACAGGAGCTGTTTAAATGAATTATCATTTTTGAAAAAACATCCCAAATAGAATAATCTCGACGGGCGAACGAATGCAACTGCCATTGACAATCTCCTAGTTACAGAGAACTCCACCGACCAGCCAGCCGTCTTAAAATAACTCTAATGTTTCTTACTTCTGCATCGTCGAAAAAATCTTAGGATTGCATAATTTCTTTTAAATATATGAATACAACTTTTAGGTTACGAAAACTCTAACATAATTCATTAATTATATTTTTCATGTTAATGTCGTTAGATAACTAAATTAAATGAACATTTTTCATTAAACTAAATTCTAATAAGAATTAAGGTTTAACAACACTTAAATTTAATCATTATGGAAAATGAAAAGAATCTGCTATAAATCTTAATTGAACGACATTGATTCAACTTTAATTTACATTTTAGTAAATTTATCCCATTGTTCAAAATCAAGGGTGAGTTAATGCAGCAATGAGAATCTTTGCTAACTTAATCAATTCCACCGTTGAGATATATCTTCTTTATTCTTTATATTCTATCTTGCATTGTACTGGCGGATTTAGGGGTGGCGGAGCATTCGCCCGGATTAAACTCAGCCACTGTGCTAATCATAAAGCTCGCCGGAAACATTTGACGTTAGAAGGCTGGACAAATATAGGAAAGTGATTAATGATATGAACTGTATATAGTCAATATTGAGCAGTTGGCGATCGTTATTGTTTGTTATTAATACAATAAAAAATGTTTTATCAACTTTTTCACTGTATATTTTATATCACTAGTACCGTAACATTCTAGAATTAGATGCCATCATCCTAACCTCGGATGGTGTTTGTTTCATCATTTTAAATGGTTACTGTGTCTCTGCAAACCCTTGATGACCCGGTTAATTGAAATTGTATTGTGAGATTTGATGTTGATCGTGTTATGTTGTAAATACAAGTAGTTCTTCTAAGCTCCCAACAATACGATCCTCTTAATTAAATTTTAAGAATTAATGTTTTGCTTGTACCATAATTGGTGTTTTCAAGTTTTTCTAACTTTAAACATAAATAATTTTGAACGCACGAGAAACGAAGCAACATAGATTGTTTAGATTTTAAAAAGCATAAATAAACTTCGAGAAATTAGCGTTTATTTACACTTGGCCGAGTTCTATTATCGCTGTCTCGCCGTGCGGATACGTGGTTTGATTTTTTCTTGTTATGTTTTAATAAGCATTTTGAAGCATAGGATAATTTCATTTACAAAGTATGGATGAGTTTTTAAGTTTTTTAACAGCACATGTTTAACTAGCTCTCATTATTTAGCCCATTGCAAGCAAATTAAACTGAAAATTTGATTCTTCCCTTATGGACGTTCATTCAAGAAACGAATTTTACCTGCCCTAAAAATGATATTAAGTTAATTCATATTTATATATGAATGATAGTGGCACTTTAGAGAATGTTTAGAAAAGATCAAAAACCTAAGTATGACAGAAATTTGAGCTACTAGGAGAGGTTAAGAAAGATAAATATAATTTAGTTAGGGAAGATATCACTCTAGTAGATGATTAAAATTTTTCAGCTGTTAGAGGTGAAACAACGATGATAAATTAATATCACATGATTAAGGATGACTATATGGGATTAGATTCCTTAGTGTCATGGTTAACTGCTCATCAATGATAAGTTTGAAGAAAAACATTAGGAGACAGAATTTTAGATTGCTATTAAATCTGAATGAGAAATCGCATCTTTCATGAGGATGCAATTCTAACAAAGCAATAATGTGTTGAGCTAAATAAACTTCTAACTTGTAACAATTACAACATTGAAGTAAATTTAATTTTACAAGTGCTGTTTGTAATCTGGATTAAGGGTGTGATAAACAATTTTTGGTAATGTCACAAATTAAGTAGTTCTAACTTATATTGTTGTGTTTGCTACCCACATTAACAACTTTCTTTGCACTGGTCTTGAAGCATATAGATTATAATTGCTATAATTGAAATGAATATGTGTTTTTTCATTGATTAAATTATTCTATTTTTCCTTAAAAGCAAAATGTCTTCTAAAATTCTCAAAAAGCTCACTTATGGACTGAATCTAAAGACCAACAAGGTATCTTACATTAAGATAAAGCTATAGATCAGATCTTTATCATATATACTTTATTGTATTGTATGAAGATACCTGGTGGGCCCAGACCTCTAGATTATAATATAAATCAGGAAGAACCTAAGGAAGGGTTAAAAAGGAAGTCGGACGATGGTATGAATTCATATCATTGGCCTCAAAATTGTACCAATATTTTCTCAGATAATTTAATTTTTAGATCTGAAGGACAACATAGAAATCAAGAAAATTAAACTTGATGATGGGAAGGCAAGTCAGTCCAAGAAACCAATGACACTTGAGAGAATTGCACAAATGAACAAGGAAAAAGTTGGCTTCATTGAAAATTTATTATCAATTAATTATAATTAAACATGACATCTCATATCACTTTTTGTAATTTGTTCGTAGATAGCTTGCTTGAGGAATGCAAATAGAATCTATGTGGATGGCTCTGATGTGCCCGATCCAATATCGTCTTTTGAGCAACTTGCTACAAGCTACAAATTACCTAAGCAATACCTTGAAAATATGAAAGGAATGGGTCTGAATGAGCCAACCCCAGTTCAAATGCAGGCCATCACAATTGTTCTGCAGGTAGGTTTCATAGTCAAATCAAGATCTTGTTATTCATTTCATTATTACAGAATCTTATAGATTGATTATCTTTATCATTGTCATTTATTTTAAAATTTTAATAGAGTCGTAATGCATTGGTCTGTGCACCTACTGGATCCGGCAAAACTCTTGCCTTTTCACTTCCTCTTCTGCATTGCCTAGGATCACATAAGAGCGATGGGTTTAGAGCCATAGTGCTTGCTCCAACCAGAGAATTGGCAGTGCAAGTAAGACATTATTGGGAGCATTGATGATATATTGTACATTTTGATATATTTTTTACAACTATTTAACTAGATTCACCATGAGATGCTGAAATTGGTAAGTGGTTCTGACCTAGAGGTTAAGTTCTTGTCTAAATCACAGACAAAAGAACAACGACAAAAGTGGATAAATGCAGGTTTGCATGAAGTGTTATCACATTGTCACGTTAAGTTATTTATTAGAAATTTATCCTACCCAGATGTTGTGATAAGCACTCCCAAGAAGCTGGTTTATGCCTTCAAGAAATATAATGAAGAGATAGCACTTAAAAAGTAATATCTTTGTAACCATTTGCTTCAAGTTTTTAACAAACTTTTTATTAACAATATTTGGTGGTCGCAGAATCCAATATTTGGTGGTGGATGAATCAGACAAACTTTTTGAGGACGGTAAGAATGGATTTCGCGACCAGGTTTGAAGTTACATGTTATCTCTCTTCCCAACATCCTAAAATAATTAATTCCTTCCATCAATCAACCAGTTGGCTGTTATTTATAAAAAATGTCAATCAAAAGACTTCAAAACTTTGCTATTCAGTGCCACATTTTCCCCAGAAGTGGGAGAGTGGTGCGAGAACAGTCTCGACAATCTGATAAAAGTCTACATCGGAGGGAGGCAAGCAATTAGTTAAGATAAACATCATTCTGGAAGCATCTCTAAAAGCCTTTGTTAATGCTTTAGAAATACAGCTGCCAGAACCATCGAGCAAAAGCTAATATATACTGGCCAAGAATCAGGGAAAATTATGGCTTTGAGAAATATATTTAAAGAGGTTCATCTTCAAGTTATCAGAAAATCTGTACAAAATGGCAATTGATAATTTCTTGAAAATATTTAGGGATTTTCAGCACCTGTTTTGATATTCACTCAGTCCAAACAAAGGTCAGAGGAACTTTACAACGAATTATCTGAGGATAAAATGAATGTTGAGGTCATTCATTCAGAAAAATCTAGTGCCCAGGTATGGAAGCAATTAACACTTGTCTAGTTAATGTTAATATGTAATGTACACATATTCTATTGGAAATATAAGCAGCAGCTGTGCTCATAATAAGTCTCAAAGCTGCTTACACACATTGGCTGATAACAATGATTTAAAATCTTAAATTTGATCTTAGTGTGTATGTATTTTTAATTTTCTTACATTCTTCTTTTTGAATCTCATTTATACCTGCATTGAAAGGTGATCATTTGTTCTCTTAAATTTGCATGTCTGTAAAATTTATTTACATAATATCTTCTACATGAAATTTCTGAACCTTTTTTTATTTGATTAGAGAGATGCTATTGTGAAAAGTTTCGAAGTGGGGAAAATATGGATCTTAATATGTACAGAAGTCATGGCTAGAGGTATTGATTTCAAGGAAGTGAATCTAGTCATAAACTATGATTTTCCAACTTCCTCAGTATCCTATATTCATAGGATTGGTAAGTGCTTTCATATTATTTCATTCTTGGTGCAAGCTTGTGATTTTAAATATCTTCATTAAGGCAGAACTGGAAGAGCTGGGAATTATGGCAAAGCTGTGACCTTTTTCACAGACAATGATGTGCAATATCTTAAGAGGTAAGATACAAAAAGAATTTATAAAGTTCAACCATAATTCATTATACATAATTTTCCTTTTTATTGTGTATTACTAGTATTGTGAATCTGATGAGAGAAGCAGGTTGTGAGGTTCCAGAATATATGCTGCAGATAAAGAAAGCTCCAAGGTTTGGTGCTAGTTATTGCAGCTAAGCTGAAAATATATTTAAAAACCTCAAAATATAAAAAACAGGAAACTGCTCAAGAGATTGAAGAGGAAGGCACCTGAAAGAGAACCAATTTCAGCAGAAGTTGCAGCTGCCTTTAAGGCTAAGAAGATGGCAAAGAAGAGGTTTGCATAATTAAATAAATTAATATTAGCATTTGCATTGAAATTTACTTTTTTTAAATTTTAAGCACCAAGAAATCAGATAAAAGTAAACCCCGAAAACAACAAGAGAAAAACGAGCAGTGAATTTGCAAAAATTATGCTTTAATGTTCAATAAACTTTTACATTTCATCATCATCATCTATGCCTAATTCTGGAAAATCTCCTATAGTCACATACTGAGGCTTCACAAAGGCTCCATAGGATGGTGGACATTCAAAATATCTTGTTCCTGAGACACTAAAATTATCATTTACTCATACTTGATATCATATCCAAAAGTGAGACTTATGAGGCAGAGGAGAAAAACATACGCAGTCAACACAGAAGTAATTCAATAACATACCTTCCATCATTTTTTCCAAGAGGTTCATCATATCTAACTCCAACCCAATATCCAGGCTTGAAATGCGTGTGACCTAATCCATTTATTGTTTAATTGATGAGATATATAATACATATTAATTATATAATTGATGAGACATATAATAAATAACAATATCAGATTAAGAATAGTAAAAACTTTGAACAATACTTCAAAAATACAAACCGACAAAAGCCACAGTCCCTCTCTTCTTCGGTTGACCGACAACAGAAACCTCACACCTGTTCAATAAGCAAACTAACTGTAATGATTACTACCTTTTATAACTTCTTGATTTTCAAGGTCTGGGTGGAAGTTATAAACTTCACATTCTAGGTAGCACCACATTGTCCTTTTGGCATGCATACCCTCTATCAAAAGCTCAAGTTCAACATAGTGATTGGATAAGGTTTGTTGGAGTATTTATTAAGTTTAAACTAAAAATCAAGTTATGCATCACTGATAAAGCTTATTGGGGACATTATCATAATGAGGATTAGCAGTCTAACCTGCTATTCAGAGTAATGCTTTCAGCTTTCTCCTTTTCCAACTGTTCAGCTCTTTTTGTCTCCTCTAGTTGTTTTTCCCTTTCTTCATCAGTGGTTTCAGTGAATTGGCCAAACTTCATTCTCTGCTTGAAAGCCCTAACTGAATCTGGCAATAAATGAGATTTAAATAACAAACACCATTTTTAACATTTTGCTTGGCATTCTTGACTAACATTAAGTTAGCTAAGGCAGAGGAGGTGCATTTGATGTAGTTTCAAATTCTGAGATTTTCTCAAATTGGTTAAATCGGGTCAATAATGGACAAACGTGAATGCATGCAAGTGCTTTTTACTGCTTGTGAATAATTCTCCAGCTCAAAGGAGTATTGTTTCCATATTGAAATTGCAACAAGAATTTAAATTTGTATGACTTTGCCACTTTATTTAGTTTATCATTACACATAAAACAAGATGATCCTCAATGCCTGCTTGGCTAGCCGAGTTATGTCCTAATTATCAATTTGTATTTTGGTCCAGTCAAAAATATTTCTACATTTATATTCCTATTAAAAAATGCATCCTGCTCAAGTCACAATAAAAACGAAGCATAATCTAAAACCATTTCATAACTTTCAGAATGATTTTACATTGAAAGTATTTTCAAATATGACCTGGAAATTAACTAATAATCAATAATATTTCAATTCCAATTACCAGATTTTTGAGCATAAGCTTCATCAGAAAGTTCAAATTTCTTCACAGATGAAAGGTCATCAATGTTTAGTGACTTGCCAGATTTGTCAACCACCTAAAATAAAACCAAAATAATTCAATATTGAAAATAACCAATAATTTCAAATTTGAACTTTGTACTTGCATGGATTCTCATACTATTTTTCACATTATAGGAACTAATTGTTCTGTGATCATCATCCATTTTGCACACTAGTGTATCTCCATCGTACAATGCTAAATCCATGCATGATGAAGTGGCTCCAGTCACCAGTTCAAGTTTACTCTAGTGAAGCAAATTAAGAAATTGTATAATTTTCAAAAAAATAGTCTCATTGTTTCAAATCTAACCTTTAGTTTACCTATTGAGAGATCTGGATTGAACGAGTTCTCAGTGATGATAGAACTGACTGTGCTTGATACTTGTACCTTGAGCGCCATTATAGTATTCCTTGAAACCAAATAGCTTAATTAGCGATTGCAAGCTTTACTCTACCTAATGCGTCACCATAGTAAAAAAAAACAATTCCATCACAAACTATGCCACAAATATATATTTTCTTCACAGAAACGGTTTCCAGTTATTGAAAAATTATACATAATCACGTAAATGATATTAATTCAACACATGCAACTACACAGTTTACCAGTGCAATAATCAAACATCCATACAATTTAAAGATGTGGCAATAAATTTAAACCGTAGTGCACATATTCAGAAAATGCCTGCAAAATGAACAAAAGCACTCACGGCCGAACCCCAAATATTCTTTTACGACAACACTTGATTAGCAGGCACTAGTCCCAAAAAAGTAATTTGCAGAAAACTTGGACGTAAACAAATAATTTTTAAATCGTTGTTAGTTAATATTGATATATATAATTATTTCTAGACATATGCTCACTAGCATTAATAAAATATCATATAATTATATATATCGTTATTTACTACATTGTTTCTCATCTTAAGTTTAGTATTTGTTCGTTCCCAAGATCGCGGATTGTTGTGCTCGGGAAAGTTTCGGCTTCGCTTCGAGCAGGACCTGGCAAGCCGTTGTTGAGTTATCATTCGCTTTTGGTTTCAATTTTGTAACTACTTAGAGATGGCTACTCTGGAGAAATTGTTACGTGATGCTCAGCAACTTGTTGGAAAAATGAAACAAAATGATACGGTCGCCGAAACCATAACGGAACAATTTCAGAAATTAAATAGCAGGATTGAGGCGACCAAAAAGGTAATATAAAAAATAGGATGAAATTAATTACTTTCAGGCCGGTATTTGTATGTTTAGGCATGATCAACAAGTGCTTCCACACTCACCAGGTCTTTATAAAACTCCACTTTCACATCATTATGAAATATGACACATCCCAGAGTATAAACTTATGTAAATTTTCTAATTGAAATACTTATCTTAGGGTACATCTAATATACCTCAAACTTTTTACCAATATATTTCAGCAATCAAGCCTGTCTTCAAAAACCAGTTTTAAAAATCACTTATTGATTCACCATTATTCTGATTATCCATCCTGGCTATATTTTATTGATAAATGCATTTGGAAGATAAAATGAGAACTTTCATTGAGTAGAGTAATTTAGAAATTAGATTTCTTTAGTACACTAAATGCTTTAATATTTCTCAGCTTGAAGTTACCTTCTAAATTTCAATAATTAATGTTAATTCATGTTTTGTATTGACTTTTTGTGCATTTATTTATTTTATTTATTTATTTCTCAACAAATTGAAGGGTCATCCAATGACCACTAACACAAATTTGAATAAGTACAGCAAATTGAGCGTAAATAAAGTGCAGAAGCAAGCTTAAATTGATAGGTATTTGTTGAAGTCAGTAGAGATGCAGGATTTAAATCGGGATAAAGTTGAGGAGTTTATTATATCAAGGGGTAAGGAGTTCCAAAACTTTGGCATGATATGTTTGATCATCCAGGAATAAGGTTCTTTAAAATATTCACTGTAATTGCTGTTATTGATAGAGTTTAAGGGTGAACAACCAATGTACAGAAGATTTTATTGTTTGGCTTTACTGTATTTATAGCTAACAATAACTTTGAGTTAATATTTTGTTTGTTAAGTGAGTGTCAATGTTCAGTCTTTATGTTAATGTAGGTAAACAATGAATGTTATTACAGGCTATATAAAAAAAAACATGGTCTGTTATGAGACTATATTTGATTTATTTTAAAGTCTCAGGAAGTTCCATTTACTGTTGAAGATAATAGTTATAAAAACGAGCAGAATCTGAATTTGATGCTTTTGCCAGTTAGTACCATTTGTTTGTTATTTCATGTTTGTTTTTCTTTGGGTTGGTAGCTAAGTCTTCATTTATTTATTTCCAATAAATTGCAATAAAATACAGTCAATCCCTTGCAAAAAAACCTAAAACTGAATTTAAGTCCAATGAAAATCTTCATAATTCACAAGGTTTAAAATTACACAGACATTTTCTTGTCAGAAAAACTGTCATATAACAATTTGAAATAGACAAAATCACATGCTATGGCAATACACTGGTGGTTATATATATATAAAACCTCCTCTCTGCATTTTATACATTAGAATCATGTTCGCTATTTTTATTTTCTTTAACTAGAACCTTATTTTATAAAAATTTTTGGATAAAATCTAGGAGATTTCATGCATCTACCCATTCATTCTTTTGTCAAATTATCAAGATTTCTTGGCATAATTAAATATTTGATCTGTAATTCAGGAAAATCCACACATCCGAGATCTAGAAAATGAAAACAAGGAATTGAGGAATTTCCTTGATGAACACCAAGCAGCATTGGAATTAATTATGAGCAAATACAGACATCATGTCAACAGGCATCTTAATTCCCACACCATCACTCTTTCTAACAATGATAATTCTGACAGATTTGAGGTTGGGTAACTTTTATTTTTAATTGTTTTTTTTAAACAATCACAACATCATTTATTACCCCTAGGTTCTTGAAGACAGGATTGATCAGATAAATGACATGAAGAATATGATGTGGAAAGTCCTGGAATTTGATGATCCTAGTCATTCAGCCAGCGATGAATTAACACAACTTCAGAAAGAGAACTCTACTCTTGCACAACTTCTCCATATAAGCAGATCATTTGGCAATAATTGTATATTTAATGAAGACATTGTTAAGCCCTCTGACCAGCCTGAACCTGCAACCTGTTTTGAAAAAGACCAAATAACTTCTTTTATTTGTAATAGCGAGTGTGATAATTAAACTAATGTACTTTCAGTAAGTTATCAACATTCCTCCCAATTACTTCGACACTTAGTTATATATTTAATTAGTTATCCCTGTTTTGTTAATCAGTAAGGAAGGGATTCTTTATGGATTCTTAGATTAATATTAATTTCTGCTTAAATGTGTTTGATGAAGTAATATTAAAGTATTTCCATTGCTTGTATTGAATTACTTATAAACTTCTTAAATTTGCCTACTTGGATGCTGTGGATCATTAATTATATCAATAGATTCCCCGAAGTCAAATTTGTTGAGATCCTTGTCCAAAACACATGATAGCTTACATTGATGAAAAATTGGTGTTCTGATAAGATGATTCTACCATTTAAAATTGAAAGATTGCACAATCCTATGTATGTTATAAAGCTGGACAGGCTGGACTGGGTTTGGTGTTCAGCACAAAAAAGTGGGCCATTACGTTCATATTTAAGTTTCATGATTTTAGGATCACTTAAATAACAGCTTATAACCTTTCTAGAGTGATTCAACTTCCTAGAAATCTCAGAAATTGACAAAAATTTGTCCTTTTTCGACATCATTAAGTTGTTTTCTAAACCCGTGTATGATAATGTTAACTATCAGTACTTTTATTCTATAAGCATGTTACAGACATCAATAGTGCATAAGGAATCATATTATATCAATGAGCTTTTGTGAAACCTGTGACGTGAAAAATTCTGGAAGTTGACAAAAAAAATTATTATTCGCAAAACTCCTGCGGTGAGAAAAATTTCGGCAATGCGGTATACATCTTATATTGTACCACCGGAGAATACTAGGTTAGAATGACAGTTTAGTAACTTTATTAGCTAACACAATGGAACATGGTAGAGTGGAAGTGGAATAGCTATGTATAGGTTATTAGGCATTATGCAAAAGAATGTCATGCTTCACTCATGTTCCTGACATCCTGATAGCCTCTGTATCACTGTATCACCTGGGTTTCTGACTCCTTCACTGATTTGATGAGGGGTAGCAGGGGCAGATTGAAGGTGTCCAACATGACGTTGGTGGCATCATCTACCGATTCGGGTATCAGTTGGTTGACATGCCATCTGGCAATCTTGTTGTTAGAGCTCACCTCATAGAGTACTGTTCCTAGTCTCCTGACAATCATTCCCGGAGTCCATAGGCTTCTTGGATCTTCACATGTCCTCAAGTAGACTGTGTCTCCTTCTGCAAACTCCCTATGGTGAACCCTGTGCTTCTCTTGCACTTTACTTTTTGTCGCTCCTTTCCGAATGTGACTCTGTAGCATTAAGTGTTCACATTCGTGGCACAAGTCCTTCAGTGTGCATCTTTTGCAGCAACCATGTATTAATCTCTGCATACATCTTCTTCTTCAGTCCCGCAACAAAAAGAAGGCACTTGAACTGATTTACTGTCATTGTGTTTGTCTGTGCAAATTCTGCCAGCCTGTTCACAGTTGCAGACTACCTTTTGAAGTTGAAATCTTTGGCCTCCACCAGGATTGCATCATAACGTCGTAGGAAGAGACTATCCTTTCCAAACAATGACTCTATAGAGTTTTCTTGATTTCATCATACTTCAAACCCTTTATTGTCTGTGGCTGGATATGGTCCCTCAAGAGATCATATGCTGACTTGTCGAGCTTCTTCACAAGTATCCTGGCTCTGTCATCATCTGACAGTCGTGATACATGAGGCGCCACACCGGAGTGAAGTTATCGGACGTCCGCTGAGGAACCAAAACAAAACCATGGGCAAATTAGCATATATGCATACTATTTAAATTAATTATGTTAATTACTAAAAATGATTAAATCTGAAATAAATAATTAATTTACTTTGTTGTATTTCTATTAATTATGTTTACGTAATTTAAAGTACTTACCTAAATTTATTTATACTCGTGTATGTTATCGCAAGTCCGCTTAGACATAGGTTTCTAGTCATTTAAAATATATTTATAAGTCCCCGTAATATAATGATATCATTTTATTTTTAAAAAATTAAAAAGAATTAGCTCATTATCACCTCTTTATTTGTGGTTTGAAAATATATAACAAAATCAATCCTATACATAGACTTACAGGCATATATATACACATATATTAAAATGTTTGTAAAGACATCTTTTTCAACAGTCTTTTAGCTCTTCCTTCATTTCCATCAGGGGCATTCCTCAACCAAAGCCTCACTTCTTTCTCCATTTCTGTTGACTTTGCCATTATATTGTTTCTCCCAACTGCATCTAGTTGCAGTCAATCTAAAAAAAAACAAACAGCAGCAACAACGAAACACAACAATGAAAGTAATAGAACATAGACCTGTACCAAACAAACACTGAATAATAAGAATAGTTACTGACATTTAAAACATATATATTTTTTTAGCATAAAAGCTGCGTCAGGTATCCTGCCACAACTTCTATGGTACCATTCAGAACAAACATCACAACTAATCATTCCTTCCATATCATCCATATTTTTAACATAACTAAGTCTGCACGTACAAAACAGTTGCAAGGCAGTGATTTTTGATTTGTTCTTAACCCTATTTCCCACCTCCATTGTTGTTATTGTATTTGTCGAAAAACTATTTACAATTTGTTGTCTTAAATTATATTGGTTATAAGAATGTACACATGGATCAAGGCCCTTGGCCAAAGTAAAAGCAAAGGCTATGGATAAAGGGCCACATTCAGAAAAGCCAACTTGCTGTTGCACACATTCTCTAATAATAACTAATTTATTTACATTAGCATTAAAATTTTTGCAAAGAAAACAAATATTTCTTACATCAACCTTATTCAAAGAAACACTTAAGCTATCATAAAGGCTTACTTCACCGGGTGAACAAAATATGTTGCTTAAAGTCACCCAGTGATTATTATTTACATGTAATATTTGAATAAACTTATTACAAGGTGTTGCCGTGGTAGTATGTGTGCCACAGCTTGCAAATAATTCAGAATTACCCAATCCATCAATGGATGGGTAATTTTGGCTTATCAGATACATTGCATAATTTATGTTATCAGAAGTAAACCAATTAGAACCTTGCAAGCTTTTCCAAAAGTCTGTGTCCTTCACAGGTGGTACATCCATGTGAGTCTTTGAAGTTCGTACTGTTGTGTGATTTATCTGTAATTTAAATTTTAAACCTTGTAACATTTAATATTCTATCTGTACATAAGTAACAAAGTTAACATTACCTGCTGCTTAAGATTTATAGGTTTTTTTGGAATTCTGTTGTATATTCCTTTCCTGTTTTTTTTCTTCTGTTTCTTCCAAACCTCAAGCTCTTCTTTCTTTGCCTTGAGCACATTTTTAATTTATTGAAAACTTTTTCAAAATGATCATTGTTGTCCCAATACTTAATTTATATTTACATAATGTATATTAATGCAAGATGCTTTGTCACATACAGTTGAAATGCCTTCGCTATCTTCCAATGCTAGATCAACACATTGTATCTCTGCTTTCTCCTCTTTCTCTGTCTTTTTCCTCTCCATCTGCTCTTTGCGTGCCTTGAAGAATATTTGTCATGTTAACAATATTTTACAAAATAAGCTTTTACCAGAACAAACCTTTGCTTTTAATATTCTCTGACTGAGCTGGAACTCCCTCAGCAGTCCGACATGCTTTTCAGCATAATTTATTACAAAATCATCAAGTCGGCTGTAGAGTTTTTTGTTCCTTATGTGTTTCAAGTCCCATTGACTTTTTTCCATGATACCCTGTGTTTCGTTGTCTCTGGTTATGTTCTGATGAAAATGTAATGTTTATCATTAAATTTAATCACTACCATCATTTAATTTACCATTAATAAATGTCAGAAGAAGAAAGTGATGGTCACCTGGGTAGATTTGTGACATAGAAACTGGTATTGGTGGCTTTGTTCTTTATAAAGCTGCGTCGTGCCATGTCTTCCGAGATCTCCTGGAAATACAATAATGTTGTGAATATATCCAGTAATATTTTAATGCATAAACAAACAAGTTTTGGAGACAAATATCTCGGAAAATAGGTGTCTGACATTATTTCTGGATTAATACAATAAAGTATGGTTTATTCTGAATAGAATGAGACGTTATTTGTTAAATATGGTTTAGTTTAAATGCGAGTTTATTTGCTTTGAATTGAAAGTTTCGGTTCACTGTTATGCGAAAGTGCGCAAGTTTTGGAGACAAATATCTCGGAAAATAGGTGTCTGACATTATTTCTGGATTAATACAATAAAGTATGGTTTATTCTGATTAGAATGAATGTTTAATTATATTTTTTGATTAAGGTTTGAGGGGAGTTTTTTGTTTTGTTTGCTTACGTTTGATAGCTTCCGCAGGCTTTTTGATCGGGGATATACTGTATGTTGAGCGTCCGATAGCTTCACCGCAGTAGCGCCACTGCGTCTTCAAATCGCTCGATCCAAGTTGTGAATGTGCCACCACATTCGGGGTCATACTTGAACATTTGGATCTTGCTAATCAATTCCGTGATCAGTTCCTCCCTATGGCGATTCGTAGAGTTAGATGTGCTTATCTTCTCTAGCAATAGGTCGTTTCTCTTCCTAGACTCTTCATCTCGGCGGCGATTTCTTTCTAGAAACATCGTCAACAGCGATATGAGCATATCCTCCGATCCCATACTCGTTGCCAAAAAGTTATATCGCGAGCTCGAAGAATACTAGGTCAGAACTACGTCTTAGTGACTTTATTAGCTAACACAACGGAATACAGCAGAGCGAAAGCGGAACAGCTTCAAGGCTATTACACAGTAGAATGCCGCGCTTTACTCTCATTGGTTCTTCACCATAACACATCTTCAGCTCCAGAAACAATAGATGCACTTATTTTTTTATTGCGGTTTTGTAATAATAAAATTTAACAGATCTATTAAACATAATTTCGCACGTCAGACTATTGTGGTGTGAATAATAATATCTATGGGATGCATGATTCGAAGGGGCGCGTAGGACCGGGCTTGGGCAAAAAATGCAATAAAGGTCTATAATGTGTATGAATTTCAGGAATGTCTATATAATATTTCCAAAAAGAATAATAATTTTGTTAACTGTCATTTTAAATTGATCATCTGCTTAGAGTTTCATTTCAACAATAATTATTTTTAAATTATTAATTAACTTTGCTGTTGTAAAATTTTGATATTTTAAAAAATTGCTTTGATAGGCTTATTTAAATTTTTCTATTTATTGCTAGTGTTAGACATAGATACTGTCATTTAAGAACGCAAATATTCTTTGTTTGGTTGATTTAGCAGTTTTTGACTTGGGTGGGTGCCGCTGTTTACTTCATGTTTGTGGGCTTCTTCCCATTAGTTCGCGTACATTGTTATGTTTATAGTGATTTGTGCTATCTATTAAGTGTCTCTGAAAATTATCCCACCAATTGTTGAAATTATAAAATAAACCACATTTGCTGTTGCCATTGGATTTAATCAAATTTGAAATAGGACTAAGGCTATTTGAAAACTACAAACTTTTTCTAACTTATTTCAGAGTTTTAAGGAATTTTATATCATCCAAAAAAGCAACCATGGTAATTTCAGATTTGTATATTTTGTTAAAGTAATATTTTTCTTAGTGCATTTAAATTCCCAGAGTATTATGTCTTACAATGGTGCGGCTATAATAGCCATGAAAGGAAAGAACTGTGTTGCCATAGCCTGTGACAGAAGGTTTGGCATACAGGCCCAAACTGTGGCAATGGATTTTGACAAAGTCTTCAGAGTTGGCCAGCGTCTTTTTGTGGGTCTTGGTGGATTAGCAACTGATGTCCAAACAGTGTAAGATTGCAGTTCCTATATATGTCACTTTTAAATGCTATTTAATTAACACATTACATATTGTGAGTGATATTTATTGCATTTTACATCCAGGTATGAGAAGTTGATGTTCAGAGTGAATCTTTACGAATTAAGAGAGAATAGGAGGGTCAAACCCCAAACTTTGCTGAGCATGGTGTCAAGCTTTCTTTATGAACATAGGTAATCATCAGAAATGGCTGAATAATTCTAATATCAGCAAATGTTAACCATCTTATTGTTTCACAGATTTGGACCCTATTTCATTGAGCCTGTTATCGCTGGGTTGGACAACAAAACTGGTGAACCTTTTGTGGCTTCACTGGATTTAATTGGCTGTCCTATGGTGACTGAGGATTTTGTTGTTAGTGGGACTTGCACAGAACAGATGTATGGAATGTGTGAATCACTGTGGAAGCCTGATATGGTAATAATATCTTCTTCTGAAATTAGATTATTAAGTGATAATACAACCATGCTCTTTTCTATTTACAGAGTCCAGATGAGCTCTGTGAAGTCATATCACAGGCACTCCTTAATGCCCAGGACAGAGATGCACTTTCTGGCTGGGGAGGAATTGTGAAGATCATGTAAGTTTTATGCCCTATTTCCTGTGATGTCCACGCTTTATTGGAATCAGCTACTCACTGACATAACACTTACCATATTTAATTCATGTTAATTGAAACATAACATCTATTTGTAGTGAAATGGACAAGGTTACCACTAAAGTTCTGAAAGCCAGGATGGATTGATTGGAGTTTAAAAGTTAAAGTGAAATACAAAATTACTAATTGTTTCTTGACAATCTTTTGTTGTGGATTGCATAGGAGAGTCAATAAAAATTTAAACCTTCATATTATGTTTTGAATAGTTTTGTACCAAAATCATTTTGTCTTTTGTTACATGTGCAAACACTAGACAGCCTTTTACTGAGAGATCCACCACAACATTTTATTGCAGAGCTAAATGACTCCTTACTATTTAGTGAATCTAAAAATCTTAAAGATGATCTAAGTATGTTCACTGCTTGTCACTACCTAAAAATGGACTCGTCAAATTGGCAATTACGTCCATCTTATCCTGAAACCAATGCAATGAAATACAACAAACAATCTTCTTTGATTATAGCAATAAAGCACTCTCAGCTACAATAGAACACCAAAGTAGCTAAATTTTCAACTGGTACAACTATTATAGGCAAACGGTATCAAACAACATCTTGGCTTTCCCCGTAATGTCTTAAGCGCAACGTACGAAAGATAGAAAAAAACTTGACAATGGAAGTACAAGTGCATTCACAATCTAATTAATTCTAAGGAGGGACCGCAAGGAATGGAATGGAACCACTTGCTGAAATTAAGGTACTTTCTTAATGCACCATTCGCTTGGTCCCGACACGACAGGACAAGCAGATAAATCCAGAATCGATCGAATTTACAAAATAACCATTGGCTCTGGGGATGGATAACTAACATGAACTCTTGCATCTCCGAGGTGAAAGTGAAGCTCACACTCCGTTATTCAATTGTCAATAAGAATGTTTCATCAGGATGTGTAGCAGACAGAAAATAGCATCTGAAATGTTTCTGGTGAGGGATAAAATTGAATGCAATGCAAAACAAGTAAGGCATGATAGTTTTAAGTCAATAATCTCAGCTGAAACTCATCCGAAACAATTATTCTCCATAACTGCTCGGCATATCGGGACAAAATCCAAATAAATCATCGATGTTGCTCTCATTTCTAATACTTTGTAGGATGCTTGAAAATAGCCAACTTAATTATTAACAAAAGGGAATGAAAAGAAGCATGTTACAGAAAACAATAACTGTTAAATAATTTGCAACAAAACCAATGGAACACAAAATGAGTATCGTAAGCAAGGTATTGAAAGACAAACTGGGTCATCATGCCATGCAGTTGTTTGCAAGTAAATATGACCACAATCAGAACAGGCTTGCATCTATGAAAGATATGTGTGCAAGTTGGCTGAGTAAACTTATGCAAGCAGATCACAGAAAAGGAATACTTAGTCATCTTACCAATTGACTGAATGCATCATAACAATCAAGACCTCACTAGCATTAAAGCATGTCCAAAGTTATGGACCAGAATAAAAAGATATTTTTAAGGATCATTTGACAACGACTGTGACAAATCACCACTGCGAAACTTCTTATTCCTCCTTTTTAGATTTTTTAGTGTTCTTAAGTCCTAAGAACCGATTGGTGGGCAAGTCTGAAACTGGCAAGAATAAAAGATGTGCAGGCTGGAATTCTCCATCTGTGATAGATTTATTCTCATCAGTAGGTGAAAAGTCATACATGCAAATTATAAAGACCTTTCTGGACAGCAACAATTTATGAACAACAGATGAATTCTTTTGAGGTGTCATCTCCAGTCCAAACTGGAATGTTCTTTTATGTTCATTGCTCAAGCTTTCATCACTGTCTATTACGTCCGGCTTTGCAATGTCTGAAAACGGAGTTTTAAAATGTAGAAAGAAATGAATTAAAGCATTCTAAATGCAAAAAGATAAACGGTGAAGAAATTTAATACACCAGCAATATCCACACAATAAATTTAAATATGATTAAACAATATAAATTCACAAAAGTCAATATGAAGTTATCATGAAATCATTTTGAAGTAGTTATTCTGATATTTATTCTGATATTTATTCCTACCTTCGCTGACATCAATTTCTCCATCATCAACACTGAAAATGTACAAAAAAACCACAATTAATCTAGAGTAAGTTAATCCTCTAATAAAAACATGTATGCTGTCTGCAGATGTTTTTTCGTAAGGGGAGGGAAGTTTCTCTCTTAAGCTGTTGTAACTTTGCAAAATGACTAACAAAGGTACAAATTTGAAATAATTGCATAATGGCCAAGATATTGCCTGATATAAGATGTCATAAACCCTATGATTGATGCATCAATTGGTGAATAAATTTTAGATTCCTGAACATTTTAATAAAAATATTTTGACAAAATGATCAAAGAACAAAGCAAACCACAGGAAAACATTTGTTCCTCCATGTAGGCACACATGAATACATAAGTCATTAATAACAATCAGGAAATACATTATTTTAGTTACAAAGTTGTGCTGTTTACACATTTAATAATCCCACTACTCATAATTATTGCGGTACCAAAAACAAAGATTAAAATAACTTAAAGTATATAAACCTGTAGCACGATGAAATGTCAGGACATTCCATGACCGGTTCCAACTTCGAAGTGAACCTCGTACTGGGTTTCATTTTCGTCAAAAGCTTCTTAGAAATGGTCCAACTCAACTTTAAACGTGGGTTGATGCTTTTCTGGGTTTCATAAGCTCGAAGGCAAGATTCAATCTCTCTCAGGCACAAACAATATTGTCTCTCATCCACCTGTAGTTTATTCCAAACTTCCAACATCTTCCAATGCATTAAATGTACACCTTCAATTGATTTCAAAACAAAATTACCTGGTAATGCTTTAGTAGTTCCAGTATTTCTTTGTCAATAGATCCTTCATTAGGAAGATGCATTTGCTTCAATACATGATGGCATAGAGCTAGCACAAGTTCATCAATCTGTAATGTTTAGAAAAGAATTAAATAATATCTTCAGATATTCAAATGAATGAAACTTACCCTGAAAAAAGTGAATTTATGGCAAAGGACAAGCAGTTCAAGTTTCATTATGGCACAAGAAATGACGTCGAAGTACGAATCTGATCGAGGAAGGAGAACTGCAAGGAAAAGCTTTAGGAGAGATAGAATAGTTGGAAATGTTTCGAAGGATTGCAATTTCGTGAGAATGAAATTTGTAGTAGAATACATCAGGTTAATATTTCCTGTGCATGAAGCAAATTTGATGATGTCTTCAAATTGGATCAAGTGACCATATGAAATTGCAGACACATAGAAACAGGATAAATGCAAGATGTCGAACATCACTGAAGAAACCTAAAAGTATAAAAATAAACTTTGGAAACCGATTATTACATAAGCAAGAAAAACGAAACAAAATATTTGTTCACTATTAATTTTGATAATAAATTCAATGGCTTAGAATGTGATTTCAAACGTTTTACTAAAGAACTGACCAGAGCTGATACAATGAATGAATGACAAATGTGTGAATAAAACCTGGTTGCTTTCCAAGAGGCTGTCAAATAAGGTTGTAGACAAGAAGAACACTTCAGGGGGAAAGTCATAAAACTTATAAAGGAACCTCAATGAAGAAATAGCCTTGTCTCTCTCAAAGGCAATGCATAAGTCTGGAAATTGAGGATTCCTTTTGTGTGAGACTTGAATACTTGAAAGGTTATTCAATAATGTATCAATCTCTCTATAAAGCAACTGCTTTCTTATTAGATCTTCAACCTTTAAACAAACATCTTGTTACATTATATGCCCATATTGATCAGTTTTAATTTATATCATCATATTAAGCAAATTATCTTCATGAAACTCAATCAACCAAAATAGTCTTTTATTGCTAATGTTACCACTTAACATTTGAAATCTGTACTCATTTTTAAACGAGATTTTATCGACTCTATCTTACCAATAAAAGAAAATGCATAACAAGATGTAATTTCGGAGGTGGTTAACTCATCAAAACATAAATAAAAACTCTTCAAACATATTTACCTCTTTTAGCATTTTCCAGCAATCATATTTCGGTAAACAATGCAACTTTTCAAGCTTCCTGCTTACGTTGAGAGGTCGTTTTGAGATGATTGTTTTCAAATAACAAGCATGCGAAACTATTGCTTGAATGCAGAATTTAGATTTTGGATAAATTTAACGATGCCATAGGATTCGCAATGTCGTAGAACCAGCAGAGCAAAATCCCGCAAATGCATTACATCAAGACAGATATGGCATTTCCCTGGCTAATTCATCAATTAGTAGCGCAAAATAAATCGATTTCACTAATTTCAGCGAAAGTGACACGATCATCAACGAAACTCCACAATTAAGCAAACTGCCTGTTGTCAACAGCACAGTCGTCCTTTTCCAAATCAGAAAATGTAAAAATGTGGATGCAGTCAAATTAAATCGCAATACACCTACGACAATAGATATTGCATGTAATAAATGGATATTACAAATATTAGAACCAATTCTAAATGCACAATTTGTTTATGAACACGAACACGCATAATCAATCAACGCAATCCCCACAAGCCGCTATCAATATCATTTGGCAATGTTCTTGTTCCGCTCTCTGACCCAAATCATTTCCAGTAATCTTTACGAAAGTAACTTTAAAAACTTAATTTCTTAATTTAAAAAAATTAAGAATGATCAAGGATAATGTCAAGACAATAACATACCTAAAGGCGGGAATGCTCTCCATCCCAGCTTTCACAGTACCGCATTCAAAAGTCATACAACAAATTGTAAGTATGAAAAATCACATATAACCTTATTAATCTTGAATATATACATGCAACAAACACGTGTGAAACAAGATTAGCTAATAATAGTAGGATTTTATGAAGCAACTCAAGTAGACAATTTTTTCGTAAGGGGCCAATGATTCACACAATTAAACTAGAAAATGATTCAGTTTACCTTCATATTCAACAGATTCATAACAACTTTTGTTATTGTTATAGCTCTAGCAAAATCAGATTTTAAACGGTTTATTAACACATCGGCCATAACTAGACAAAAGCGCTCTTGTGTAAAGAAACAACAAAAACGCCCCAAGGTTCCATGGTCTTGTTTCCTGTGACTGTGGTTGCCCTATGGAATGGCGTTCCTCTTCGATCTCTGACACTTCAGGTGGCTCAGGTTTGTTTGCTTCTTCAGACTGGCGGAAGGAGTGGAAAATGCTTCACACATTACCAGGAGCGAATCGTCTATTGCTTGCTTCCTCAGTTAATTCACATATCTATGAAACACCCTGCCTTTGACTTCCACTTCGTAGACTTGACGCTCCAGTCGACGTCTGATCCAACCCGTCAATCATCTCGGATAATTTGGATAGCTGTAGTCTCTTATGAAGATTGCATCTTCCTCAGCAAACTTCTTCGCCTGTGCCGAGGTTTACCCTCTTCTATCTCCCGATCAGTTTTTTGGAGATGTTTCATTGGCTCCTTGAGTTGGAGTTCGCTCAGAGGAGTTCTCAGTGTTCTTCCCAGGACATTGGACAGTGCCCAAGCTTTAACATGACTTTTCAGTTATTCATATTTATATTTCAGCTTTTCGAAGTGTTTCCACTTGGTCGTTGGTACTTGCGACTTTGAAAATATGTCTTTTATGATTAATTTTGACGCGTTAAGGCAGGGATCTCCAAACCAGGCTATATACATCTCGTTAGACTATTTTTTGTGCAACCCGCGGCAATAGACCTAATTTATTATTAGATGTAATAACTTTTGTGGTGAGGCATGCGCGCCTGAATATTGTTGGGACCTTCCGGTGTTTTTCGTTGTTTCTTTACTCTATGTCTAAATCGGGTTGCTGTGTTAATAAGCCTGTTAAAATCCTTTTTGCTGGAGTTATAATATACTTAGCGACGAGGATGGCGACTGAAGAATAATTTCTAACCCTGATGACAATTGTTTGTAGAGGAAAATCGCCATCGAGACGAGGAAAGTCGTTGAAGGGAGAAAACGTTGTTGCAACTGCTCCAATCCCTAAAGCCTCAGACAGAAGCCACACCGACAGACTGCAAAACAGATCCACGCCCAGAGCTGATGTGGCAAATCACGCCATTCAATTCAATTCCGCAAATATTTTAAGTGCCTTTTTTTATCCAAGTCCTAGGATGTCAAGGCAGTTACGGAATCCGGGGCATCCTTTTCCAGGTGGTTGGGACGCTTCGAAGGGGTTCTTAGAAAGCACAGCAATTCAGCTGTCAGACGCAGACGAAACAAGTATACTCATGTCGAGGATGGATAAAGAAGCTTATCACCGACCACATCATACCAATGTATCACTGACTCCAAGTGACTTATCTTGTGAGCAGGCAAAGGAGGCTTTGGAGGAGATGTTTGAAAACAAGATTTCTGCCTTCAGAAGGAGATTCGACACCATAAGGCCGAAGACTGGCAATACCACATTTAGGAAACTCGGTGCCCTGATCAACAGAATGGCAAACCTTTCCCGTATCGACTAACAGTAGAGAATTTTAAATGTCTAATCTACCTCTCCGCTTTGTATGGGTATGCTGAGCTTATAACTAGAATGCTGTCCAAACTAGAGAAGCATGAAGGGTGCACTTTAGTTGACCTTAGAAATGAGAGAATATTGTTAGTCTAAAAAATGACGCTGAAATGATTATCGACAACATGCAGGCTATGAATTCAATGAAGAGGCCACCAGAGGTAGAAGAGTCACCAGATTCTCCTTAGCAAAGAGAATCGATCATCAACCAAAGGGACCTACCTCATAATGGATCCTTACTGCAATACAAGAAGAATTGTACACAAAATGATTGCCAAAGCAATAAAACAAAGCGCAAGTTTAGAGTTAAAAAGGTTGAAATCAATAGCAGGTACACTGAAGTTAGCTTTGGGGAAACCAGAGGTCAGAATGCAACTGGACTCTGGTGCAGATTTCACCATTATCAACGATAGTTATCAATTCGTGTGGACTGCAGAACATCAGAAAGTTCTGGATAAGCTCATTTGTTCCAAATGGTTTATAAAAAATTAAGTTTATCTTAGCAATAATAGCAAAAATGTAACCTAAACATGTGGAACTTGTGGACCAGTGAATTATTTTTTAAGGTAAACCTTTTATAAGAATAGTTCGTCTTGCGGCGATCAAAGAATTTCATATCTAACACCGTATTACTAATGCCCCGGCTGCCCATCTTAATCATTATCCCGAGTATTATACATTATATATTAGAATTAGTTGTTTTTGGATGTGTTCTTTGACCTTGTTTGATTGCGGGGTTATATTAGAATAATATATTAGTAGTCATTTATTGTCAAAGGAACGACTTTTACTAGCACAAAAGGCTAGGTAGTCCAAAAAATATCAGTCGCTTTCTCGAATATCGGAGCCATATGAGCTGTAATCACTGTCAATTGTGATTTCACTGAGCGAAGATTCTGAAATTTCTCCATCGTCACTATGATTCATCAATATAGTTTCTGGGTAGCTAAGGTAATTGCAGTTGGTATTTATATTTGGCAACGATTTTGGTATCCGTTCCTCTACTTTTCTCGATTTTCCAGTTCTAAAGGCATATACGTAACTCTGGTAGTCCATGAAAACTTTCACTATGGCTAACACACCAAATGACGGAACCATGAAGAAAAGAAAATTTAATATTCCTGGCCAGAGTTCTGCAGATTTGAAACAAGTTATACAAATCAGTAGAGAAAGTTAAAGTCATAAGTTACCGACAGTTGTAATGAATTAATGACAAATAAAATTAACATGTGTGTAAAAATAGGGTTAAGTTACTTGGGGTTTATGAATATCTAGAAAGACTCACTTGGCACGCCAACATTTCTCCTCGGCAGAACTGTCAAGTAGCAAATAAAATAAGTAGTCAAATCGGTCTTTCAAATAAATGGATATCCTATTATTAGGTCTTTATTAATTTTATTAACACTCATTCTGATGTCTAATATTCGACATAATCCGGTGTTCTATCGCCGATTGTCCAAGGCTTACAAACGTTCTTTTTATATTTTGCTTAGATAAATTTACATAAATTTAAACATTTTTTTTAAAATTTAGTTACTTAACCAAGTAGATAACCGGCATTTTTAAAAATTAATTTAAATTTTAAAAGGTTAGGTCGAAACCGGTCCAAAAGGTCAACCAAGACCCTTGCAGATATTTAAAAACTCTAGTTACAATGTGTATTACATATGTAAATTTAAGAAAGTTGGAATGTTTGGCCGCTTATAAAAATAATTCTTAAAATAATATCATTCTTTCACTATAACAACCTGTAAAAAAGATGTCGACAGTAACACGATGATTGACGTAGCAGCTGTATCTTCCCGAATCAAATACCGACAAGTGAAGGATCCTTATCGTAAAATCAGGCAATAGCGTAATCCTCCGGTTGGTTATGTTGGAGATTTCGAGTGTGGAAATTATCTGAGATCCATTGTAATACCAGACCCCCATGGATTCGTGATAGTAACTGGTTAATAAAGAGCTGACAATTATCATTTAGCCTGAGAAATCAAAACCACTCAGGCATCGGGTCCTGGTCACCGTTACTAGGTGCATAATGAATTTATATGTAGACACTGAAGAGTAATTCAATGTAAAAAAAATCTCCTGAATAATTATGAATTAAACGATAAAAAAGTCAGAAATTAGATTATCTGCGGCAAATTCTTCATGGCTAAGACGTGTATTCCAGGCACTCCTTGTTGAATAATAGTGGAGAGTAAAAATTAGAACTTCATGAACGACGAAGCAGGGGCGAGCTTAGAACTTTCACCCGCTTCGCACGAAATCCGGCCCCGTCCAGTCACCAGACTTAAGATTTTGATATGAGAGGTCTTATATTGAGATTTCCTATCACAGATCGTTTTTCTTAGTCTGTCAAATGTTTTGCTGCCTTCCTTATGAATTTCTCAAAGTTCTTTCTTGCGCATGGTACAATACATTTGTATATTCAAGATCAACCACTGAGCAAGAGACAAAATTTTAAAGTGAACGATGGAAACTTAGGTGCAGTTGGGTGAATGGGTGGCATACCTGCATGCGGCATTGGTGACAATAGTAGTAGTTATGCATTGTTTTCGCAATTTCAACAATTTTTTTTACAATTTTCTAACCTATCGGTTAAGGACGTTATACAAACGGAAGATCGATGTTATGTGATATTAATGTATACTAAGCATTAAGCTGATATTGGTTCGTCTTTCTTAGCAAAAAAATAAGTAATACGATAATTTAAAAATTAATTTAAACCAAATTTCACCCAGGACATGGGAGATGTTCGGTATCCATTTCTCTTCTAATGATGGTGACCGTGTCACCTGGAAATAATGTTTGTTTAGTGAAAATGAAATCATTTTCTTTTCAGTTAGTGAACGAATTACAACCTTCCTTCAGAACATCTCGGAGGTTAGTACGTAGTTTTGATTTTACGTGTCCAAACACGCGCATCATGGTGTAACCAACGTGCTGATGTGAAAATAGAGCTTTGATCACAGCTAGTACTCCTTCAAAATAATTTCTTTTATAAAGCGAGTCACTTTTTAAGATAGGATTTATACCTTCACACATCTTGTCACAGTACGCAACTTCTATTTCGTGAGGAGATTCGGCAACTTGAACTCTGCCCTTAAAAATTGTGGATTGACAAATAGCACCTTGAGGATACAATTTGAGGACATGATCCAAAAATGGAGGAGAGGAAGGCTTTCTGTCATCGATCTTTCTCACCACGCACCTGCCTAAATGATTAAAAACATCACAATAGTTAATTATTGCCATCCAGTTACATTCTGAAAATACTAATACTAATAATAACTTGAAAATAGTATAATAACATCCTTCAAAGAGGCATTCGAAGAGATTATTCCATTCAAGAATTACCAAAGCAAGACCAAGGATAATACAAGAATTTGTTGATCCTAAACAAAAACAACAAAAAACGAGGCATACAATTGAATGGGCGATAAGAAGCCCTCAAGGTCCATGACATTTCCAGGTCATCGATCTGGTGAATTTACTGAATTATTTGTACCTTTTCTTTTCCTTTCTCCTGCATGGCCACAATCGCTGCAAGGTGACCACTCTCCCCAATGATAAAACATTACCCAGTTGGCTTCCGCTACAACATTTTATGAAAATGCACCAAGTCCATGTTGAATTGACCCTTAGAAATTATTTATTTTACAGTTGATTTGAATAACAATTTATACGGCTTAATAATCCACCATCCAATTATGAAATGACTTCTTGCTCACAGTTCTTTCTCGGAATTCTTGGCTGCGGGTACCCAGACCCATGAACTTTTGATACTTGAAATAGGATGCTGAATTCAATTATTTACTTTTCGCACGAAAAAATGGAAACAAACCTATAATGGAGTGCACTTGCAACTCGACTACAAATAGAATATTACATGAGCTAAATTATTATTATTATTATTATTATTAAAATAATTGTAATACATATAATGTAATTTGATTAATTTAAATAAATTAAGAATATATTCAATAAATTATGAATAACTTATTCTAAATACAAATACCAATGAACGCAAATTTAATTTTTGTTTTTCTAAGTTCAAGATTCCGACCAATTAAATTTGGTTTTTAAAAGCAGACAAACGTTATTATGTATTATAACATATCATGTATATCATGTATAAGTTCGTTCAAGTGGCGCATCCATGGAGAATTTTATGGGTTCTAACCTTAAACACAATAAATAAAGATTAAGTATAAAAATAATTGAGAAATACGGTTTATTAATTGTTTTCAGTGTTAATATGTTGATTTAAAAATATTTTAAAATGAAGTTGCATATTAGAAAACGACTGATATGAAATACTATTCAATGGAATTGGAATAAGAAATATTCCAAATAAATTAATTAATTAACTTCAATCCAACCATCGACGTAAATCATGTTACTGATGACATTTTGACCAGATAACTTTTCCCAGGCCATAGCCATTGCAATTGGACTTGCCTCGTTTAAAGTTTCTGCTCTGAAGGCCAACAAAGATACATCTACTTTCTTGCTTTTGTTGTGAAAAGCACAGAAATAAGCACCGGCATCGCCTAAGCATTACACAAATAATTTCCTGTTTCATTCATGTGGCTAAAACATATGTATTCACATATGTGAAATGCTTAGCCACATGAATATGTATGTTTATTAGAGATCATTACAAATATAAATAATAAACCCAGAGGTTTGATGAAAGTTAACAAGAAAATTAACAAAAACCTGGTTGGAAATCTTTTATAACAAGAACGTGAGCAGGAGTCATGAAGACCCTGTTGAGATTATGGTTGTCGTGTTTATCTAATTCAACTTCTGCAGCATACCACAAGGTTTCAGAGACAATTCTTTCGCTGTGGAACTTGAACCAAATTTTGGGTCCCAATTCAGAATAAACATCGCTACAAGAAATAAGTTTTTAATGACATCAAGATATCGCATCAAAAAGCAAGAGACGAGAGGTAACCATATCATGCAGTTGAGGTACGTCGTGTCTCCCAAAGCAACCGTCACAGCTGAATAAGACACTTTTTGTTTGTTTCCTCCGTTGCACTCCTTAAATTTCATTGCATCACGTCGCAATCTTTTTGGATCTCTTAGTGGTCCACAAATTGAGTTTGCTTTTTCAAAATCTTTGTCACGTCTGCATTCTTTTTCTTCGACTTTCGTGAAATATTTTCAGGATCATTATTTTTTTTTGCAGCTATTCAAGATATTACATTTTATCTTAATTTTTAGTTTTTCTACATGAATTCACAATTAACTGAGTATTAAAATGAATAGACCTACCATCTCTTTTCATTTTTATCAGCTGTAAGTTCACCAAGTTTATATCTGCGGAATGATGGTGATGTGATACAATTCTTGAAAGTGATAAAAAAAATTAAAATATGTAATTGTGCTAGGAATTCAAACGGTGGTTCTAGGATAAACTTTAAAGCGAGAACGTACGAGGGTTTCTTGGTGATACTGTAATATGAAATAATTTTAACGAAAGTTTAATACAACAGCTAAAATTTCCAAATCTTCGCTTTGCCTATGATTGACATTGAGTCATTAGGCTGACTAGCGTGCAGATGTAGATATTTCAACATAGGGAGATAATGGTGGCGGTCCTAATCTGTGAATGTTAAAATGGGCTGAAATGGGAAGAAATGAATGTCCATTTCCTAGTGGAATTTCCCTAGTATAGTAGATTTTTGACCTTTTGCTCAGCAAAAGTCAATCACTAAAGAGGCAAATTTCTTGTTGTAAAGGCAGCGCCCCTTGGCTACGCTAAAATAATCTTAATGTAAGGTATCGCCATTTGCAGTTCTATCGAGAAAAGAAAATATTAGTGCAGCATATCTAGTCGTTTTTTTTTTTAAATACTTTGTTCATTACTTCATTTGGTCCACTTTCATCCCATGCTATACTTTAGTTTTTCATGTATACATTATGTTTTCTGTTCACAGCAGAATGGGGAATGATGAGAAAAAGATAATCACGTCAGGCCACGAAATTGCACAAAAGTTGAAACCATGGAAAATGCTAGGAGGATGTAACTAACGCTTAGAAGGTATAAAGTTTCAGATAATGCCCTTGAACAATTACTCCTGCCTCCTACTTTTGCTGAACGTTTGAAAAATGCAAACAAAAGTATCAGATTGCTCGAGAGTTTATTTGAATCCTCTACCCCCTTCCATTGTTAGAAGCTAAAATTATGTTCTTGTAAAAAAAGGCACCGTTTGATTCATATTCTTCGATAAAAATTCGAACTTCAGAATGTCTCAAATACACAGTTGTTGAAAGAAAAAACCATCCCACAAAATAGCTCCTTTAGTACCCTAAATAAGAATTACTGGTATCATTGGAGGATCAAAAAAACTTTGGGGCAGGCCGAGCAAAACGAATAAAAATATTCAATTGAATCTAATCCCTCGTTCGCTAAGTTTAAAAATTTGGTTCCTCTCCCCGCCATTGGTTGAAAATGTGTTCAAATAATCGAAGGCAGCTCTAAGATATATTTAAAAATATTTACCTGATTTTTGACTCTTGTGATACCATTTATATGAATGATTTTCAGAGTCAATTACTTCGATTTCAGCCTCGAACTCTGCATTAAAGGAATATTTGGTGATAACTAATTAACCACATTTAAAATTTTTTTGTCTAAACATACGCGCTGTGGACGCAACTTTTTTCAAGATCAAAACTCCCAAAATCATTTGGAGAAACATTGTCAAGTTTGAATTTAAACTGATTTCTCATACGAGAACTATTGGCCAATAGTCATTTTTGTGAATATTTCCATGGAGACCGTAAAATCCGTACCAAGAATTGTGTTTTTGTAAAGTTCAGGTAGGTAGTCTACTTATTTAAAAGATATTTTGGCATGGTGTTATTGAGATTTCAAATATTTATGGTGATTCAAACAAAACCGAGCATCACAGCATCAAAAACAGTCGGACTTTATCAGTCAATAAAAAATAAAATTACAATTTAAATGTTTTGCTCTTACAAAAATTTTGAGGCTTCTAGAATGGATAGAATAATTACGATAATTAAACTGTTCAAAAATTGCGAATCTCAACTCCAGTTAATTAATTTATGATGGATTTTATCGTAAATGACGCAACATTTTGGCGAAAAAGTGCTATTTGACTTCATATAAATCAAATATTAGTTGTTCTTCGCAAAATGTTTTAATACTGAAGTGTGACGATTGGACAAACTTTCTGATATCCTTGTCCGGTTATCACTAGTTATAATATTACATTTTTAGACTCATAACGGAGTCACCAAATATTACAAAATAAAATTTTACTAATTAGCCTACGATCAGCCCGTCGCCCCTAAACCGGCCAACTTCTAAATGCAACACCTATTCAAAGCAGACGGACCTGACTGCTAATTGGCTGCGAAGTCGAGATTTTCAAATTGTCCCAGTTTGGTAGGTTTTTCGCTTGTTACACAAAAAAAGCAGTTATTTAAGAAAACTTGGTATTTACAACTTAATAAGTTATTTTCTGCAAAGGATGAGATAATATAAAAATAACACAACTATAATAGCATTCAACAATCGAAAATCACTGTTCCACATCAGCACGTCATCACATATGCCACAAGCATAGAGAGAATCGACATAATCATCACTCCACGTGTCGGAACCGATGATGAATCTTCAGGATTCTCGGAAGCTCTAATGATTCTCCCAAGCTTGGCTGAAGGCTGTGGTGTTTCACTTCCTGAAAGGGCAATAGTTGAAAATTAAAGACCAAAGATGAGATTGTTAATATATTCTTAAATGTTTGCAAACTTTGTAAGGTTATGGATGCTGCAGCCATCCCCTTCGTTATTTCATCGTTGCTCACGCGACAAGTGTAAGTTCCATAATCTTCCGGTCTCACATCCTTTATTATCAGCTCATAGGTCATCCTACTAAAAGAACCTTCGATCCACTTTACAATGAATCTGTCAGAAGACACGGTGTACGTGTTCGTTCCTTTCACCCAGGCGGAGATCTCGGATTTCGGGTTTGGATTGGCCTCAATGAAGCATTGAAGTTCTATCCTGTAACCTGGAGCTTGTTCTACAACTGCTTGGCCAACTTTGATGATTGGTTTGACTGAAATGGTCTCTCATTATTAACTAGATGTCAGAAGTTGGTTGAAGAAAGTAATTTGTCTAACATCTGACTTCAACTTCAATGTATTGTGTTTTGCTGCCATAATCATTTGTGGCCGTACAAATATAAGTTCCTCTATCACTAGCCTGCACATTATTAAGGGGCAAAATGGCTCCCTGCAAGATCGTTTTAAGTTTAAGTTGAATTTGAAAAAAAATTATTGCAAAACTAAATTAAAACTGACAAACCTCATATTTTTCCTGACCAATTGAGAGGAGTTGACCACCCAGTCGACTCCAAATGACATTGGGCATTGGAATTCCCGTTGAATTGCAGGTCAATTTAAAGCTTTCTCCCTCACTCACAATCATGTCAGGACTAACATTTTGTGGCTCCAAAAATGGCTTCACTAAAATTTGATTTAATGATTCACTCTATAACTATGTGCTGAAATAATGTTTGTAAAAGTTATATCTATGAAATATTCCAAAAGAAGATCAAATCAGTAAGTGAGAAATATTCATTTTATTAGGTAAATCTCTAGGTCCAACAGCAGCTACACTAACCTATCACTTGCACATCCCTGTAGTCCTGGGTTCTAATAATTTGTGTCAGCTGAACAAAGCAAATATATTTTCCATTGTCAGTGACTTGGATGCCTCTCACCCTAAGACTCCAGGTGTATTCAGAAGGTTTCTCTATACCATAGTGAATATTGTCATCAAGGGCCATGTCTTGCGAGATCGATTGGGTTTTCCGAAGACCATCCCTTGGATCAACGTATTCCCTTTGCCATCGCACCTATAAACACCAAAGTTTTTGTTTTAGATTTAGCCCAAATATTAGCCGAGCATTCATGCTTACACTCATATCTGAATAAAGATTCTCAACGTGGCAGTTCATGACAAGATCAATGTCCCTTTCAACAACAATCTTCTTCCTGTCAACAGTTTCTGGGACTGTTCCTGTAATTGTTACTTTTGGATCTTGACATAAACCTGTTTCACAAAAATTACAAAATGATCATAAGTAACAGTTAAACATGTTTACTTAAAAATGGATAAATCAAAGATTTCTAGAGTGTTCTAAAGTTACTAAACAAGCTTTTTAAAGTTAGTATTGGTGTTATGAGTGATGCTAATTAAATTGTGAAATATGAAACGAATGAAGAGCCAAACTAAATTTTTGTAATATCTCCTGCAAATTGTTTTTAATAATGATAAAGAAATTATAAGTTCTATTTTAATAATTCGTTATATAGTGAGAAGCCGGAGTTCCTCTCAAACTCGGCAATTGCGATAATGTAGAAAAGCGATAAAAACTTTCGTAGAAATTAATTATATATTTTTAATTACATGTTCTGTAGAGTTGACAGAGCAACAGTATCCACAAAGCAAGTTTATCGACCATATCAACTGTTATGAACTCCAGGTTCTACCTGAAAATAAAAACAGGTGAGAAGTTTATTTTTAAAAATTACTCCGATACTTAAATGTTGTAATCAATAATATTAATGTAATATTAATTTCATACATAATTTACTAATAATTCTAAGAAATTTTATTTTGTTTTTTAATTAAATGAATTCATAATAATATAACTAAAATATAGTGATGTCATCAACTACTAATTAACATTGATTATCTGAGATTATGGCGATCCTAATGGGATCCCACAGCTAACTTAAAATGTTAAATAAAAATTTTAAAGATTAAATCTATCTTTTCTTAGATCGGTCACTACGCATACAAAAATTTTTGTATACCTTTACATCATCCCTCATAAATCCGCTATTAATTATGTTGCGGTATTTCTCAACCGTATCTACGTGGTCACCATCCCCATCGAAGTAACGAGGGGTTCAAAAGCGGCATTAGTGATTTTTTTGCCAATGAGCAGTTGTCGACTGGATTGTAATGTTGCGTACGGTCTACTGGTTAAACGATTTAATTGTATGTACTCTTTGTAAGAGTGAAGATTTGGATGCATGTCCTCCGTCAAAAGTACTAATATTGTTTGATAGCCAGGGCTATACTTTACCAGCAATTAAATTATAATGGTTTAACAATATGTCATGATCACTTTTGAAACAAGTTAGCTAAGTGATGGGCAGCCGGGGACCAAGGGCGAATATGGGCGTTTTATCCTTGGTGGCAAATATCCTGTCTATGCCACTGGCCATTTCCATGATTTTTTTCTGCTTTGGATCAAAATCCAGCATGCTGAGAATGTTAGCTATCCAAAGAGCAAGCGACAAAAAGAAAGGGAAACCAGTCATCAAAACCGTCCCATAGAAAAAAAGTTAAATAACCTAACCATTTATAAAATGTTGAAAACCAAACCAAGAACCCCTATTGACTTTTTGATAGAAAACTTAATCACGTTGATTTGTGGTAAAACAATTAGACACATTTAAAAGCATGTGGCGCTAGCAATAAGAAAATTATATTACATGTGTTTACCACACATCCTGGCTTCAACTAACCACATTATCCCTTGGTATTTTAATTCTTTTTTTTTTGTTACCAGTGTCCACTGCTAAATTTCAATATTTTTCTGAATGTTAATAAGTTATATTTGTATTATAACCAATTTCATTCTCTCATAACTTCAATTTTCTATGCCGCCAGCGCGTCGTCAGATTATCTTTGAGATAAACATTTAATACAAAAATATAAAAGATGCAATTAAAAATGTAAATAAAATTAAACTTTAAAGTATTAGCTCTGAGAGCACTATTGAATCGAATTGAATAAAACATATTTATTACGTGTTCTGTAATACATGCAGGTATAAAATGGATTAAATTAATTTATTAAGTAATAGCAAATAATGATCATCGTAGGCTTCAGTTATTCTGGTGAAATTAAATTTGTGAGTAGGTGGCTCAATTGAGCGGGTCTGTTGTGCTGTAAGTCCAGGAAGAAACTAATGGCCTGTTTTTAGTATTACGAAATTTCGTTATGTGCTTCTCGTTGTTGTAGCCGGATTCATTTTGGACCTTTCTTATTCTTTTCAATTGAGCCCAGTCCAGGTTCGTCATCAATTATGTGCCATTTTATTTATTATTAATTATTGACGTTTGGCGACACTTAATCAACATTTTATCTCGACGTTTTCATTGCTACCATTTTCTAATAAGTTCTTTGTCATTTGTTAGCGTTATAATTTTTTATTTTGATTTATGCTGTTAAAAGTTTCAGTGGGAATAAAGGGAATCAATCTATGTTGATTTTGCTTTTGTTTTGGGTGATTAGCGAGAATTAATATTGAAGAGGCTGTCTTCTTAAGGAAAATTAGGTAAAATGTCTGAAGACTATTACCAAGTTCTAGGACTCCCAAGGAATGCTTCTCTTGTTGATGTCAAAAAAGCGTTAGTTAAATTAATGCTCAATGAATGACTTGAACATCTGATCCAAAAGTTCTTTATGTAATAGGTATAGGAAATTAGCTCTAAAATGGCACCCAGATAAAAATCCAAACAACAAGGAAGAAGCTGAGAAGAAGTTTAAAGAAATTTCTGAAGCCTATGAGGTTCTATCAGATAGTAAGCATTTCAAAAATTACTTAAATTACACTTAAGAATAATTAATAAACGTGATGATTTAAAATTAGTTTAAAATAACATTTTAATCTCTGTGGTTTGGTGCAGTTAATTAAATAATTCCCTTAAAGTTTAAGGATATTTCAAATTTGTGGGTCATTTTAGAAACTGTATTCATTTTTCCTTTGCTTGAAGGTATTTTCAAAATCAGCTTGAAAATTTTTTATGATACTTAGTTTACTGTGATTGTGGTATTCATTATAAAAAGTCATTTTAAAATTTAATTTATTTTTCAATTTTACTAGAGGAAAAACGAAGCTTGTATGACAAATATGGGAAAGATGGATTGAACAACACTCCAGGAGGAGGAGGCAAAGATTTCCATTTCAGACATTTTCATGGACCTTCCTTCCATTTTAGCTTTAGAAGTCCTGAAGAAGTTTTTGCGGAATTTTTTGGCGGAAGAGATCCTTTTGAGAATTTCTTTGGTCCTTCGGGTTTGAAATTTAAATTTGATTACTCACCAAATTAATTAATTAATTAGTTATTTACTTTCTGATCCATGAATGTTTTTTTTATTAACACTTTCATCGTTTAAAGCTAATATTAATTCCCTCAGTGCATTTCTGTGAGTGGTGGTGCTAATTAAATTGGCCTTAAGTGAGGTTTCTAAGTAATATTTGTTATGCTTCGAGTTTGTCATAACAACTTGCATTTGGTATTTTTAAAGGCAGGACTAATTAAATAGACATTAACTTCAAACTTATTCAGACTAAAATTTCAAATAATACTGTTGTCCAACCATTAAATATTATATTTATAACAATAAATTATATTTGGGTTATGTCAACTTCAGCATAAATTAAGAAAATATGAGCATGGAGATATCTGATTCAATCCTTGTTCTTGTTTAATTTGTTCCTTTTAATTTTATTTGAATTTATAAATGAATTATGTATTATTATTACTTTAATGTGTGTATGGCATCTTTTTTAAAGTGGAATATTGCCATGCCATAGATACTTCTTGTCGTGATAAGAGACATTATGATACCAATTACAATTTAAGCAAAGATGTTCAGCTTAAATAAATAAATAAATATTAGAATTTCATGGTTAATCCTTAGAATTGTTTACAAAAGATAAAATGGTTAATTGGCAAAATTGTTCCAATATTGTCTCAAGGATCGATGAGGAGTTCATTTGTGATGGATCCATTTCCTGATTTCAGCAGTGGCTTTTTGAGGCAATCTCACAATTCAAGTGCACAGAGGTTATAAATCTGTTATAAATCTAATTAATTTTTGATGTATATAGTTCTACTTTCATTAAATAGGTTAATTCAAAAAATTCAATTCATGTTTCAAATACAATTTATCATAGATGCCAAATGATATGAAAAAGTCATTGCACAGACGATATTCGACCCAATTTTGTTAGAATCACAGATATCATTGGCAGGCACAAATTGCATTTATTGATCTGTTGTAAACATACTTATTTACTACTGCAACATTAACATATTATTCTAAGGGCCACCCACCTTCTCTCAGTCCAAAACCTTAATCGATTTATCACTTGTAAACATAAAAAGCCATTTGGCTAATTATTTGCTTAATTAACCACTTGAAGGTTTGACAAAATATGAAGAGTTGTAAGTAGTAATGTATATATATATGTGTATATATATATGGTAAGAAATATGGTGAAATTACGTTATTCTTATTCTGAATTGCATGACTTCACTCGATTAGGATAGATATATTTGAAGGATATACAACTTTGCATAGATTTATAAAAAAAAATTTTTAATAATATCAATTAAAATAAGTTGTTTGGAATGGGTTTTTCATATTTTGAATGAAATGCTCATAAAATAAATATCATGTCTTAGGAATGAGAAATGTTTGTGTCATCGAGAATTTAGGAATAGTGTTTCTGTTGTTGCAGGTGATGATGTGTGTGTGTCTTACATCATCAAAGATGATGATCAAAGACTTTGATTTAATTTTGTCTATTTAAAAACAAATACGTTTTAAAGCAGCAGAATGAGGGACCACTCGGCAGGAAATTTGCAACAGCTCCCGACGAACAGAAACCAATCGAGATCGGATCCTTTCTCGGGTCTATTTAATGGATTCACTGGGTATTCGGATATTTTGTTATATTTTGTTAAATTTATATGATAAAGTTTCAAATGAATTGTTGGTCGAATTGTTCCAGCGGAATGATGTCCTTCTCTTCCATGTCCGGTTCGCCAGGGAATTTCAGATCGACCTCGACTTCAACGAGATACATAAATGGCAAGAAGGTTGTCACCAAAAGGTGAAGAATTTCGATAGTTTGATTGTCATCATTAGGTTGATACATGCATGTTTAACACTCTGTTGTTGTGGCGGTACAGGATTGTAGAGAATGGCTCAGAAACGGTGCTGGTTGAAGAGGATGGGGTGATGAAGAGCAAGACAGTAAATGGTGTCGTGCAGCCACTGACTTATTAATCTCTCGGCATCACGGTTCTTTGAAAACTACCCACTTGCAATCAAAAGTTCTGGTTCTTAGTTCATTCTAGAAGGATGATAACATTTCATGCCATTCACCATGACTTGTTTGTCTCATCACTTGCTTCTTTATATAGAATTCATTCATTGATTGATATTTTATGAAAGCATGCCTGGTAGAATGCTGTAATGCTTTTCACATGGTAACAATGTTAACACATCTTCCCTCATGATATTTTCCACAACGATTTCAAGCTCAAATTGTTTTGCTTTTTTTAACAAGTGGAATAGTGTTGTTCTGTTGTTGCAGGTGATGATGTGTGTGTATGTGCGTCACACTCGATGTATGCTTTCCTATGTTTCCATTTTATGAATTTGTTCACTAATTCTTCTAGTCATTTGTGGAAAAAAATTACCATTTTATGCTAAATATTAGGCACTGAAGTGACTATTGGAGAATTCCTTTAGAAAATGCTATTTATTTGTATCACTTTAAAATGTCTTAAATGATAAGACATTTTTCCTAGCCTAAATAATTAATATAGGCTGACGAAGAATATTCCTACTCTGTTAGAAGAGTGTGATGAGTTGTGGTTATGGTATAGTGATAGCTTAAACCAATTTCTTCCAAAAAGAGTGTTTATTGTAGTGGTAAATCTGCTTTTCGTCGAGAGATAACGAGATCTGGTTATATTAGATCTGCATGTTTAATCCATGAATAATATTCTTAATTTCATGGTGATTTGCCATTAGGTGCGAAAAGTTATTCGTTTGGGAGATGACTTGCGTCTGCTTCGTTTCTGGTTAGTTAGGGATCTTGCAGGGGATTTGAAAAGTTGGGATGCAATACTTTTGATCAGTGTAACATCGTGATAGGAGTGTTCATGCACGACTATTATAATCAAAAACAGGCTGCTGAAATAAACAGATAGGGAGAGCCGGTTAATTTGGTGCGATATTACCCTTTTAATCTTTATTCCGTTGTCAATTATTCGCTAATTGTATTAAACTATTAGAATTAGCAGTTTGGAATGCTATTTAAAAAATTAAATATAATTTTTCATTTAATTTTTAGACATGTTTTCAGTCCATGAATTTACTATCATCTGCGTGATTCACGGGCACTTTCTGAAGAGGTAGTATGTGTATCCAATAGCATTGCCATTGTTGACAGGGGGGTTTGACGTATCGTAAAAGACGCAGTTGTTTGGTGGTGAACCTCTCCATTCAAAGGCCTTACAGTTCTGTCGAACCGTACATTGATTCCTGCATTCATCAATAGTTGGCTGCGTTGTTACCTGGCCTCCTACAGATCCGCTGTTGACGTACATGATGTAATCGCAGTCGGGCCCAACTAGAAAATAAAGTAATCAGTTTTGATCTTTAGTCGAAGAATGTTACAATGGACTTACGTTTCGTTACGAGACGTGGGAGAGTTGTTGTGGTTGGCGCACCTGCAATATTTTAGCAATTGAAGCACGAGAGGTCATTGATACAAATATTTTCGTTTAATGAACTTCTAAATCAATTCACTAAATGTAACACCTATGCAAATCTCGAACCTTCATTTTATGCAATTCAAGGATTTTAAAGCAAATCGCCTTATGACCCCCTGTGATTTTTAAAATGCGTTCAATGAAGTAGGGGTAATGAGGTTTAATCCGTGATAACTAAGTGTAAATGTTAACTACCCGTTAGGGAGCTGGTCGAATATAGTTTCCCCTCTAAAGTATTCACTTGATTATTTAATTTTATGAACTTACCTGGGCACGAGTAGTTGAAATGGGTCACTCCTGGAAAAGCATTGATGAGAACAATATCCATTCGAGAAAACCAACATTTAATAAATCCCTCTGGATCCCAATCGATGCCTTTACAATTTGATATTCTGCATTCTCTCTGGCATTCTGCCAACGTAGTTATGTTTCGTTTTTCTAAGCCTAAGGGGCTGTTACTGTTTGGGTAGGAGTACCACGTGCATTCTGAATTATTTAAGACCAATTATTTTAAAAGAATTCCTGTTTAAATTACAGAAAGTTAATGCTGAAAATTAATTATGATTAAATTTAAAATAATTGATCAATGCATTGAGATGGATCATCATAAATCGTTCAAACCTGATACATCTCCTGAGGTGGACATGAGACCTGTAGATGATTAAAAGCTTATCAGGTATACGTATATAAATGTAATGTGTGTAAATTGTGAAATTCAAGGAAAACATTAAATTAAACGTTGATCGCTTTACATAGTTACACAGCCTTATTATTACTTTGTATTCGTTGACGTAACTAAAATTCTAAAGTCCTCAATGCAAACAATTCAATAAAATACTCTTAAATACCACGTTGAGGAGTATAATGATCGACATTATTGGCACTCTTGTTATTGAAGTTAGTTGATATCCAACATTGCTGTCCCAGTGGAGCGACATTATTCCAATCAAAGCCATAACTGCAGAAGCCCATATCTCGGCAGATAGCTTTGCAATCATCAACAGATTGTGCAGTAGGTTGTACAATACCTCCTGGAGAATTCCGATTTTGATTGACGGTCCATGTCACTATGGATGAGTCTTCAACACAAAAGGTTCTTACTTAAATAGCTGCCTATCATTATTAATGGTTATCGTTATCTTAATAACAGTCACAATGGATATTAATGAAAACATTCAATTTATTTCCGTACGGCACGAGTAGTCGTAATGAGTCAATTCTGGATTGCTGTAAGAACCACTTGTTGTTGACAACCAGCATTGATTTGTGCTCCCTTTCCAATCAAAGCCCAACTTGCAACCGTCGGTTTGCACACAAACAAACTTGCAATCATCCAAGTTGTTGATATTATTTTGGAGGTTGCCAGAAGTCCTGCCCGTGTTGCTCTGAGTAACCCAAGAACAAGAACCTGAAATTGACATTCATGTCGTTAGCTAATTTATGTACGGCAGATGCTTTTTAGATTTTTCCTTTTACTAACATTTAATCAGAATGTTAACGTTTTGTCAATATCACTAAAGCTTTGAAGCTTTTCAAGTATACTTATTTACTCGCTCATTTTTTCAGTCATTCAGCCTATTGCATTTGCGTTCACGAATTGTTATTCCATACAAAAACATTACGTGTCTATTTTCCTACCTACGATGGAAAAGTGGAACCTGGATAAGTGACAAGCATAAGACAACTCATAGACACAAGTTTTATGGGTTTGCCATGGATTTCCAGAGTCAGAAAGTAGAGTAGGTTCTGAGTAGGTTAAGTACTAAAAATCCTCGCCTGTGAGCTGTCTTACCCATCAATCGGCAATGTTACTCATAAATGTAAACTAAGTAAAGTTACAGTTAAAGTGAAAAAAACCCAAAAATAAAGTAACTAGTTACAGCTAAAAATATGACTTAAAGTTAATAAAACGGTAACGAAGTTAGTAACTTATAAATTACGAGTTAATATCCATAACTGGTGGGTTTCTCGTGATCCAAAAATTGTAAAATGACAATCTCAGCGCATAGTTTTTACTTTCTTCCTCAAAAACTGCAGCAATTGTATAATAAATAACAAATTGTATTTATATTTCTCACTCTTCTTTAATATATTAAATGGTAAGACCGAGGGATGCACTTTCTTGAAGAATATACGAATCAATGGATCACATTGATTATTACACATGAATTTTGTTTTTTCGAACAATTTTGGTGTATTTTGATTCTTATTATAAATATATTCTAATTATAAAACTCAAACGCAAATATGAAAAACAAATCGAAAACAAATTAACGATTTCAATTGGTTGGAGCAAGTAATATTAATCTGACAAACTGAATAACCTAACCTGGAGGGCTTAAAGTTGTACCTTGACCTTGGTCGCACTGGAAAATATAATGTGATATTCCAACGGCGTCACTGGTTGGAATTGCATTACTAGAAAAAAGGTAGCATTTTCTTTCACCAGAAACCCATTCAATGGCCATGCAGGTTGAGTCGTAGTAACAAGCATTCTTGCACGTGTTCAAATCGGTTGCTTGGCTTTGATAGACTCCGCCAAAACTTCTCTTTCCGATGTAGGCTATCCAGTTACAGGCTTTAAATCGTAATATGTTCACGATTATGCAGCAAAAAGCAGTTATTCGATGCGATAGCAGCATTAACTTGAATTTGTTTAAGCAAGACAGACAACTTTCTCATCGAATTCGTCATAAATTACTAAAACCTCGTAAAACTTGTAACAGATATCTTACAGCATGTACTGATGTAATGATCAATGCCGCTTCTTCCAGTAAATGTTGGAGGGTCGGAAGTATAAAAGAGGAAACATTTAATTCCTGGTGAAGTCTCAAGCCATTCAATAGCTTTACATCCCGATGTCGATTGGCAGATGGTCTTACAAGATGACAAGGATGGCACAGACTGCATCGGTGAACCTCCATAGCTTTGAGTGCTCAAGTAGGGAGTCCAACAATCTTGGAATAGTTTTTGTATAATATTTCAACATTTCCATTTCTAACATTCAACATGAAAATTGAAAAAAAGTAGGACAATTACCTTTAAATAGTTGAAATGATAGCAAAATAATAAGGATAATTTAATAATATGACTAATAGTAATAATATTAACAAATAGTAAGAAATTTATTAAGACAAATAGGCAAACTACTTATGGAAATCCTAATGAAACAAAATTATGGCCAAATGAAATTACTTTGTTGAAGTGTCGGACGGAATACGTTTGTTAAGAATAAAAGTAAAATCTCAGTAAGTTTCATTGCTTCGATTTTGAACAAATAAAATTTAAGTATGAAACGCCTAGCTTCTTCGACTCAATTCGACTAACTTATAATTTACTTCATTCGACGTGAACTACTGAACCGTAACAAGGCGGATTTTGTAATTTGCAGTCACGACTGTAGGCCCATGCTCGTAAATGAAAAAGCAGGTAATGAAACTTGTTAGGTATTTGGTCATCTCAGCTGTCGCTACTTAAATGATTGCGGATACAGTTTTTAGAACCACACAGTTGTGTAGTTCACAAGTTTATTACTTTACAGATTTGTTACAAGCCTAATCCGTTAGTTTTTGCTTGTCCATCGTAAATTTTGCTCAATAAAATCATCCTTCTTTTGGTCACTTAGATCCCGGATGTTCACTTCAGTTTCCATATTTTATACCAGGTGTCCCCAAAATCGCGGCACGTGACCCAATATTGTCCCGTGAAGCTTTTTTGTGTGGCTTTTATCAGATTTATTGTTAAATGCGGCGCAACAGGTCATTTTCTGATTTGTTTGTGCAAATAATTTTTTTGTTTATTCCTATAAAATTTCATTATTGCTAACCAGATATTTAAATATTTAATTATAATGATTAAATGTTAAAATTGATCATCGATATGCAATGACTGTATTTAAATTGGAATGACTATTTGGATGTTGATATGAGTTTGATATTCATTCACCAGTTCATAGCCATTTCTTCTATTCTTCTTATAAAACATCATTGTTAGATAAACAGCTTTAAATGCATTTGTTAATATCATGAATATATTTTTATTAAATAATTTATCAGAACCACGTACCCAGCAAACACACCCCAGGGGGGCCCACGCGGGTCCCGGGCGGGCATATTCGCGGGTCCCGCGTAGGTTTTGACCGCGGGGGGCGCAAGGGACCCGTGCAGGCTGCCCTTTCTTCCGAGTACGGCTTTAGAAAGACAGCACTCCACCAGGCGTAACTCCGCCCCTTTGTTTAGACGTTAATTCGTGAAAACTCACTTTAAATAGCTCCAAATGTTATTTATTAAGCACATTCAAGTTAAATAATATCCTCTGAACCAGCGACTGCTTTAGCGAGAATTTTCAAACTAAATAACATCAAAATTGTTTAGCTGATGGCGGGCAAAACGGGCAACCCGCATTCAGCCCTCGCGGGCCCCTCCGGGATGTGTTTGCTGGGGTATCATTCAAATCCTTTTTGTCGAAAAAAATCTTCCCTGCTAACCTCCAGTTAGAGTTCATCGAACTGCAATCTGGTGACCTGAATTGCAATTTTAGCACTTCGCCACATGTTTTGTGACGGGCTCAGTTTTATACCTCAAATTCCGGCTCTTTTACAACATGTAATGAAAGTTTAGCACTTTACGTGGATGGTCGTTTGAGCTGCTTAGCAGAACACAACATCACTTAATCAGATGAGCACTCAACCTGCAACCGCATATCTAAACGAAGTTTGTTACCAAATGTTTGCTCGATTGTCCCAGATTAAATCATACTCAGCCAACTTACCAGTCAACATACGCTGATTACCAGAAACAATTTAATTATTGTTTATGTGTGGTTTCTCAAAAGATTCAACGCACCCTGACTTCGGTGATGCCACCAATTTGTTCAGGCATTCCTTTGTAAGATCTTCTGAGGCTTCAATTATCGCCTCCCTTAACTCCATAATTGTCGAATATCGTTTACCATTGTGGTAAACTTGCCCTGGCAGAGTCCTCCAAAAACTTTCTTTAGATTTTAACTGAACCCTGAAAGTTGTGCCACAGCTGATAGCCACTTTCCAACAGGAGTTAAACTCAGGCAGCTCCAGAAATTCCCCTTTTCGTGCCAAATGCCAGCTTTGGTGGAGATAATTCAAAAGAAGTTAAGAAAAGTAAGAAATGCATTTGCGGCTCAACAGATTCCTCAATGCGTCACGTTTGCAAACAGCCCGCAAAAGTCAGAAAAGACTCACTGTAGCTTTGGTAAGTCACTAAAAGGATCAACTAAACTCATAGGCTCATCATCAGCTAAACTCTTAAACTTTACAAGAGTTCATGGACAAACATAAGACATTAAAAAAGTTCGAACAAAAGTGAAATCTCCCATCCCTGCACCGACTCGATCTGTCGACACCACAAAAAAACAAAATTACAATAAAATTAATAATCGTCACATTTTCCAAATTGGACAACTTCAGATAAACACGATGACTACAGAAATGCACCTCGACACGATTTAAACAACATCCGCTCGTCGCACCAATAGAAAATGTTTAAAAACATCACAAAAAATTGTGGCACAATGCAGAAAAATAACAATAACATTATGCATCTTTAATACAAAAAAGATGGCAAACTTTCGAGACGACGGGCGTTTGTCGCACGAGCCACGGTGTTGGACCTCGTCGTCATGGATTAATATCATGATTAAAACTGAAAATAGACACAGGGAACAGCGGGCAGTGGGATTACAGAGTTCCCTTCGCAATGTTTAGTTCGTCCTAAGAGCAATTCGTACATACAAAGGCACAGTATTCAGTTATGTGCAGTAGACGATATAAAAATAAATTGCACAAAATTTTAAAAGCGTTACGTCCGCAAACGCGGATGCGCATTCCCGCGACCGAAGATGGCTTTTTAAAAGTCACGCGAGGGACCTCGCGCTCGGAACTCTAGGCAAACGTATCCGAATCAATTTTGCCTGAGAGAAATGAATTATAATCCTCGATGAGAAATGAAAACAAGCTGAGATTGTCCGTGATTAACAACATTTAGAATATATGTGAAGGCTGTAGATATAAATAGCAACAGATCAAGGCTAATAAGCATGCAGGAACAACATTCAAAAGACAGCTCAAAAATTTTCAAAAATCCACAAACTCCTTCGCACACTTTTCAGTCGACGATATGCGGAGCGGTTCTTCTTCGTACTCTTCGAAGTTGCTTCCATCTCCAGGCCCCTTGCATCTCGGAATAAAGGGAGCTTCAATCTGATATTTATATACAAATAAAAAACGGATTAAAATAGTCAATTCAATGACACTGATACATCAAGATTATAATGGTGAACATCTTCAAAGATGCAACTAAAACATGAGATATGACACACAAACACCATGAACAATGGTAAAATTAGTATAAACGGATACGTTTTGCTTTAAATCATAAAGGTATATTAATTTAATAAGCTCATCACACACTTATTGAGTTAATATCTAGCACTTGTCGGGCATATGCACTATGCATAAACTATGCATAGAACTAAATTATCCTAGCTAAACCACAGTTGACCTAAATCTAACACAGGCCTTACACCTGCATTGAACTAGTTGAAAACAAAATAGCAAAACCAAAGTCCTGAAATTGGTCAACAAGTGAGAGACTCCAGCAGAATAAATAAGTTTAAGCATTACTCTTAAGCATTTATAAAAAACTAATTAATTAATATTAATCAATAACACACAATAAGTCAAAAGTAAATATTGAAAATGGACACTACAGAAAGCCAAAATAATGATAAAACTCAGGTCTAAATTGCTCAAATCAATGAAAAGGTTATTCTCAGAAATTTTGAAAGAAACCTCCTTTTGGTACAAAGCTATCCAGTCGACAGAGGCAAACCACTTGTGATTTTTAACATCATTTGCACCGTTTTTTAAATTTCCATATCTGTTTGTGATGTCAACTTGCAACAAATTTTTGAGAATATCTCTTAATTCAGCTGAAAAATGAGAAGGAAACCGTACCTGGAAAGATACAAAAAGAAGAAATACTTAAGTTCCCGTTTAATGATCGTCGCAAAATGCGGCACGTACTTTTCCCGTGACAATTTTCTCGTATATTTGAATCGGTTGGTCAGCAAAAAATGGTGGATATCCAGCTGCCATCTCATAAATAAGAACACCAAGAGCCCACCAATCCACAGCTTTATTATAGCCCTGAAAGGTAATATTGCCTCTTACATCATTTCAAATAATTTTCATCTTTTGACACCAAGCAACTATGTAAAAGAAGCTGCTAAATAAACCAAAAATACCTTGCTAAGAATAATTTCAGGAGCCAAATACTCAGGAGTACCGCATAACGTCCATGTTCTTCCTTTGACTCGTTTTGCAAATCCAAAATCAGTCACCTGTGAAATAGATGAAGTTGTTAATGACAAGAACTTGCCAAAATAATGACTCCATTTCATGCTTCAAAGAACAAGACATTTTTAAAGTTTCTCCTTTCAAGAGACTTATGATTTCAAATGAAAAGAATTTAATGAACTATTGTAATTTGCCAAATATTTTGTAATATGTTTAATATCTGCCATTTTTATCTTCTGCATTTGTTATGATTTGTTGATTTGATGAGGTGTTGCAGATAATGCTTTCTGATTATCAATTGAACTAAGTTGAAATAATGCTTCAAATTTCGGAGCATGTCATTCATCTTTAAAATGAAATGCATTTCATTCTGCCTTTGGATCTTTGCAGGGAAAGCATAGGAATAAATATCAATACCTTAAATGCCCTAAACATAAATAATTTCCTGAAGTTCTGTTCAGATATGTATGAACAAAAACAGCAGATGTAAGGAGTTAATTATCCATTGATGTACAGAATATAATGATTTTTTATTGATTTGTAGCTTAATATCAGCTTTGAGATAAATCTTTTTAAAGGGTTATTATATTAAAGGATATTATATCCTTCTGACTTTCTATTACTTTTCAATTACTTTCAACCTAGAGATATATAACAAGTTTTTGTATTCTAAAAACTAATTGTTAATTAAATTAATCAATCAATTTACAAATACAAATAATCAATACAAAAATACAAATACAAATCATTAGTCATTCTAAAAGAATCTATCAAACTCACTTTAATGTAACCATGAATGTCAATAAGTAGATTTTCTGGCTTCAAATCACGATACATGACATCCATATGATGCAGATATTCTAGAACCAGTGCTATTTGTGCCGCATAAAACCTGGAGTGAGGCTCCCTATCGAAGAATTAAAACGTAGGCCGCATCTCTATATGAGCCATTCTCGTGCAAAGTCAAAAATTCTTACGAGAATTTTCCAGATTGCCTAAGATGAAGAAACATCTCACCACCGGTGACAAATTCTAGGACCATGTAAAGATTTGAATTATCCTGAAAATCAAACTTCCTGGATCTAATAAAAATCTAGAATAAAACTCGACTTATCAAATTCTTGCCAATCAATCAACATGATAGGGAAGGTAATGATTGAATCTACTAATCAAACCAAAGGGCAAATGGTCTTGTGAATAATAGATTATCATCATCATTATAATAATAGATTATTATTACCAACATTATCAATCAAATTAACATCATCATCATTATTATTATTATTATTAATATTATTATTATTAGTAGTAGTAGTAAATATGAAACAAACCTTGAAACTATAATCAAGCTGAACAATGAAGGGAAATGAAGTCGCTTGTAAAATCCTTTTTTCATTCAGAGTATGTTCTACTTGTTTCAGTTTAACAATCTAAGTCAATTTAGAGTTGATTAAAATTTACAATTAATATCTATTCCATAAATTCACTTTAATGAATGGAATTAGAAATAATCCAGTTTTTAGAGATATGGGCTTGTCTGCGGCCAGAAGGACAACCTTAAAGTTGCCAGCCAAAGCTGTTTTGCCTAGGGTTCAGAAGAGGGGCAGTGATGGTTTCCCATTGAGGGAATCCCCACTAAGAAGGGTCTCCTTGAGAATTTAGCAAGAACACTAGAAGCAATACTTGACAGCTTATAGAGGCATTCCACACAAGCAGGGAAATACTGTGAGGAGGCACATAAAAAAGGAAAATTTCACAAGGTGAAATGTTCTGAAAGAATTAGGGACAGAAACTCAACACTGTTGCTGCTCAATGTGTGCTCAATAATAGCAATAACAAATCAGACAATCAAAAATAAAGCAACTCATTACTAGAAAATGTACATTTAAATTGATGTAAACACCTTTTGTTTATCTAAAATCTTCATAGCATGGAACTCTTTTGTTGCTCTGTGCTGGACAAGCATAACCCTCCCAAATGAGCCAGTCCCCAGAGTCTTGATCCGATCGAATGATTCAAGAGTTGAAGTATTCTGGAAAACATAAATGTTCTAAATCTGTTCTCATATGGTGAATTATCTTCTTTAAGAACATTTATTTAAGTAAAAACTCTAATGATTTTAGAATTATGCCACAAAATTATCTTTTTTGCACCTGTGATGGTTCTTCCCATTTCTCATCAAATTCTTCTTTTGCATCAGCTAGAAAAGCTCTTACTGCAACACATTACAAAAAAGCAGTTTTGTAAACTTTATAAAACTTCTTCCTACTTTTAACTTTTAAATATTGATGTTAAAGATATTAATAATTTAGAATCTTATAACGAATAATGCCGCAAAATTTCTTATCATTCAAGCCAACTCACAACAGCCATTAAACATCCTAATATAGCCTTAAAATTGATGGAAACAATTACTTTTGCATGCATATGTTTTGTGTTAGACAAATTCTCTCATTAATCATTCGTTGGTTAGGTGACAAAAGCTTTCACATAATACTATTTATAGGTGAATTACGACGATATATTCTGAATATTATGAAGTCCAATATAAAAAAAGCTCTTCTGATTCCAGATAATTCTCACCGTCATCGCTTTCAGCACGCTTAGAAGTAGAAGAATTTCCCATTTTGTGAGGAACGAATTCAACCTTCTCCACAAAAGCTGCTAAGCTGTGATAAACAAGCGAACATCAGGAATTCTGACAATTTTTGTACGACATATCTTACAAAATGAACAGTGATTTTGACACATATTATTATATTTGCTACATTTTATATTGAATATTTATATTTATTCAAACCATCATTCAATTTTTTTTTCCATTTCGAGATACTGACGATCAAAAGTGTGGGAATAAACCATTGTCATTGTTTGGTTCATTCTAAAATATTAATAGTTGTATAATTAGTTTAACTTTAACTCAAACTATTAGCTTATTGCTTTAGTGAAACCTGATTGATTCAGCTTCTGCAACACCGATTACCTTTTACACTTCAAGCGATCTACTTAAAGATGGCATCATTTATTCGAACCCTCATTGTTTAGTCGGCCTAGATTTTTTACTTAATCCATGACTAATTCTACATGCAATTATTATTTAATCCGAGAAGGAGAAGGCGCAAGGGTTTAAACGTTGTAAGAGGTGTAGCTTGCAGCTATCGCTTATTGATAAATCTAGTGCGCTAATATACTCTCCGATCGTTCCATTCTCTAAGACCGAAAGACCAAAAAAGGTCCCGTTAGCCGCGTCCCAATGATTATAAAACGCCCTCGCTACGGTAGTACCCCCTCCAGCAACGGAGTACATATTCAGAAGTAGAAGTAATCGTTCTTGGGGCGAAATGTGACTACGTCCTGATACTTGTGGTTGGGGGTCCTGTTGAGGCGGGCCCTGATGTGCGTGAGGCCGTGGGACGGCAGGTTGGCCAGTTTGACTCGGGCTTACGAGGCACCATGAGAGGAGCCGTCCGGTAATTCCATTTTTACAATGTTCTCCTTGGCATCTAGGACTTTATAAGGGTCTTGGTATGGTGTCTCGAGAGGTTGTCAGACCCTGTCGATTCTGAACCAGACAAAATCTTATTCGAATACAGTGAAATGTGTGCTTTGTGACGTATGCCCTCTGAAAACGTTAAGTCGACGAGTTTCATTTGCCTTGGTAACAGCTTAATGGCTTCCAATTGTTCCATTTGATTGGGACTAGTTGAATTGAAGAGTAAGTCAGGAACTAAAATGTTAGCCACTGTAATGGGAAGTGAAGGGTAAAATTCCATTTTCATTCGGTATTGCTCTTAAAGCCAGGCAGACCATAGGGAGGGCTATCAACCAATCTTCGTTTCGAGCCATCAGAACTGCTTTCAAAGTCCGGTGGAATCGTTCCACCATCCCGTTGGATGGTAAGTAGTGGCGCTTAGTCGGTGAAATCCTATGGTGTGTGACAGCTTGGAACAGGCCGCGCCCGAACTGGCGACCTTGGCCGGTGGTGATGAAGAACTCCAAAACGGCATACCCAATGGCTCAAGAAAGCTTCTGCCACACTCTCTACTGTGATTGATGATATTTGGTGCACACTCAAACCAACGGGTTGCCCTGTCAATGAACGTAACAACATAACGGGTGTCTGTGGTGAATATTGTGCCTTGAAAGTGGAAGAGGACCAACAATATCAATATGGATGGCTTGGAGGAGGTCAGTGTAGGGATAAATGGAAAATTAGACCAAACTGGTTGGTTAGAAGTAAGTTCTATCGAGTGATGACAAACCGATGCAGTTTGTGAGTCTGCCTGCCAAGGAGCAAGCAACGATTGATGGCTCCTGAGGATGTCTATGACTGATGGTGGAGTATCTGGTGGGTAGGCAAAGACTGGAGACACTAAAGCATCGGATGAAGCCGTTATCGATGTCGTTAATTTGGTGTAGTCATCGATCAGCTTCTTATTGGTGCAATCAACTAGGAGTTGGTTGAGGAAATGTGCCTCCAAAATGGCGATGACAAAGGAGACTTGAAGTCTCTATGCAAGTCTGTTTGACAAGGTGTAGTACTCCTTCACCTGATAATGCTCAAGCCCGGCCCGGCCCGCTGGATGTCTGGCCCAACCACGTAGGTCCGCTCAAATCATGTATCCCATAGATCTCATAATATTCACTACACCATGTAATTCATGTTAGTGGCCATTTTAGGGTCATCTGACCGGCTGGAAAATAAATAAATATGTAAATTCAATATAATGTAATATTTAAATATGTAATTTAAATAAAATAAACAAATTCTGACATGTGCAATCATGTTTAATAGAGCTATTAAATTTTATTATTATAATGCAAAACTAACAGTGCATCTATTGCTTCTGGACTAATCTCCGTCACTATATATAAAATGTCATAATAAAATTTAGATAAAAGATGAGATTCCACCAAGAAATGCTTTTGATGTTGTTTCTCGGAGTTTCCGCAATGTATGGAAAATAACTTTTTATTACAAGTTTCACAAAAGTTCGTTGGCCTAATAAGACTCTTTATACATTATATTTTATTTATACTTACAATGTCTGTAAACATATTTATAGAAACAAAAGTACCCGCTACTTAACGTTAATATAAATGGGTTTGGGAAAGCAACTTAATATCGAAAAAAGACTAATTATTGCCTTTAAAGACTTGAATTGACATTTTCTGAAAGGTATGGGAATGTAGAAATCGCTCTAGAAATGTTATAAGTCGTTAATTAAGTGATCCTCAAAGCAAAGCAAAATATGCAAATCTGGGCTGAGAACATAATAGCCGGTTTGAATTGCTGAACGCCGGCCCCGACCGTGCAGGTCTCTACTGAAGACCCTAAGCAGAATAATTCGGGGGCAAATCAAAACAGTGCTGGTCTGAGTGGGGGCCTGCATAGATTTTTCAGAGATAATTCTTACAATATTTGTAAACAGTCACGTTTAACGTGGTTGAACAATAAGAGACATTTCTGGCTTTTAGGTGTCCTTTGCAATTGCCAGAAACTCCTCCTCGGAACTTACCGATAGGGATTCTCAGAGGAGATCTCCTATCTTCAAACGTTTGGGTATTGGTACTTCGACACTTCGGTATGAACAACCTTGAAGATAAGCCCTAAGTAGTGATGGGGAAAATCACCAGCATAGTGATTTGAAATCAAAATCCTCACCAACCAGAGTGATTTGAAATCAAAATCAAATCAAAGGCAGCTACAATAATTTCAAATCAAAATCATGATTTTTGATTTTGAAAATTAAAAAATCATTTGGGCTATACATATACACATTTCACTGACTGTTTGCTTTAACTAAACAATAACAACAATCAACTACATAAGACAATCTTTAATTTTTTCAATAACAATATTTTTTCAAAAATCTTGCCCTTTAACCTATTTCTATTTGGAGTTTCTATCAGTCCTGCAGAGCTAAAAAGTATCTCTACTGGAGCTGACGATTGAAGTTGTATTTTATTTTATGAAAGTTCTCGAAAGATAAAAAAACCTATTAACAAAGATAATGAACAATATCTGCTTTAAAATTGAACGGGAAAACCGTATAAGCCAACCTTGTTTATGCCTCATTATCCTAGCCCTTTCCCCCTTGTTAAGATTTACATATTTAGTCCCGCCAAATGTAAAGTTCAATATAACATACTTAAACGGAATTAACAAGTTCCTCACATTTTTTTTTAACTTGTCTATCCCAAATTTACAAATTTATAACAAAAATAAAATTTTAGAATGAATTTTATTTAAACCGGATAATATGTCCGTAACAGACATAACGCGTCCGCTCAAAAACTAAATCCTTCGGAATTAAGCGACGCCAAAGGAATTCCGCCAAGTAGGATCCCACGTGCTCAGGACAAGTTCCCCTCATTTGTTTGAACTTCTGCTTTGCGCATCTCCATAAATTCTCCACCCCGTTTGTGTGCACGCGGTTAGGGCCCACAAACGCGATGGAGTGGTTTACAGCATGAGACTGTAAACCATTTACCGCAGTCAGGTTAGCGTACGCTCTCCATTGGTCGCTCCATATCGTGGTGCCTGTCAATAGAATTTATTAAAGACAAGTTCGACCCAATTAATTAGTAAAATAGATAAAGTATTTACCTGGGAGAACGTATTGCTGGATAATCGGCAAGAGCGTTGCCGCATCCGACGAGGAACTTCGACCATAAAGGCTTATATAACACTCCTAAATAGAATAAAATAATTATTTAACATTGCCCTTAAGACATAGAACTTTGTAGTAGCCACTCGTAATAGTCGATGCAATAAAATACTATTTCCTGTACAGGAAAAGACACCATCTTTAACCTTTGAAACGCATCTAAACACCATCAAAGGGATTTTTCCATGGAGTTTCATTCACATTCAAATTTTATTTCACAAAAACTATTCAAATTTTTTTAGTGAGTATAGAGACGAAATAATTGAAACTTTGAGCAATTGCGTGCTACAGTTTTTCAGAAAACCAGACAAAATGTAAAACAGTGGAGGCGGTGTTATTTTTGCATTATAATAATATACATTCATAGATCTATTAAACATGATTTGCATATCGGACTTATTATAGTGTTGTGTGATTATTAAGATCTTGCATGAGATGGACGCATAATTTAAGTGGCGGGCCGGGCCAGCTCTTGCCTAACTTTCATATTCCGGCCGGAATTGCGGATCTATAGTACCGACTTGTAGTACTGGTGCTGGTACTTAAGTATTTTTATAATGTACTGGTATTGATATTTGAGACTCGACTATGTCACTGATACCTGACGTTCTCATGAATAGTTATTGTAATTGGTAACAAGTACTGGTACTTACTTTGTACTTCCTAAGGGTCCGCCCTCAAGTACTGGTACTTGAAACCATTACTGGCTACAAATCTGTTGTACATTTCAGAGTTTTTTTTTATTTTATGGGCTCCCTTGACCGGAATCATTGATTGATCATAAAAAACATAAGTTTTGTTACATTTGGCACGACTAAAAAAAACTTTAATAAACATTTAAATTTCTTTTCAACGTGAAATAAGTGCTCTGCGCTTGTTTTCAATACACATGTTTCCTACTCTGATGAACTGAATTGAAAATTTTATTAGAGTTAAAATTAAAAATCATTAACTTAAAAAATAGCTTGATTACGAATGGGTGGAGGGTCGAGACCGAAGGACCGTGAAGAATATTTCATCATGGGGGCCCTAAGTCTAGTATGAAGTAATGGCCGCACTACAGTTGATCGAGATAATTTTATGAATTTGCACATGAAATTTGTCAAAGATCCAAATATTTTCGATTTCTAGATAATCCAGTGATAGATCATTATCAGTAGATTTGTATTAACAACTAGTGGTGCCCAGCCACGCGTTGCTGTGGCTCAATCTGACTATTAATTTTATAAGAAAGAAATTTTCTAATATGTTTATTTTTACAATTTCACAAATTTGCGTGAGGGTTACGATAGTTTGAGCTTTTTAATGTCTCGCTAAAGTTTATTTATACAGATTAGGCATGGACGTTATCGTGGCAAGATGGCCGGATTTTCGAAAAAAAGCGTATTTTTACATGATGTAGTTGTGGCACATATATGAAACCTATATACAAACACTCCCCTGATCGAGTACTATGTTGTGTCAAAATTTCAAAGCAATTGGTTAAGTACTTTCAGAGAACATTTGCATGTTACAAACAAACATTGCATTTTTATTTATATAGAAGATAGAGGAATAAGGGGAGGGGCAGAAATTTTATTGATGTCCTTTCATGGTAGTGATGAAACACTACTAAAAATAAAGCCAAAATGTTAACATTAATGGTTGTTGCGGCTATAACAAATCAGTAAATGAATATACTATCAAACAGTTACAACTTTTAGATGCTTTACTATCAATCGGCAAATTATCGAAATCTAGGGGCGGAAATATTTTTCTCAATCCTTCATAATATTTTTCATCAAAATTACATTTTTTCATATCCTGCAATTGCTGCCTCACAGGTGCTTCATGTTGTAGAGTACATGAATCACTGTGACCAAACAATAATAATTTTCCCGTGAATTGTTCAAACTTACGAACATAAAGATGACACAAATCATTTTGCCTAGGAATAAGCTGAGGCAACATCTTGCAACAAGTCTCTAATTGAATATCCATATATTCTACTATTTCGTCGGCGTAACTGTTGTCCACATCAATATGTGTGTCGTCGCTCGGTGACATGATAAAAGTAATAGAGAGACCAGGTAGCAAACAGGCAATTATAACACTTTCCTTTCCTGCTCTTCCTTTTATCACAGCAAAAGATTCGTTTTTTCTTATTAATCTACCCCGATCTTCGTACTGGCACAAATCTAAATGGCATATTCCTTTTATACCCATAAACTTATCGGATGAATCTGGGTTTTGGGTTCTAAACATGAAACTGACAAGTCTCTTCCATTGATTGCCAAGATTCTCATAATACTCGTTAATTAAGGGATCGTTAAAATGACATAAGTCATGGCTTCCAAATGCGATGTTTCTCTTGAGTGGCGCGTTCAAATATAGCATCTTTTCAACAGTACTTCTACAGACCGGGCATCCATTTTTACTGAAATACATGAAAATATTTTAAAACACATGAAATATATTTTATCGTCAAGAAAAAAACAGCCTAATTGATTAGACAATTGTAGAATACTTACAAATCGCTAAACATTTGTGCACAACTCGGGCACAACAAATGGCCACACGGTTGCATTTGTGTCACCCCTGAAAGAAGGTCATCATAGCAAACTGGGCAGTTGGATTCATTATCTAATTCGTCATACCCAACCCCTGCAGGTATTCCTCTGCAAAATTCTGAAACGCAGTAGAGGATCACAGATTTAGACTTTCCTTCTGCATCTGGCATATTTTCATTTTTCGCAATTACTCCACTATTCATTTCTTTGGCAACGGTTTATTCAGTTGATTTTAGAAATGTAATATATTTTATTTTGTACCTTTATGCTAACTTGAAAAATGAAAGATAGTTAACTTACACTAAAATTAATAAAAACGTTTTAAAAATTAATATATATTTCGTTATATAATTTCAAAAATTACAAAAAACTAAATTAATTTCGTGCTCGCCTTACTTAGTGAGCAAAATAAATGTAAGAGAAAAATATATAAAAACAGGGTGGATAAATCATTTTCTCTAAGAAGTGATTATTTTAAAGGAATCTATAGCTACAGTAAAAGCTACCTATAGGGACAGTTATACACGCAAAAAGATCCACATAGGGAGGCTGTTCCTTTTACAAGGTGTCTTTAAACTGGAAATATAAAACTTCAAACAAGTCAATATAAAGAAGGCAAAACAAACACAGTTTTTGAAAAATTTGTTAGAAAAACACAGAAATTATAAGGTTTAAAAAAAAAAGCCAAGACATATATCCAACAAAATTTTAACTTGAAACCTAATTTACTTGTATGTAGATTATGCAGAAATTTGTTAAACATATTTTAAAAGTACTCATCAGTCATAATTTTTTTAATCTTTTGTTTTCTGAATAAACTTTCATTAACCTTTCATAACTCAAAAAAACCTTACATCATCTGGATTTGTTATGCCTGACATTATGATCTAATGCGGTGCACCAGGGTTGATCTATTAAGGGTAAAATTGCAACCCAGGACGCAACAGTTCTACCATACCAAATTTAAAGAGAAATGGACCAAATTAATCACAAAACTATCCTATACAACTTTTTAAAACTTTTTATCACGTGTACCGCGTCATTTCTTAAACCTAAAATAATAATAATAATTCAGGTTATTAAAGTGGCGTATGTCCGGTGGACTTCAAGGCCACTGAGGGGGGGGGGGTAAGGGTGACTTTCCCTGAAGAGGAAGGTCTTCAGGGCGGAGTGGAAACCGGCTGGGTCTGAGGTCGTCACCTTAGGATCTAGTCTGTTCCAGGTCCTGGGCCCAACGACGTCGATGGACCTGCCGTCAAGCGTGGCGCGGTTGGCGTGTGGGCGGAAGAGGGAGCCTCTGGATGTGGACCTGAGACCGCGTCTGCCCTGGAGGTGCACACTGCGGGTGAACGGCAGGTAGGACGGTGAACAGCCCAAGAGAGATTTGTAGACCAGCGTGGCGATCTTGTAGTCGATGCACTGGTGGATACGCAGCCAGTGGAGTTCGTAGAGGAGCGGTGACACGTGATCATACTTCCTCTTGAGAGAATATGAGCTTGGCTGCCGTGTTAATAACTCTCTGAAGCTGCTCCAGGCGACAGGACGGGAGACCTGCGAGCGTAGCGTTCCCGTAATCAATCCTGGGGAGAATCAGGGCTGTGATTAAGCACTTCCTGACCTCGAAGGACAGAGGAGAGGCGATGCTGCGGATCTCCCTTAGGGACGCAAAGCAGGAATATACCCAACAAACACAACCCGGGGGACTGCGAGGGCTGAAGGCGGTTTGCCCGTTTTGCCCGCATCAGCTAAACAATTTTGATGTTATTTAGTTTGAAAATTCTCGCTAAAGTGGTCGCTGGTGCAGAGGATATTATTTAACTTGATTGTGCTCACTAAATCGCTCATGTAAACATCGCCGTCCGGTTTAAGAGCTTATAAACGTTTACAGCGGCTTTAAAGATAACTAATTTACTTAAAAACGATATTTAAGGTGTCGGTTTACTGTATTTTTCAAGTTTCGCTTACTTTTTTCGACTTTCGGACTCAGTATGCCTAAAGCAGACAAATCTTCTATCTCCGAGGAGTCGGTTAAGGAACTTCTAGCTGAGATTACAGACTCATTGTGCTCGCAGATGATGAAGATGAATGAGAGGATCATGATATCAGTTACAGAGAGACTGACTGAAAACTTTAACAAATCTGTCGAATTCATGACCACAACCTTCCAAAATATGATTGTCCAAATGACAAAATCGCTGACCGACAGCTTCCAAAATGCTCTGGCTCCAATTACCCAAAGACTAGAGGTCTTAGAAAAAGAAACTGCAGCTAAAGAACATAACAGCTCAGGTTCTTATAGCGAGGCTATCAAAATAGCCACGAAAACTCTCTTAGACTTTGACAAAGAGAAGGACGAGATGAAGCGCAGAGCTAACAACGTTATTGTTGCGGGTCTACCCTCCAAGCCAGGCACTAACGACGTGGACCTCTTTAGTGCCTTTTGTGAAAGTAACTTAACTGTAAAACCTCGAGTATTGAGAACCAGACGCCTTGGACATGACACAAAAGATCCTAGTGCCAAGCTCTGTGTAACGCTTGGGGATGCTGACGCTGTGAGAGATCTAATCTCGTCATCGAGAGTTCTCCGAGCTTCACCTACACCAGAAATCCGTCAAGTCTACCTCAACCACGACCTGACCCGCCTGCAATCCGAACAAGCATACGCCAAAAGACTAACCAAACGTTCATCTGGCTTCCAGAAGAACATTCCCACGAAGCAGCCCTTTCCGTAATAGTTCACCGGCACTGCAATTAACAGCAAACAAGTGGATATTAACTAATCTTAGAAGTTGCAACAATAAGTTCAATGAAGTCTTTATGTTTTTGAACTCAGAAGAACCAGATATTTTTTGTTGCACTGAAACTTGGCTTAATCCTGATTTCCCCAGCTCATTATTCTGTCCACGTAGTTACCAGGTGCATCGTTGGGATAGAAACTCAAAGGGTGGTGGTGTCATGCTAATCATTAGGGAATGTTTCTCATATCGAATGGTCAAGATCCCTAACGAGTATTCAAACACTGAAATTGTTTGTATAGACTTGTCTGCAAATAATTCCATCTATAGAATTATTGTCTACTATCGTCCTGGAGGTTTCGATTTAGAGGCTTCCAACTATGCCTGTGAAAGTATTAAATGCTTATATCACCTCTGCTCAACTAAGCACACCATCTGTCTTCTCGGTGACTTCAATCTTCCTGCCTTGGATTGGACCCACCTCACAGCACCCAACAATAACATCTACAGACTTTTCTTTGAATTCTTTAACAACTGTGGCCTCCATCAATTTGTAACAACTCCTACACGTCAAGTAAACATCCTGGACCTCGTTTTTTCAAACGATTCCAAGTTTATCTCAAAGATCGAAGTGATGTGCCCCATCTCAACCAGTGACCACAATGTAATTGTTCTCAGACCAAATATTCTCAGTTATCTACCTAAAAAACAACAACTGTTGCCATCATCTTTTGACTTTAAGAAAGGCGATTACTTGATGATTAATGAATACCTCTCATATATCGATTGGAACGCAATATTCCAGTATTGCCCCAATGTGGACTCCTGCTGGATTCAATTCAAGCAGCGGATCGATCTGGCCATCCACCTGTTCGTACCAAAATTTTCACTTTTCCATCAAAAATGTAAAACCAGATACCCCCACTTCATCAACAAACTGCTTAAAGAAAAGTCTAAACTCTGGAAGGCTTGGAGAAAACACAACAATGATGTAAACAAAAATACTTATTCTTTGTTTGCTAAAAACTGTGCTGCTACGACCAAGATCTATCACCAATCCCAGGAACTTCAACTACTCAAAAGTAAGAATATCGGCCAACTTTACAAGTACGCAAACAGAAAAATGCACATGAGGTCTGGGATATCCGAGGTTGCGCTCTCGGATGGCACCCTAACAAGCGACCCATTGACAATTGCTGGTGCCTTCAACAACTATTTTTCAACAGTCTTCACTATTGATGATGGCAACAACCCTGGCACTTTCTTTAGAGCTTCCAATGTAATGCCGGACATTCATTTCACACCTTATACAGTCTACTTGACACTTCTTGGACTCAAGCCATCACTGTCGGCAGGCCCGGATGGCATTCCGAACATATTCTTGAAAAAATTTGCCTCAACACTAGCTGTTCCACTATCTCACCTTTTCGACGCATCCTACAAAGATCATAGATTGCCACAGGACTGGAAAATCGCCCTGGTAACACCCATCCACAAGAAAGGTCCTACCACTTCTCTTGAAAACTATAGACCAATATCAATTACATCAACTAGCTGTAGAACTATGGAAAGAATAATCAATAAATTTCTGATGCAACACCTTTTAAACCACAAGCTCATCGACTGCAACCAGCATGGCTTTATTCCCGCACGTTCAACCACCACTAACATCCTCGAATGCACTCACCATTGGACAGAAACCATACAAAACAGACAAAATTTGGACATCATCTACTTGGATTTTCGCAAGGCCTTCGACTCTGTTTCTCACTCAAAACTAATGCTCAAAATTAGCACTTATGGTCTTAGTGACAATGTGATAGGATGGATTATCGACTTTCTTAATCTGCGAGCGCAAAAAGTCATAATAAACGGCTCTGTCTCGGAAGAGGTTGCCGTTACTAGTGGAGTTCCCCAGGGGAGTGTTCTTGGGCCAACATTATTTTTACTCTACATAAACGACCTTCCTGGCTTATTCAAGAACTCAGACACAATTTGTAAGCTCTTCGCTGATGACATAAAGCTTTACAATAGTTCTCCTCTCCAGCTGCAGAGATCTCTTGATACGATAGTGGAGTGGAGTGAGAGATGGCAGCTACAACTCGCTCCCGACAAATGTCAGATTCTCTCATTAATTGGCTGCAAAAGATCTTTTCATCCAAATGAATATTGTATTCACAACCACATACTGTCAAGAGTTAACTTGATTCGAGATCTAGGAATACTCATAGATTCTTCGCTCCGACTTGACAAACACATAGATAACATCACCAGAAAGGCAGCTACAATATCCAAACTGATTCTAGCATCATTTTCCTCACGTGACCATGACATCCTCATAAGGGCATTTTGTACCTTTGTTAGGCCAATACTCGAGTATGGCTCTCCTGTATGGAACCCACACAAAAAACTTCTCATCGATAGGCTTGAACAGATCCAAAAAAGGTTCACCAAGGCCATTCCCACACTGGCCAAATATCCTTATCTGCTGAGACTAAAGATTCTTAAATTGCCCACCCTAGAAAAACGAAGACTACTGGCCGATCTCACCATGTGTTTTAAATTACTAAAAGGCCTTACTAATAGCAAAATCTCCACTACTCTCAACAGATCAACATACAATAGGACCAGAGGCCACAACTACAAACTCAGGACAAACAAATTCCGTTGTAATACTTCCAAATACTTTTTCTCCAATCGAATTGTCAAATCCTGGAACACCCTGCCAGCCCATGTCGTTAACTCCTCTACCACGTCCCGCTTCAATGCTGAGATCCAAGTGCAAATTGAACCTTAACCAATACCTTAAATATCATGAACCCTAAGAGCTTACATATGTACAAGAGTTTTTTTTTTGTTTTTGTTTTTTTTTTTGTTTTTTAAGTCCGAATGGCGATTGTTTATGTTCTATTTGCGCTTCAGTTGTTTTTTTTTTCGAACGTGTCAGAGGCCTCGGCCCTTCGTTCGTCTCGAATAAATGAAATGAAATGAAATAACGTTTAGAGCTATTTAAAGTGAATTTTCACGAATTAACTTATAAGTACATTATGATGAAGTTGAAATTTTAATCCTATTTACAAGTATTTTTGAACATTTTTGATGATTTTGTATTTATTTTTGTAAGCACTTGCGTAATTTGTTTCCATTCATTGCCGCCACTAAGAATGGAGAATTTTCTCCAGATCAAGCCTTACAACTTTTAGCAAATTAATATTTGGCAGTAAACGCAGTTAATTATTGTTAATGTTAATTAAATTAATGAATTTCAGTCATGGTCAACTTGAGAGTCTAGTGCCAAAATCTGGGACACTTCCCGATATGTGGTCGATCGGTGGGGAGTATGATTTTTTTTTTTATTTGCGTACATTTACTTCGTAATTTACTTAAATATTTATCAACTGAAATAGTGCATATCGATTAACTTTCAGGCAAGTTGCTTAATCGTTATGAGAAATTGATTGTATTTATGGCCTCGAGAAAAATGTGTGTCGATGCAGCCAAATTTTCATTTGAGTCTCTAAAGGTGTCATCTCCCAAGAGCATGGTATATCATGTTGAAATTAATAGACCGGAACATAATGTTATGAACAAGCAGTTTTGGAGGCAGGTGTTGCTTCTTGACTTGATTACTAATTTATAATAGTTCATTACTGGTTGCACTCTAGGGACATGGTGACCTGTTTCAACCTCTTGAATGAAGAAGCAGATTGTCGATCAATTGTTATTTCTGGGGCTGGGAAGCTTTTCAGTGCTGGTACATTCTAAATGATAGAAAATGGAACTGTATATAACAATATATTAGTAGATGATACAAAACTGCATGACATTAATTTAGCAATGTTTTGTTTTTGTAGGACTAGATTTAAAAGATTTTGGTAATCCTCTAAATGATATTTCTCAACTTGAACCTGGGAGGAAAGCATTTGCTCTTAACAAACTTATCACTTCATTCCAAGAGAGTTTTAATGCTATTGAGAAGGTTTGCCACATATCATTATTCCATTTAATGTAAGCAAATGTAAAGACTTGCTAGAAATGTCTTAAGTGTTCAAAACCAGTGATTGGAGCAATCCATGGTGCATGCATAGGAGGAGCTGTGGACCTTATTTGTGCCTGTGACATCAGATACTGCACAAAAGATGCTTGGTTTCAAGTTAAGGTATGTGCAACTTAAGTTAAAGAATATGGAATCATTATTCTGATTCAAATTGCTGATGATTAAGGAAGTTGATCTAGGTCTTGCTGCTGATGTTGGAACCCTGCAAAGACTTCCTAAGATAGTTGGAAATGACAGTTTGGTCAGGGAATTATGTTATACTGCCCGACCTCTCACTTCAAGTGAAGCCAAATCTGTAGGATTAGTCAGGTTTTTTTTCACTAATTTCACCTTGCAACTTATTGCATCTTTAGCCTTCCATTGTTTTTTTTTTTGGCAGTCGAGTCTTTGAGCACAAAGATGCCCTTTTGGATGGGGCTCTTAGAACAGCAAGCACAATAGCAGAAAAAAGTCCCATTGCTGTTCAGGTTACCAAGCTTGCACTGGTTTATGCTAGAGATCACAGTGTGGCAGAAAGCTTGAACCAAATAGTAAGATGTATTTAAATAAGGAAAATTATTAGTTAGACATTCTAAATGGTTATTTTAGGCTCTGTTCAACCAGTCTATGCTACAGAGTGAGGATGTGCTGACATCAGTGAATGCTGTGTTAACTAAAACTACTCCATCCTTCAGCAAGCTTTAGAGTATTAAGACTGAGTAAGAAGAATTAAACTAGAAATAAATGAATTCTTTGTTGTCATCATATATAGAAAATTATTTATTCCAAAATTCTTAGTGAATTATAAAAAATTGAATAATAATATCATCGCGTTGAAGGAGTATTTTTGTTGTTCGAGTGATTTTTTCTTCTTGATTTAACAAGCAAGAAACGTGGGTTGACGATCGAAAGGAAGTAGCGACGGTGAAGTTGGCAAACTTTCGTCAAACTTTTTGAACGCCAATATCTCCGGAAAGGAAAGAGCTAGAATCAAAATTCTTTTTTTAACTGATAGATAGGAAGTAAGTGATTAAAGGTGAAAAGTGATAAAATTGGATACGACAGTGAAGTTGGCAAACTTTCGTAAATTGGATTCAATTATCGTGTGTAAGCGTCACACGCTCCGGAGGGGAATTCCGTCGGTGGGTACCAGCCATCAAAGGCGTACATGCTTTCGATTGATCTAATAAAGATGAAAGAAATATATTGCTGTCAATCAACTTGTGACTCCTCCCTTTATGAATACCAATTAGGACCTGTATGATTATCCCTCAGCCGCATTTCGTGGGGTAAAAACGAAAAAAAATTAAAAAATCCAAAATTTTACATCATAATGAATTTTTAAAATTGAAACATTGTTCCGTTTTCAGTTCAACCACGTTAATACATTGTATAAGCATTACAAAGTAAGGCGAAATTCTATTATTAGTAGCCACTGTCCAAAATTAGATCTTTGATTGTAGTCTCAAGATAATAAATATTTAAAGGGCCTTCTGGAATTTTGAACGTCACATTGTCATCTGGTGATGATGAGATTCAGCTCAATGTTAATCTCTCAATCTATTCCCGATCCGCCTGTTGGTAAGGGTCGACCTTGCAAAATGGGAAGATTACTACACTCATCCATTGAATTCTCTAAATGCTAATTTCTGAGGTAAAGAACATGGTTCAAAGTAACATTTTTCAAGATATTCAAATAAATTACCTTTATTTATTTACTAAAATACATGAATAATTTATAAAGCGAGCTTAAAATGTAAAACTTAAATCTTGTAAGATTTCGTATGTAAATTGACTTGGTGATTACGGGACCATTCGTAAAAATTAAATGAAATCGCGATAGGAGCAGGACTTCCCGAGGCTGGTTGTTCTGAACGGAGTTTAAAAGTTTAATTTAAAAAATTTACAATTATTTCAGTACAAAAACAAACTACAAAATTAATTTAATGAAAAATTGGTTAAATGCGCGTTCAGACGCAACCTTTAACTTCGGTTCAGGTAGTCTCATCTCTCACCTGTGAGAGACCAGCCCGGTGTACTCAGCGTTGGATTTAGTCGATCAGAAGACGCTCGCAAAACTTTCATTGAATTTTTCGATAATTCGTTGTCTGCGACTTGAATTTCAATTTCAACGTGAGTTTGCATTTAAATGATTCTTGTCAAGTGACTACAAGATGAATGCAGATTGTTAAATTCGCAGTGAAATGAGATTTTCTGCATTCTTTATATTTTATGAGATTTCATTGGGAGATGAGAGCGTATGCAGCTTACTTTAGATCACCTTATTTTAATGTATCTCAGGGTATGCGGCTGCACTTGTTCTCCTGAAACAATCACCTAGAGTTTGTTATGTGTCGCTAAGATTAATGTTCGGATGTTTGCATGTATTAACACTTTTCCCATGACGATCATTTGATATCATTTCTTTATTTTAACTAGGAAGAATATGAACGACATTCAGGATGGCCTCGCAGATTCACTTGTTAGTAATGGAGATAGAGAAGAAGAAATCGACGAAGAATCAAATTCTGCCAAACTTTTTGAAAGATCAAGAATCAGAGCTCTTGCAGGTCCGTTCATGTCCTTTGTGATGGAATCTTTGATTTGACTTTTAACTCGGTGCACTTGGATTTCGTGCATTTAAAACATAAACATTTGAATTGACAAACTGATGATTGCTGAAAACCAAGACATTAGGAGAACAAGGCATGCAAATTAGTCATCATTGATATCGGCTGTAAACCAGTGAGCAGCTGTGAGCTACTCAAGTCCTCAGTTAGTCACATGGGTGTAGCTGTGTGAGTGAGGCATGCAGAGAATGTTATTGATTACTTTAACCCTGTTCAGAGCTAACATCTGCATACTGTCTGCAAAAAATTGTGATTTCAATTTTTTTTTATTTTGAATTAATTATAATAGCTTGCTGCAACCCCCAAAATAAAACTTTAGGTGAAATCATTATAAAGATTAATAAATATTTTAATGCCAAACAAATTTTTGTGAAGCTAAAACTCTAAAATATAAAAAACTTTTTATAAAAGATGAAAGAGAATCTGTTCAAAAGAAAACATTTTGCAAGTGGATAAACACCCACTTGGCCCAAGTTGGTTGCAAGATCCAAGATTTGTATGTGGATCTTAGAGATGGAAAAATGCTCATAAAGCTCTTGGAAGTTCTGTCAGGGGAAAAACTTGTTAGTTTTCCTGGGAAACAATAAAGTTTAAAATAATTTGAATTCTTCAAGCCAATGAGAATATTATAACATTTCTGCATGAATCATACAAATGAAGCTAATATATTTTATGCACTTGAGTTTTATTAGCAATCGTGGAGTTGTGAAAACAATGCAATTATCCTGAAAATAGATGCATCAGAATGATGATTGCTGTCTAAACACAAAATATTCTCTTAGCCAAACCCAACGAAGGGAAAAATGAAAATCCATTGCCTTGAAAATGTTGACAAGTCACTGACATTTCTAAATGAGCAAAAAGTCCACCTGGAGAATGTCGGAGCACATGACATCGTCGATGGGAATCCACGACTCACCCTCGGTCTCATCTGGACGATCATTCTCAGGTTTCAGGTAGGTTTCTAATCAGTTTTCTAAGTCATGAATATTCACGAATATACTATTGATAGTGATGATCACTCAGATTCAAGACATAACCGTGGAGCCAGTGGGAAGTTCAGAGGTTAAATCGGCCAAAGATGCCCTTCTCCTTTGGTGTCAGATGAAGACGGCAGGTTACGCGAACGTTAACGTGAGGAACTTCACGGAGAGCTGGAAGAATGGATTGGCATTCAACGCTCTCATCCATAAACACAGGTTGAAAATGCCAGCACTTCTGATATAGTGAATGACCTATAAGTAATATATAGGTAGTGATATAGCTCTTATAGATAAAGATTTTAACAATGCTGGAATTGATAAATAAATAAACAAATAAACAAATAATATTTGATAAGTTTCAAGATAAGCTGTCATCCTGCATTAGCAACATTGTCTTCATTTTAAATAAAACCTCCTTTTTTGACAATTATTTGTTTTAAAACTTGTATAATCATTCAATTTTTTTTTATCTTAGACCAGATTTGATTGATTATGAATCTCTGAGGAAAAACAATACACTTTTCAATCTCAACAATGCCTTTGACGTGGCTGAAGACAAACTCGGTCTGACGAAACTCCTCGATCCTGAAGGTGATCATTGAAGCTAAATCATTTTTGGTTCTGTCTGGCTGCTATTGCTATGACAACTTATGACAATTTCTATAAATTGCTAATAAATTGTTTTGTAGGCAACTCACTATTAAACATGCTTTTAATTTTGGTAGACATTATGGAGACGCCTGAAGAAAAGTCCATCATAACCTACGTGGTCACGTATTATCACTACTTCTCAAAGATGAAGGCTGATTCTGTTCAAGGGAGGAGAATTGGAAAGGTTGAGTTGGTTTATAATTTTTAATTTACCTTATTTTAAAAAAAAATTTATCATTTAATGTCATATTTAATGTAATATTTTAAATCCATGATTAATGATGGCTATATAGTTAAAGTGGTTTGAATGGATAATTGGAAGGGGTTTGGTGAGATGTGATAAGATCAGACGATGAAGATGGATGGACTGAACTTAATAATAATAAAAATAAAAAATATTAAATAAAAACAATAAATATTTAAATAAATCAAAGCACGAATTAATTAAAGAGGCTGAATGTGAGCCGAATAACAACTGCAATATAATTTTTCCACAGGTCGTCAATCAGTGCTTGGATGATGAGCAGATGATAAAAGAATACGAAGGATTTGCTTCCGACCTGCTGGAATGGGTGAAGGTGCGCATCGAATCATTGAACAACAGGGATTTCGCAAACTCGTTGGCAGGAGTTCAGGAACAGTTGTCCACTTTCAACAACTACAGAACTATTGAGAAGCCAGTCAAGTAAATAAGAAATCCTTTCTTGTGATTGTTTAATTTTGATATCAGCTCGTGAATGCTTTTGAATGCTTTTGTGTAGGCCAGGAGTGCATTGAATGTTCTGCATGATTTTAGGTGCACTTTACAATATTTAAATGCTGATAAAATATTCAACTGTTCCATATTCATGAGTTTTCTTGAATTTAAATGAGCTTATAATTTGCTCTTGCAGTAAAATAATAATTAAAAGATAGAGAGACAACAGCTTATTCAAAGGAAAATTTGTGTATTTGTGAAAGCAGACAGATCAAGATATGACATATTTGAGATGCATATCGTGTATTTCAAGCAATTATCAAACAATTATTAAGTATTATTTAAGAATTAATATAAATTAATATTATACATTATATTACTATGCATATTAATAACACATTCATTAAGTTTCTGGCAAGTTATCAGTTCACATCTTTCACTCAGTCGGCAGTACATGTTCAGCATTTGCAAGCTCTTGACTTGATTAAATGAAGTCTACCATCTAGCCGAATTCTATTACTTCTATCCCAAACACAGCGATTTTCTTGTGAAGCCTATTTCATGTCTGAATGATGATTTGTAAAATATCAAATTTTTTTTTTGAATTGTGAATGTTTTGAAGACATTTCGTTATTTCTGAGATAATTTCATGGGATATATTTGCATTTAAAATTTAAAAGGGATTATTTTTTTAAACTTATGTCTATATTTACAATAAATCACAACCATCCATAATTTTCAGATTTGTTGAAAAAGGAGAACTTGAGATTTTGCTCTTCAAAATCCAAAGTCAAATGAGAGGCAACAACATAAAACCTTATCAACCACCAGAAGGAAAGCTTGTGTCCGACATCAACAAGGCTTGGGAACATTTGGAGAAAGCAGAGCATGAAAGAGAACTCTCCTTGAGAGAGGAGTTGATCAGGTAATTTGTCTTTTGTTTTCAAATTAATTTAACTTAATTTATTCCAAAAACAGGTTTTTTTAATGCTTAACAATGCAAACATCAACTATAATAATAATGATAATAATTAAAGATAATGCTTACAATAATAACATTTCAAATTCAGACAAGAAAAACTGGAGCAGCTTGCGAGCAGATGCGACAGGAAAGCGAGCATGAGAGAATTGTGGTTGATAGAAAACCAGAGACTCGTTTCTCAGGACAACTTCGGCTACGACATGGCAGCCGTGGAGGCAGCCATAAAAAAGCACGAAGCCATCGAAACTGACATCCAGGCTTACGAGGAAAGGGTTCAGGCCGTGCTGGCCGTGGCAAAGGAATTGGAATTTGAGAATTATCATGATGTCGAAAGAATCAATGCCAGGTTTTTGTGCCATGATTTTTTTTTAATTGTTCTGAAATTAATTGAAATTACCTAATTAATTTCTTTAATTTAATAGAAAGATTTGGTTTTTAGAAAGGACAATGTTGTACAGCTTTGGCAATATTTGTTGGAATTGTTGCAAGCCAGAAGAACTCGTCTTGACTTGTCGTACAAACTTCAAAGTACCTTCCAAGACATGCTCTACATTCTTGATATGATGGATGAAATCAAAGTAAATTTTCGAATTTCTATTTTTATATTCTTTAAAATATCTTAAATGTTATTTTTGTTATTCCAAAATTTTTAACTTATGTTGGGTTTCTTGACATAAAAAATATAAAAAATTATTAATCCTTTTAATACTGAAATACATGAATTCCTTTTGTGATGTCACATCATTGAAGGTTCGACTGCAATCAGAAGATTATGGCAAACATTTGCTCGGTGTAGAGGATTTATTGAAAAAACATGAACTTATAAAATCCGAGATTGCAGTTATCGGATCGAGAGTTGATAATATCGACGTCCAAAAATTCATCGTCGGAGATCCCGCAAGTAATCAAAAATGAATTATTTTAAGAATGTATATAATATTAAACTAATATTAAACTCGTCCAAACCTTTCTACAAGTTGACTACAAACCCTGCGATCCCGAAATCGTGGAGGACAGGGCAAAGCATCTGACGGCAGCTTACGAAGAACTGAAGCAGTTGTTCGAGGAGAGGCAGAGGAAACTCATTGAATCAAGGAACATGTGGCAGTTTGAGAGTGATTTGACAGAAGAGGAAAGTTGGATTAAAGAGAAAGAACAATTGATGTCTTCCCCTGACATAGGACATGACTTGACCAGTGTTCAACTCCTTCTTAACAAACACAAGGTTAAATTTTTAATTAATTATAATTTTACTTTTAGTTCAAAAAGAAATTTATGGATTTATTTTATCCTTAGCAATTGTTATTTATAATTATTGCCAATTGCATTGTGTTCCTCAGATTTTTTAAAGACATTTTGCTTCCTATGTTTTAAATCAGTGACTTAAAATTAACCCCTTTTAACATTTTCTCAATTAATTTACTAAATTCTATTATTGTATTTCTTTCTTGATTTACATCAGTTATATTTATATAAAATTGATTTAATTTTACGAACAATTGTCGCCAATAATCATAGAAAATGGATTTAATTAGCATTACAATGGAAAGTAAAAGAACCTTTAAATGTCATTGGTTTCAGATCGACGAAGACGAGTTGAAGACTCACAGGACGTACCTCGATTCCGTCCTTCAGTCGGGTTTGAACCTCGTTCAGAACGAAAACATCGGATCTCAGAGGATTCAAAAGAAGATCGATGAAGTGGAAAAGCAGTGGAAAGACCTGGAAGACCTTTCGAACTTCAGGAGGTCAAGGCTCGAGGAAGCCCACAACTTTTACCAGGTTTGCATATCATGGCAATGGTCTTTTAAGATTTTACCGACAGGCCATTTTCGATTTCCAACTTTCTGATGTTGCGGATGAATACAATTTTAACAAACAACCTCAAGCTAAAGCAATGCAAATTTTCTACCGACGTCGTCAAATATTCTTTTTGCAATAGGATTGTTAAACCCTGGAACTCATTACCACCCGATTTTATTAATGCTACAACCGTTTCTAGATTCAATGCACTTATAAGAGACTTTGATCTTAGCAAATATCTTACATATAACTAACTCTCATTGTAGTCATTATTGCCACCCTGACTCATACTGTCATTGTAATTTGTCCTTGCTTGAATTGGAAATCGAAAACTGTGTTAGTGGTCCTATTGGACCCTTCAGTTTGAATAAATAAATAAAATAACAAAAATTAAGACTTTTTTTTTATTTGTTATTAATTTTTATTAATTAATAATTGTTTATTATTAAATATTATTAATTATTATTGTATTATAAAATAGATGTTGATTAATAAATGAAAAGCTGTTAATTAATGAAAACCCGTTACATTTATTTATTTAGTTGTTTTCCGATGCCGACGACGTGGATGCTTGGATGTTGGAGATGATGAGGCTCATCTCGGCAGACATCGTAGGGAAAGATGAAGCCAGCATCCAGACACTGATCAAGAAGCACAAAGTACTCCTTTGTTAAGATTCTTAACGGTCTTCTTTTAAATAAGGCATTATTTTTTTTTATTCAAAGCTATTGACAGAAAACATAATTATGTGGCATGAATAATTGTGCAATCATATTTTTATTTTCAGCAACTGACATCTGAGATTGACAGCTATCAAGATGTCATTGAAGCACTTCTCAACCAGTCCAAACTACTCAACGAAAAAGTATGATTAATACTAAATATATAATAAATAATAAATAATATAATTAAAAATTATGAATAGAAATATATAATTACTAATTTTTTAATTTAAAAACCATTTAACTCCAAACAACAACAACAGCACATATAGTTGTCACAACAATAACGACAATATTTGCTAAATTTCATGTGTTCATCAATTATTATGACTTTTGTGAAATATTCTGAGTAAAGTTTCCTTTTTCCTGTGGAAATACATTACAATGTCAGACGCAGAGTATCATCAGATCTTTAAGCTCTCAATCTCTTGGGCTCAGATGAAACTTGAAATACTAATTTATTCTATAATCATTATTATATTTTTGCTCTTAAATTACAACCTAAAATAAACGAATACAAAACAATTTTATCAAAAAAAGGATCGGGATTCCCCAGAAGTAGTGGAAAGACTTTCGGGCACTACCAACAGGTACGAGAACCTGAAGAGAAGGGCGGAACTGAAGAAAGAAGGACTCTTGAATGCCTTGGCTCTACACCAATTGTATGATGAAGGAGATGGGGTTGAGCGATGGATTACTGAAAAGGTAGTTGCAGGACAAAAGCTTATCAATTTCAGCATAATTTCAGAATATTAATTTTAGCGTATTAATTTTGGCTTCAATCTGGATGATAATTTAATCTTGCATATTTATATTCATTGTATCGTTTTTTTTAACCTTTTTGTAAATGATGCGAGTTGAACGATTGATTGTTTTCGGCAAAATCAGGAGAAGCTCGTGCACAGCATGGTGGCCACTGAAGATGTTGAAGAAGTTGAAATACTTAAAGCAAGGTTTTTATAAACTATTATGAAAATAGATGTTACTTTTAAAAACTAGTAATTTTTTAATCTTTCACAAATGTTAGATCTGTTATAGTCATTATGATTGCTATTAACTATTTAACCAATTAACTGGCAACCAACTCATTCCCATGTTGCAATGTGGCAGTGTAAGGAATTTGGGTTTTGAATGCAGCACTTGCCTGAATAATCATCATAATCACTTAACCATCCTAGTTAACTTGTACACCCACTTGTAATCGCTCATTCCAGATATGACACATTTGAAAAGGAGGTGGAATCAAATGCAAACAAAGTTTGGACCATCAACCAACTTGCCCAAAAACTCCTCGACCAGAATCATCCAGACGTTCAAGCTGTTGCCTCAAAGCAGAAGCAATTGAACGACAGGTAATCCTAATAGTTTATCGTTTAGTTTTCCAGTTAATAATTAACTAATTATTATTTAATCATCCATTATTAATATTAAAATTATGCACAATTCATGCCTTAGAAACTTTGTGAATGTAAAGAAGATCAAAGGCGATAAATTAAGAATAATTTCTTCCAGGTGGCGAGGACTGAGGCATTTGACGGACAAAAAGAAGGAAAACCTTGACTTGGCCTGCGACGTCAACCAATTTTATGCCGAATGTCAGGAAACGACGGTGAGTTCTTGGTGGCGACTGTTGAAGCAAATTAAAAAAATTAAACGAGTTTGTCTTAATTACTGTTTAATTATTGTCTGTAATTATGATAAAAAGTTAAGCAATGAATCATTGAAATATTAATTAAGTAAAGTTAAGGAAATAGATATGAAATGGTTAAGGTCAGGATTTATTCATTTATTTTTTTTTTTTTAAATGTTTCTGCTTGAAAAATACAGTGTTTGTTCATGTTATTGTTGTTTGTTGACCTATTATGAAATTAATAAATTAATAATGAAAATGGTTAGTTAAAAAGTTTAATGCACTGCAGACATGGATCAAAGACAAAGAAAAACTGATCGAATCAACGGACGAACTCGGAAATGACCTCGCAGGAATGATCGGACTGCAGAGGAGACTCAGCGGTTTGTCGAGGGATCTCGCAGTCATTCAGGCCAAGGTTTGTTTGTAAAATGCTGGGAATTGTTTCTATTTAAACTTATTAAAAAATTAAAAAGTTTATTGAATTATGTGCTGGAAATTGCAATGATTTTAAGGCATTACATTTTTAATTATAATTTTTTCTAAATTAAAGATCAAAACTCTGAATGAGAAAGCTGAAGATTTGGCTGCCAAGAAGCCAAACGAAGCCTCAGGCATGAAGAATAAACTGCAGTCAGTTGCAGAACAGTGGAATCATTTGAAGGAAATGGTCTGATAATGACTTGATAAAATAATAAAGTTAATTTATAAGACTTAATTGTTAATAACTTGTTAATAATTTGATAAAGTAATTAAGTTAATTAAAGAATTAATTGTTCACGTGATCCTCAAATTAAAGATGGAGTCTCGAGACGAGAGGTTGGGAGAAGCGAATGAGATGCAGAAATTTCTGCACGACTTGGATCACTTCCAACAGTGGCTGTCGAAAACTCAGGGCTTGATTTCGGTTGAAGACGTACCGGACGACCTCGGAAGTGCTGATCGAATGATGGTAGAACACGAAGGAATAAAGGAAGAAATCGATGCTTTTGTGCCTCAGTACAAGCAAATGAAGGACTTTGGTGACAAGTTGGTGAAAGACCAGGAAGGCACTCAGTACATGTTTCTTAGAGAGGTTGTTCGGAATTTATTAAATTCTCTTAATTTTAATTCAATTCATTCAAAATTCTGCTTAAAGTTTCAATTGTTCCACTTTCAAATGTTTTAAATAATTTTTCTTTTTAAAATTGCATTATATTTATTTATTTATTTATTTATTATTTGTGCGTTCATTATGACAATTAATTTATTATTTAGAGATTAAAAGCACTTGATGGTGACTGGAGAGAGTTGGGAAAATTGTGGGAAAGTAAGAAAGGACGAATCCTGCAGAACAGAAATTTACAGGTTTTTACTTTGTTCGGCTCATTAGTGTCCAATAATCTTTAATTTATTATGAATTTTAAAATTGGGGATTTAATGTTCATCATTTCATTAGGATAAATGAGAGTATTTCGTGAAAGAATATAAAACTTGTTCAGTGAACATGAACAAAAGTTATTCACTTTATTAAGTGTGTAAGTTGTACATTAAAAATCCAAAATCGCTGAGGAATGGTGACACTATGGAACAAAATAACAAAATCTAAACAGAAGAAAAAATGTAAAAAATTAATTAATTAATTAATTAATTTATGATTAATATTATTGTCCACCCATGTGGTCTTTTTGTGTAACAAAATTCTCAGAAAATCTAAAAAAAAAGTTAAAGAAGCAATTGGTGGTTGTTGTGATGATGAAATGAAAGTTGCAATTAAATTTTTTTAAAAATAAAATGCAATTTATTTGTCTTTCAAGCTGGCAGATAAAATTTATCCAATTTATAGAAAGGAACCAATAGAATGGCTCAGAATGACTGTTTTATTATTTTTAAATTAAATTCTTTAAATTATTTTAATTGTTAAATTAATTATTTTTTCATTGTTGTTTCATGTTTAAAAATTCTTAATAAAGATTTATTAATAATAATTCTTAAAAATGTTTCCAGGAATTCCTAAGAGAAGTGAAACAGGTTGAAATAATGCTAAGCGCTCAGGACAATTTCTTATCAAAAGAAGAAAAAGCAGTTTGTTTCCAATTGTTTTATGTCTTATCTTTTAGCACTATTACTATATATTATATATATTAATATATTATAAATATTATTAATACTGTTACAATACTATCAGTATCTTTTAGCACTTTTACTATATATTGTATACATTAAATATTATTAACACTGTTACAATATTATTAGTAATATTACAATTCAACCAAGAGATGGGAATTTGAATCAATTTGAACTTTAGAAATAAACTCAATAATGAATTAGAAATTAGAAATAATAAATGTCCACGTTATTTGTGGATTTATATTATGTAATTAACATTAATTGAAAATGCATGAAAAATGCTGCTATTCATTTTTATATTAATTTCAGACTTCTCCAGAACAAGTGGAAGATTTTATGAAGAAGCACAAAATGTTTGAGTCAACAATTGATGCCAATGATGAGAAAATAAAATATGTCCTGGAATTGGGACAACGATTGATAGATGAGAATCATTACTTATCTGCTAAGATCCAAGATAAAGTGGACACGATCAGACAAAGGTTTTAATTTAAATCGCGTGCAATATTTATATTCAATAATATTTCAATTTAAAGCATAATTACATTTTAATTAAATCTTAAAATTTTGAAAAAAATTCTTGAAAATATTTTCTAGGCAACTGAATAATCACAAGAAATCAGCTGAAAAACTGAATAAACTGAAGAACCAGCTTGATGTACTGAAACTCTTTGAAGAATGTGATGAGGTATTTAATAAATTAATATTGGTATAAATTAATAAGTATTTAATAAATTAAATTATAAAATATTAAAAAAAATAAACATTTAATAATTAAGTTCAATAAACTTGTAATAATTCAATAAATTGAATATTACTAATTAACTGTAAAAACAAAATGAAAATTCTTTTATACCAAGTACTGTGAAGTACTTCAAATGTACAGATATTCCTTGTCACCATTACTATTATTTTAAAAATATTAACCAAGTTTTTTTCATAAAACATTAACTAAACTGTTTTAAAATGCATCCGGTTGGCAAATCTGCACATCTATTACAAACTAATGCCATGGCTGCAGATGTCCGATTGGATCGGAGAAAAGTTGTTGGGAATTCAGGACGAGACCTACAGGGATGCCAAGAACGCCCACAGCAAATGGGTTCGTCACCAGGCCTTCCAGATGGAAGTGAAAGCCAACAGAAGTCGCTTGGATGGCATTGATGCCAAAGCCAATCAACTCACTTCTTCTAAGCCTGACCTCGAAGATGTAAGAAACATTGATTTTAAGATATCAATATATTATCCAATTACATTAATATACATATGTAGGCCTATAAAGATCTAAAAAGGTTAAAATACGTTCCCATAAAACTCTATATGAAACAACATTTTATTTCAGCAAATGTCTTATTTTCATAAATTATTATTTGATAATAGTGGTGCTATTTAATATTTATTATATATTTTTATAATTTAACTTTGAAAGCTGATTTGCAATCAATTGTGTATTTAACTCAGACCATTCGACCAAGAATTGAAAAGTTGCACTCGGAATGGAAATCGCTGGAAGAACAAACGAAAATCAAGGGGGACAAATTGTTCGACAGCAACAAGCACATATTTTACAATCAAAGTTGTGAAGAAATTGATGGCTGGATAACTGAAATGGAGTCTCAAATAAAAGCAGACGAAGTTCATAACGCGTCCATCCCTATAAACCTCATCGTCAGGAAACAAAACGTAAACTGTTAATAATTTAAATTTGAACAAAATTAAAAGCATTGAACTTTTTTGCATCAGATACTAGAAAGTCAGCTGAAGATGAAGGACCATCTATTAAAGGAATTGGACAAACAGGAAGGAGTACTCGATGACTTGGATGTTGAGGAGAAAAATGTCCTGTTGGCCAAAAAAGCATCAGTGGAGAACCGGTATTTTTACATTTAATTTTGTAGATTTTCATTTTCTTTTTTGTATATAAAACTTTTTACGTAAAACAGTTTCAAGGCATTGCTCGTACCTTTATCTCAACAACAAAAGGAATTGGAATTAATCAAACTACAACGACAATTTGGATTAGATGCTGCAGAGGAATCCAGCTGGATAGAAGAGAGACTGGCCAGACTTTTGAAAAAAGATGTTGGAAGAGATTTAGCAGCAGTTCAGTCTTTGAAAAACAAGAACAAAACTTTACAGACCGAATTTGACAATCATGAACAGAGATTCCACAAAGTCTGTACTACGGGCAAAGAACTCGCTGAATCAGATCCTGAAAATGCTTCAGAATATGTCAAAATTGTCACTAATTTAATTGGAAAATGGAAGGATTTAGAGCTGGCTCTACAAGAAAGAGAAAACATTCTCAAGGATTCCGAGCTTCTTCAACAGGTAATTGTAATTATTTATAAAGGAATAGCATCTGAGAAATACCAAAATTTTTTAAATCACACAATTGTTTCAGTACTTCTGCGAAGTGGCTGAACTTGATTCCTGGATAGCAGAGCAAGAGTTCTATTTGATGAGTGAAGACAAAGCCAGGGATGAGACAGGGGCTGAAAACATCCATAAGAAACACAAGGACAGAGAACAGTTGATAGCAGAATACGAGGACATTATAAGACAGCTTTCGGCAAAAAGTCAACAAATCAACCCCAATTTAGCCGATAGGTTTTAATATCTTTCTGTAATTTTAGACTTATCCATACGTGTCATCTTTATAATGTGTTCTACCAAAATGGCTCCCATACATTGGCTTAAAAAGTAAATTTGAATTTTCAGCAACCAAGTCCTAAACAAGCAACGACATCTTGAAAGAAATTATTCAAACCTGAAGCAACTCGCCTCAGAAAAGAATCAGAGATTGATTGAAGTAATAAAGTTGTACAAGCTGCATTTCGAAATTGAAGATCTTGAACAATGGATTGCTCAGAGAGAGGTCATCGCCTCATCACAAGATTATGGACAAAATTTTGAAAATGTTTTGGTAATTACCTTCCTTACATAACACTTTTATTTCAATATAAAATTTGCCTCTGAATAATTTAAATAAATTCAATTTCTTGTTCCAGTTGCTTCAAGAAAGGTTCAAAAACTTTGAGGAGGAAACAAAGGCCATTGGCAGTGACAGAGTTTCAATCGTTAACGACATTTGTGATGGCTTGATCGAGTCAGGAATGAGTGACGCTCCGGTGGTGGCAGAATGGAAGGATGGAATAAATGAAGCTTGGACCGATTTGTTGGAACTCATGGAAACGAGAAACATGGCACTTCATGCTTCTTGGCAAAGATTTAAACTTTTCAACGATTGCTTCGATGTTCTGGAACAGATCAAAGTTGGTTCAATCTCGGCTGCCTATATGATTGGATTTAAGATTTTGATGACGTTATCATCAATATATTTAATATTCAGACATTGAATTTTGCAAATTAAAATTCCATTAAATTGTTTTATTTTTTTTAATGACTTCAAAAATAATAATGCCAGAGCAAACAATTTTCTCTTGAACTGTGCGGAACAATGAAATTTTTCAGGAGAAAAAGTTGTTGATTCCAGAAGAAGATGTTGAGGACACACCACAAGCCATTTCAGCACTTCAAAGAAGATTGGCCAACTTTGAGAATGATCTTCTTTTAATAGGCTCCCAGGTAAATGTTTCAATTCTCTCGATAACAAATCCTTATAATCAAAAATTATTTTTAATCATATATTGCACCTTGTTTGAATGATGAGGATTGGTCATATTACGACATTAGTGAACATGAATTACCATATTTAATACTATAATTATATATGTGTAATATATATTTATTTTAACTGTATTTATGAAAGCACATTTATTCGAAACATTCTTATAATTTTCATGTAAACTAATATTGGAGATGTATTAGGCAGATGTTAGATTAATATTTGAAGGCATTTTCTAGTTTTGACCATATATTTTGTCCAGGTCCAAGGCATTCAAAATACGGCTTCAAAATTGATTGTCTGCTACTCAGGAGAAAAGGCCCAAGAGATTCAAAAACATGAGGAAGAAGTTGTTAGGGCCTGGGAAGGTATTGCCTCGAACTTGCAAATGAAAAAGAAGAAAATGGCAGACACTTTCGACGTCAACAATTTCTTCATCATGGCAAAGGATTTGCTCATCTGGACGAATGATGTACAGAGGCAGATGGATGTGACTGAAAAACCGAGGTCTGCAAATTATTTTAAATGAAACTAAACCTAACTCAATTTTGTATTTCAATAATTACTTTTAAATGAATTAATTAAAAATATGTGAATTGCATCACCATTAGGGACGTTTCTGGAGTTGAATTGTTGCTCAACAACCACACAAGTCTCAAAGCAGACATAGACGCCAAAGACGAAAATTTCACAATATGTGCCAATCTTGGCAAAGACCTGTTTTACAGGGATCATCCCCGATCAAGCGAGGCATGTTGCATGAAAAATTATATTTGATAAGAACACTGTATGTGAAAGTTGGAGTTATGTTAGGCAGAGACTTTAATAAATTTTAATTAATTCATTATGCAAAATACATTTATTACACTATTTAAACAAAGCACAATGACATTAAATATGGCAGTGAGATAATATGTTTTATTCCATAGTTATATTTTAAGTTCAGTTTCCATTACTTAAGATATATGGAAAGTTGGAACAACTGGCAATTCAGAGAGGAACCCTTGGTGAGGACTGGGATAAGAAATGGGAATATCTTCAATTGAGTAAGAATTGTCTATTTTTATTCCTGAGTTTTTGATCACTTTTACTTATGAATTTGTCCTGAAATTTTAAGAAATTTTTGAATTAACAGTTGAATAGTGTGCCAAAATATGTTATAATGTTGTTGTTTTCATGTTTCTTAGTCTCATGGTATATTAAGTTTCATTTAAGAAAATTAAATTTTATTTTTAGTTCATGAGGTGTACTTGTTTGCAAGAGATGCCACAGTTGCAGAATCATGGATAGCTGCTCATGAACCTCACATCCTCAGCAAATATTATGGAGTCAGTCAAATATTAATTGGGCATTTATTTTCAGTTAATTTATTTAATTCAAGTATTAATCACTTAAACATATTACATGAAATGATTTGACAAGTTTCAAATTTTTATTTTCAGGAAACAATTGATATTAATGAGATGCTGATCAGGAAGCATTCTGCTCTTGAGAAATCCATAATTTCACAAGAAGAAAGATTTGCAGCTCTCACTAAATTAACAGAGGTAAACAATAGGATCGATAAAGAACAGAAACTTTATAAAATAGAACTTAGGTAATTATGAAATAAATGTGTTCTTTACAATTTACATGATTTTATTAGCTTGAAAGGCTTGCAAGAGAAAGTCAGAGGTCTTCTAAACCAAGCCAAATAGAAAAATATAAAAAAGAATTCCTGCCTATCAAAAAAGATGAAATTAGGTTAGAAAATTTTATAACTTCCTCAATTGGTGCGTACTTGTACTCGATGTCCTTCGAGAGGTCAGCATATCGAGTTCCAATCTGATCGGAGGACATTCCAGCATAACCATCTTCTCGATCAGCTATTTAATCGACAGCTTGTTTGATTGCCAGGAAATCCATTCCAACCATCAATCCTCCTGAAATTGAACCTTCAACACCTCAAAGAGAATCCATTCCAGCAAGGGAAACATTACCTGCAGAAAGGGAAGCTCCCATTCCAGTTTCACCCATTTCAGATAAATCAGCCACCATCTCCCCAAAATTAGGTCCTTTCTCTTTTCAATAGATCAGCAGCTGACAATGTTTCACATATTAATTTAGATATATTAATTATATATTAAATATATTACTTTAGTTTTTTTTATTATTTAATGACAATGTTTCATTCAACTATTACTCAGTTTTTAATTATTTGATTGTTTGAAACTTAATAGAAACGCCTGAAAGGGTAGGAAAATCTTCATCATTCAAAGTTATCAGAAGCCCATCTTCAGGCAAGGACAAGAAGCCAAAAGATCTTGGTAAGCATTGAACTCAAGCTGCATTTATCAAGTTGTTTCAAAGATAGATGTCTTTGCAGTTAATAAACTATTATTTCGATGAATTTAGAAATGAGAGCATCACAAGGACCAAGTGATTTCATCTTCGAAGGGATGCTGAACAGGAAGCATGAATGGGAAAGCACTGTTCAGAAGTCAACTAATAGGTAAGTCTTTGTTCCATTTAGAGAGCTCATATGATATGAGTTTCTTCTGTTTAATAATATAACATACCAATGGCTTTTCTCCTTTTTTCTGACAAAATAAAATAAAATAAATGGCCAAAACCAAGAATAACACAAAAGAAATTTCTATTATATGTAAAGTGATCCAAGAACTGTGTACTTGTCAACAAAAGTTTTAATTAATCAGTTTAAACATTTTGCACACTTTAAAGTGATTATATCTATTTCATCTTTTTAAAAGTTAATAACTGTTTCAGAAAAACCCATTTTTTAACAATAATAATAATAATAACATTAGTTCAAATTTTGCATCTTTATTTGTCTTTCTTAGAACTTGGGAAAAGATTTTCGTCGTTCTCACCAACCAGGGGACATTGGCAGCTTTCAAGGACTCGAAACATGCAAAGAGTTCAACAGTAACTTTCAAATATTAAATCTATTAATTATTGTTTTTTCATTGCTAGCATGAAATTAAAATAAGTGTTTTCCTGTCAGAAAACCTATCTCGTACTGTCATCCATTTAAAACCCATTCATGAACTAAATGATCTTGCACCAAATTTCTGAAAAATATTTTGAAATTTGTAATTTAAAGGAGCCAAAGGTTTACTTTCGACATGAGACTCCAATCGACTTATTGGCTGAAAAAGCCAGAGCGATTGTTGCGACCGATTATGTCAAACGACCACATGTGTTCAGACTCAAATTGGAGTCAGGAGCAGAATATTTATTCCAATGCAAAGATGAGGTAATCTTTTCAACTTAAACTACTGAAATTGAAAAAATATTTATTGAACTTATTTTGTCAGAATGAGATGACCCATTGGATCTCCGAGATTAACAGACAGGCAAATGTCGGTGAAGAGGAAAACAGATTCCTCACTCTTCCTCCAAATCCCACAAGCAATAAAAGTGAACCGAAAAAGAGAAGTCGCTTTAGCTTTAGGAAGCAGAAAGGTATAAACATTGTTTGAATGATAATTAAATAAGTTTAGACATTTTGCAAATTTGGCAATAGTTTTGACTTCTGCTGAATAATGCAAGCTAAATTCCTAAATACTGAAATTGTTTTATTTTCATTTTTCCAGAATGAATACAGGGAGACTGAAACTTCAGATGTTGTTCCAAAATGGATTATTAATTTATTTTTAATGCTTATTTGATGTGCATGATGTGATGCATCAGATAGAATGCTTCAATGTTATTTTGCTGAGTTTCATTGTTCAACTGTGATTGGTTGGTGACAGCCATATTTGTTAGCATTAGTTACTAGATTATATCTGAAATTGAACACTAGTTTTTAGATTATATCTGGAGTTGAACACTAGTTTTTAGATTATATCTGACATTGAATTGGTCCTCCCCTCCTTTTTTTTATTTTTAGATAGATTAACTTGTTCAGCCGACTATATGCTCAATTCTTGAAGACTGTGCCTTATGGATATCTAAATTAGCTTGAAAATCACCTTTTGTAATAGCCTTTATTAATTTTTGTTGGGCAGGGAACGTTATTTTGCCTCGTGAGTAAAAATATGATTTGTTGATGTTCGTGTGTTTCTGGTTGCTTATTATTTAACTTTTTTCACCGATAAGAATAAAGCCACCCATTATTTAGAACGCCCTAATATTCAAGCAGGAATTGCATAATATTGAATGTCAACTTGAAAACATTGAAAAATAGACTGCATACTCCAGATAAATCATAATTCTTGCCAACCAACTTTGTGAGTAAAAATAAAAATAATAATAATAATATAATATTCAAGCAGGAATTGCATAATATTGAATGCCAACGAGAAAACATTGAAAAATAGACTGAATATTCCAGATAAATCATAAATCTTGCCAACCAACTTTGTGAGTAAAAATAATAATAATAATAATAATAATATAATATTCAAGCAGGAATTGCACAATATTGAATGCCAACGAGAAAACATTGAAAAATTGACTGCAGATTCCAGATAAAACGTACATCTTTCAAACCAGCTTGATTACTTATAGTCTAAGGTGGTAATGGAAGCTCCATACCCACCATCGCCATCAGAATCCGTACCAGGTCCAATTCATCCATGGAAACCTAAAATTCAAATTAATGCTGGAAATGATTAACAACCTATCTCTAACAAGATTGACAACTAACCTCATATAAAGCACCACATCCGTTAAGGATTGATGGTTTCGATCTTGAATCTTCAACCACCATGCCCTTGAGAGAGATGATGACAGTTGTCCACCAATGGCGACCCATGAATAAATTATCTCCAAGTTTAATGGGCGATCCCAACAAAAACTAAAAATCAGACACGTTAAAGTTTAAAGCATTCTTCTAATAATTAGTTGATAATATTTATAATATTAATATTAGTGTTAGTTTCCTCAGGGAAATCGGCCTGCCCGGCAAAAAAAGGACAGCCACAATGAAAAGAATGTCGAAAGCTTCCCAAAAGGTTGGCGCATTGACAAGCAAGTGAGCCAATAGGAGGTCAGAAACAAAAATCTTCTGAAAGGTCAGCAGTGTGCATGCAGGCAGGACAATAGGGAGCCAGAGTCAAAAGCCTCCCACAAGATTGTCGCAAGGCCTACATAAGAGAAGAATCCAAAAGCAGGTAGGTGGTCTCACTTTGTGGAGTCGATTCATTGTTACAAGAAAGTCTGATATAAAGGAGAGCTGAAAGGCAACAACTCAAGGATCCAACAGGGATCCCCCACACGTCATAAACAAATGAAAAGCTTTCTAAGCAGCCAAAAACTTCCAAATGCTACATTAATGTACATTAAATTGAATTCACCTTATTTTTGTTATCTTCTATTCCGTCAGCCAATGCACGAGCTTGATCATACTTGTATGATAACGAAATATTGGGAGTGTTTGTGAGCAAAAGATGCTGGATATTAACAAGTAACAACCACACTAAGAATAACCCCATAATAAACAGGATGTAAATGGAACTTACGTCTCGAGTGTTAAAACGATTATCTCCATTCATAAATTCCAATGGATTGCTAGCAAACAAAATTAATTTTTAGCAATTTAAATCATTTCTATTACATTATTATTATTATATAATAATTATTATTTATTATATAAAAAATCACAACTCACTTGAAAAAATGTAAGAACTCTCTGAATTCATCTTTATCAACTTGGTCCAAAGTCTTCATTCCAGTTTGTTGTGAAGAAATTAGGTAAAATGCTTGGCTCTCTTTGAAATTGCGTTCGATGATATCTTTCACGAACTTGAATATTATGCTCTCAGGAGACAGACCACTCACTATGTGGTCTAAGAAATAACGTGCTGCAACAAATAGTAACCAACAATAAACAAGATAAAAAATTCAATTTTCAGCCAAGGGGGGTACAAGTGTACCCCAAGACATTTGTAGTTAATTAAAAATATTTTTACCAGTTAATAGGTGCAGGTTTATAGACTAATCATTAAACAATATTATGGAAAAGTGCCATGTTCATATTATTGATACCTTGAAAGAGAAGCACATCTCCGTAGAGGAACAACTCTCTTGGGCTACCACCAAGTTCAGTCTTTTGGATGTTTCTGAGAAGCTGAAGACCTTGTTTTTTTATACTTCTTCTGCAGCTTAGGAATCTAAATTTTGCTCTGAGCAACTCAATACTGTGCCTATATATTTCCTGTGGAAAAAATAAATTACCAAATGTTTCTGGAAAGGGCGAAGAAAACATCAACTTACCACATTATTTCCAGAAGCTTGTTCTTCAAAAGTTTCAGAATAGAGACTTCTTAAATTTTCCGAAATTGTCTGGCAAGGTACTAGATATTTTTCAAGGAAGGCTTCTGTTTTCCAAATTGAGTTGGCATTGTTGACTAGTTGGTAGTCTGACAAATTTTTAAGGGAAAAATTGATTTTTATAAAGTTGCTTTATATGTTAAGAAATTAAGTAAACCATTAAAAACACTTGCATAAGACACAACATGTCTGAAAATGGGGTCAGAAAACCGTCTTAATACATTAATTCGAGACTTAAAACGAATCGTGTCGCTTAATTTAATTCAGAAAACTCGCTATTATTTTAGTCTTTTCGGCCAAAAACTCCCATTTAATGTTTGTTAAGTACTTTGAAAAGTATTTCAAAAGCTTATTTGTACTAAGATGAGTGACATACCTTTCAAAATTATGAGAATGAAAATAAAGGTTTATGTTTCCTAATTTAGTTAATAATAAATTTCAAATAAAATCAATTTTAGAAAAACATTACTGACAATTAAATCTTTATTTTGAGTTATATAATATTAGTTTTGAATAAACTTCATATTTTAAATTTATCAGGCCGGTCCCCAACGAATTGTTTTCAAAACATGTCAGGGGTCGTCTATAAAGAACGTATGCAAAATTGCTCATTTTTACCACAAAAGTTCGCTATTAATAGCAAAATGAACTTTTTGAAGATAGTTTATCGCACATTTTATCAAACTTTAGGTTTTTGAATTTTTAGAGTTTCGCGTCCATTTTATATTTTCGAGATTATAAGAAAAACTATTCACTTTAGAAGTCCCAACTTCGGCTTTATCATTCATATTTCTTATTATTAACCTATTGCCAAAATTATTTTGAATTTAATTTTTTTATAATTTTCGTAATTGAGAAAAAGAGCCTATAGGGTGCAAATCCGAGTCACTGGACTTGATTGCCGAACTCGATTCTCAAAAGTTGCGATGATTTGTTATTTCCAATTTACTCTAAAACCACAACAAATTGGGAGCCGAAAGTTTGGTATTGGAGAGATATATGATTAATACACAACATATCTGAAAATGGGCCCAGAAAACCGTCTCAATATATTAATTTGAGACTTAAAATGGATCGTGTCCCTTCATTGAAATTCAAATAACTCGATATTATTTTTCTTCAAAAACTCTTACTTAATGCCTGCTACATTTACTGGAAATGTATCAAAAGCTTAGTTAGGCCAAAATCTATGACATAAATGAATTTCAAAGTTATTGTTGCTGTAATTTAAAGTTTGTTTGATAACTCCGTTATTAATGCATTTCAAAGGGTTTAAAGATGTAAACTCTTAATGTTCGTGGTATACGAGATATTGATTAAAGTTTAATATGACTTTATGCTTATAAGAAAGCATTAAAACATTTTATTATTAACTCTATCGGATTAATTTAACTACATGTTATTGTACTATATTTATTGTTTAAAAACATGCACCTTCTGATTAATGGAACCATTTAATTATATGCCATCATTCCTAATTTTTTGTGTTAACTTTTCTGCTTATTGTGTTTCATGGGTCAGTCTACTAGCGGAAGCATGTGCTTCCTTAAGGCTGGCCCTTTGAGTTTTATTTTTTTTGCTGCTCTTTTCAGTTTTTTGTGTTAAATGAAGGAATTAGTATAATAATAAAACTCATTAAATGTTAAAAAAAAAAAATATCTCGGACCGCTCGGAGAGATGGATTCAATAAAGACTTGCATCAGGCCAGCCAGTTGCCCGAAATTGAGCTAGCAAGTTGTTTACATTTCAACCGAAAATAAATAACCCCAGACAAAATAAGTGCAAATAAAATATTTTCATTTTGCCAATTTTTTTATGACACTAAGAAATAAAATTGGAAATTATTTGAATAACATATATTAACGTTTATTTTTACCAAACAATAAGTAATATGTCATATATGAAACAAAACCAAAAGAGATTTTCAAGTAATGACCTTTATTTTATAAAACTAAAAATTCAGACACAAAATAATGTTATGGTTTGCGCGGATTTGGTTAGAGCTTATTTACTGGCGGCCCTTACTCGACCGGCGTCATACGAACACGACAACAAATTGCGTGAGCCCTAACTCAGGAAACCCCCAAACGCAGCAGTTCCACAGAACAAAATTTAAAAATTAATACATCACAAGAACCATGAAACTATCCTCTACAATTTCTATTTTTTAAATTTTCTTGCAACTCCGCCTGCCTGTTTCGTTCACGATGCCAAAAACGACAGTCGGAAGAAATGACCCAGTTAAAAGTTTAGGAAAAATCGCTAGCCGGCGATTATTCTAACTCCAAACGCAGCAGTTCCACTGAACCAAATTTAAAAATTAATACATCAAACGAATCATAAAACTATCCTCTACAATTATGCTCGTTTACATTTTCTTGCAAATCCACCTATTTTGTTCACGATGCCAAAAACAACATGGACCCTTCCGCTGCGTGTTGAGTCAACTTCGCTGCGTGTTGAGTCAACTTCGAACTCGAAACGCAGCAATTCCACTGAATCAATTTTAAAAGTGAATACATTACAAGAATCATGAAACTATCCTCTACAATTTCTATTTTTTAAATTTTCTTGCAATTCCACCTATTTTGTTCACGATGCCAAAAACGACATGGAGTCTCGCGCCCATCTTATATTTTCGAGATTATAAGAAAAACTAATCACTTTAGAAGTCCCAACTTCGGCTTTATCATTCGTACTTCTTATTATTAACCTGTTACCTGAATTATTTTAAATTTCATTTTTTTCATAATTTTCGAAATTGAGAAAAAGAGCCTATAGGGCGCGAACTCGAGTCACTCGACATGATCGCCGAACTCGATTCTCAAAAGTTGCGATGACCTGTTATTTCCAATTTACTCTAAAACCACAGCATATTTGGAGCCGAAAATTTGGTAATGAAGAGATACATTATTAAGACACAACATGTCTGAAAATGGGGTCAGAAAACCGTCTTAATACATTAATTCGAAACTTAAAACGAATCGTGTCGCTTAATTTAATTCAGAAAACTCGCTATTATTTTAGTCTTTTCGGCCAAAAACTCCCATTTAATGTTTGTTAAGTACTTTGAAAAGTATTTCAAAAGCTTATTTGTACTAAGATGCATGACATACCTACATTTCAAAATTATGAGAATGAAAATAAAGGTTTATGTTTCCCAATTTAGTTAATAATAAATTTCAAGTAAAATCAATTTTAGAAAAACATTACTGACAATCAAATCTTTATTTTGAGTCATATAATATTAGTTTTGAATAAACTTCATATTTTAAATTTATCAGGCCGGTCCCCGACGAATTGTTTTCAAAACATGTCAGGGGTCGTCAATAAAGAACGTATGCAAAATTGCTCATTTTTACCACAAAAGTTAGCTATTGATAGCAAAATGAACTTTTTGAAGATATTTTATCACACATTTGATCAAACTTTAGGTTTTTGAATTTTTAGAGTTTCGTGTCCATTTTATATTTTCGAGATTATAAGAAAAGCTATTCACTTTAGAAGTCCCAACTTCGGCTAAGAAATAAAATTTGCAATTATTTGAGTAACATATTTTAACGTTTTTTTTTACCACACAATAAGTCATATGTCATATATGAAACAAAACCAAAAGAGATTCTCAAGTAATGACCTTTATTTTATAAAACTAAATTATTGCCACATTGTTCATAGGCGAGCAAAAGTGCGTGACGTTTGAAGGGAAACAAGTCTGAAAATATGCGTCCAATATGAGTTTGAGGTCATGATTGTTAAAGTTTAGGTTATTGTGAATCGAATGAGACATAAATTGTTACATATAGTTGAGTTTTAGATTTCGAATTATTGCTTCGATTATTGCCACATTGTTCATAGGCGAGCAAAAGTGCGTGACGTTTGAAGGGAAACAAGTCTGAAAATATGCGTCCAATATGAGTTTGAGGTCACGATTGTTAAAGTTTAGATTATTGTGAATCGAATGAGACATAAATTGTTACATATAGTTGAGTTTTAGATTTCGAATTATTGCTTCGATTATTGCCACATTGTTCATAGGCGAGCAAAAGTGCGTGACGTTTGAAGGGAAACAAGTCTGAAAATATGCGTCCAATATGAGTTTGAGGTCATGATTGTTAAAGTTTAGGTTATTGTGAATCGAATGAGACATGACTGAAAGTTCATTTTTGTTAAAGTTTAGGTTATTGTGAAAAGAATGAGACATAAATTGTTAAATATAGTTGAGTTTTAGATTTTGAATTATTGATTCGATTATTGCCCGGCTGCGTAATATCTAGGCTTTTTAACAATGGTAATTTTCGCCCGGCTAGCTTTATGCAAGTATTAAAAACACTCACCAATTATGGCCAGCCAATCGTGCCTGTTTCGATGCTCCTGGATTAAAACATTCTCGTTATCCATGAAGGTAGGATCCAGACACCAGCTCCGAAACTCGATAATCCACCCACAATAAGAACACCAATACTCGTTTGTAACTAACCGGATGTCCGAAATTGAGCTAGCGGGTTGTATTTGAACCGAAATATGCTGTAAATAAATATAAATAAAATAATTTTGCAATGACACTAAGAAATAAAATTTTAAAATATTTGATTAACATATTTCAACGGTAAACGAATGCTTTTTTGTTTGACTTGTGTAGTAAAACCAGATAGTCCACCCCCCCCCCCCCCAAAAAAAAAAACCTCGCCACCCAAAGAAGAGTATAAAAAAGAGGACATGAAACTTGTACTTTTAGTACAATTGAACAGGATGAAATTGGGACCGATTTCTTGCCGACACTATCGGGCATTACACCTCCACCTGTCAGAAACAGTTGAAAGTGTCATTTTTGGTCATATTGTTGCATAAACGTTGCTGATGGATCACTCCGTGGCTTTGCAAAAAACGCATTGCCTTCTCCTTGTCATGAACGAGAGTCGAAAGCGTCAGGAAGTTCATTTCAGGTTTTACGTCCGAACGTAGAACATTTTTGTACAAAATGAGCCTAAAGGCGGACAAGAAGCTGTTTTTAATAGGCGTTTAAATATGGGCTGAATTTTGTATTCCAGCAAGACAATGCTCCTATCCACACCTCGAAAGTGACGAGACACTTCTTCCAGGGGAAAACATTTGAGTTGGCCAGCTCGTTCACCGGAACTCAATCCTATTGAAAATGCTTGGGGTGAGTTATCACAAGAAGTTTATAAAGATGGAAGACATTTTCACTCAAAATTAGAGCTGGGAGATGCTATCATGACCAACTAGAAGGAGAAGAAATTGGACTACTTAAGAAAATTGTTTTCGTCTAAGAATAGCAGATGCTTCGAAATAATAGAAGAACATGGAAATATAATTTCATATTGAATCACTTTTTGTGCCGAAAATAAATTTCTGACTTATTATTGACTTTCAGCCCCATATTCCTATCATTTTTGGGTGCCACAAAAACGCATTTTCGTTAATTAATATGAAATTAAGACTCAATAAAATTTTTATAAATAAATATATAAACACTATTTACATAACATTCTAAAATTTGAGTAATTTTCTTGATATATAACATGATTTATCATAAAAAAAATTTACTATTTCCTATCTATATTGGGCGGAGAGTAGATGTGATAAAATCGCTTAGTTTGGTGCGCAGGTAATGCCATTACCTTTATCAAAATATTGCATGTTCAGATTCATTTACAATCTGTGGTCAACATTTTAGTACAGAAGATAAAGTTAAATTTGATCTCGTAAATTTCACAAACATCGATAGAATTATGCCAAGCTTCGCTTTCGCACTTGAATTGTACTATTCTAATTGACGCTTTGAAAGATGATCATTTGCAGGATCATAAACCCGGACATTATAATTGTTTTATGGATTTTCTGAAGGCTTGATCTAAATTAGTTCTCCGTTCACTATAGACGCTTTACGTTTTCACTATAGATGCTTTACGTCGGCTGAGTTCAAGAGGCCATACCACAATCGACCTCAAGTTTTAGGACCGAAGTTTGGAATTTCGAAAATATAGGATTTTTTTAGGACCAAAACCAGCATTTTTCAAATGTTAGGACATTTTTGGACCTCCACGAAGCATGAATTTATTAAAATCATAAAAATCTAAGAAAAATTCACCAATAAAGCGATTCAAACTCGTGTCATAAATTTAGACTAAGTTCCGTAATCAAAACGACTCGCTTCTTTCCCCTGTAATTAAAAAAATTATTTTTTATTTGTTGTCATATTATTTAATAACGTAGCAAAACAAAGTGCAGATATCTTATGTCATTAACTTTTTCTTGATCAGTTTTTAACAGCGATTTCAAATCTGGAAACAGTTTCCTCTAACTACTTAAATAGGAGTGTATGATACTAGATTCGGCCTACTATATGCAATATGTGTAATACATACTTATATAATATTTATACAATGTTGAACCTTTATTAACCCATCAATGTCCAAATTTTGCAACATTATGTGATTTTTCCAAAATTACAAAAAATGATGTAAAAAAGAGAGAACACCCACAATAAATGAATCAAATGGTAAGCATAAAGATAATAATAAATAACTAAATAATAATAATATCACTATAAATAAAAATTATAACATGTAAATATTGCGTATATATATTATAATATTTCGAGAATGGGGGGTAATGAAGACAAATGGTTTACGTATTCAAAATCAGCTTATGTAAATTGACTAAAATAAATATCGGATAATATGAAAGGTTTTTTCGTGTTCGGTGTGATTTTATAGGAGAGATAAAATTTAAAAGTTCAAAATATTAAGAGAGCAAACAAAAATATGGCATTTTTTTTTATATTTAACGCAACTTACTCAAATGTTTGAGGGTACAGTTCAAAGGACTCGGAGATTTTTTTCGCCAGTTGTTTGTGCGGATTTTTTTCAATGAAATCCAACATGAATTCATTCAGTTTTTTTATCTCAAGTTGATTATAATTATTGAACTAGAAATTGTAGTAATATTATCATGTGGTTATTGCAAACGTTATATATTTTGATGTAATTGTAATGATACTATAATTGTTGTTATTCAGTGTCATCGTAAATGATAAATATTGTAACTCACCGGTAACTTCTTGCAGCGATCCATAGCCTATCGTTAAATAAAACATTGATTAGCTAACATTCACGGTCGCAATGAAATTATTTGAAAATTTTTAAGGTATACTTTATACAGAGATACAGAACAGTAGAATAAAAGAGTTTCTATAAAATGACAAAAAAATAGAATATTTACAATGTCACCAATAGGAGCCAAACTGCACATCCTAGAAATAAACTTTCTGAAACACAGTTAATGTTTAATTTATTTGATGTTTATTGCAATATGTTTTAAAACATTTTTTTTACATTTTGAAATCCGCTGAAAACTTATCCATGTCGATATTACTCAGCGCGAACCTGGTCAAGTTAATTATTTCAAATTAATGATGTTTTTAACGAGGTACTTTAAATATGATCAACTTACATTATTCTCTTCAAATGTTTCAACCTAATTTCATAATCCAGACATTTGATCAGCATCTTTAAGTATTTAAATGTAATTTAAAGACAACAGTAGTGGCGCGTCTAAAAGGATAAAGTCTAAAGCAGCAAGGCACTTAATTCGGAGATGGGAGAAACATTTGACTGGTAGTTATGCAGGCCGAAAAATAATGTAAGTAAACATTTAATTTTAAGGTTAAATACATTAAATTTGGCTTTGTCTGCATCATGTCACTCCCTGGATCCGACACTAATCTTTTAATAAATTAATCTACGTCCAAGGAATACTAGCTCAGCTGGAGCCATAACACAACTCAAAACGTTTACATTTTTTGTTGGTGGAAATGGAAGATATAGACTCTTTGGTGATTATATACATAATAAGTACACATACCTCTTCCACTTTTCTTGGATCAATCCAGTCAACATTAATTAACATGTTATCTATCAAATGCACAGCGATTTTTTCAGCTTCGTACTTCAGTCGCTCTCTCTCAGGGAGGCTTAACAGCTCCTGAACGTAATTTTGGCTTTCCATCTGGAAATAAAAAGACACGTTTCTGACCATCAAATGTGATTTTAATGGAATCTTGTTTGAGCTTTTTTATAATAACAAGAGGTTAAAAAAAATAATAATCATAATCTGAATAAGTGGTTAGTAATGTAGTCACTTTAATAAATACCAATGATAAAATAAAGTCTCACCTCAATATCTTCGCAATTCTTGATTAATTTCTGTGTAATGAAGCAGCTTCCCAAAAAAGCCCTGAAAGTCGTTTTTGTCTCAAAACCTGTTCTCCATCTAAACAATAAATTAATGTCTTATTAAATAATTAAATTATTAAATAATTAGAATCTATAACAATAAACAAAATAACTACGTCTGACATTTCACATTTGGAGATATCCGAGTGACATGGTGCTATGTAGCAATTCATGTCTTTAACCAGACCCGGCATTTTATCATCATATTGGTTTAACGGAAACTCTTGCAAAGATCTGAAATAATTACAAAATTTTAAATATTCTATTTCATGAACCTCATGAGTATCAATAATTTTAAATGGTTGTCCAATAATTTCATTTTAGTTTCAGCTTTAATCATTTTGAAAAACATTAAAACAAAATTTGACAAAATCCTCCCGAATGATTAGTAAAAAGCAAATTAGTCAGTCAAACTGGATGCCTGACAGCGTCATGCTAAGATTTGGACCGTGGCCTTTCCGAGTTGTCCAATTCAAACTGTATTTTGAAAGACATGAACATGATAGCTGCGCTGAGATTGTTCTGAATGAGTTATAGAATGTTACATCACCGATCAGGATTTCACTTGGTTATTAGACAATTTCATGTTTTAGACTTAATGGCGTTTTGAGAAAAATTTAATGAAATAATCCTGCTTGTACTCTAACCTGATTTCTTTGTTTCCCTTTCGGACGGCATCCATAATTTCTATTAAGATGCAATTTGAGTACCTTTCATCAGAAACATGACCAAGGTTTAAATGTCTGAGATTGTTAAAGGATTTTATAACTTTAAGGGTCTTTAAGGTAAATGGAGCTTCCCTTAGGTCTAGGCGTTCCAAATACTCCCGATCGATGTTCAAAGGTAGCATTTCAAGCTCTCCACTGAAGGACAAGCGTTTCAATCGAAAACGTGGAAGGCCTTTAAAATATTCAGGAGGCGCTTCGCTCGTATTTTGCTCTTTGCATTTGCTGGAAATCATTGTCGCAAAAAGTTACATACGTATTTATATTAATATCTCAAAGCAAGCCAACATCGAAATAAGACAATTCCATTAATAAAAATATGGGAAATCCATGTGAAAGGATATGATTCCATAACCTCCAACTTCATTGCCAGATTCTAAGGACTTACCAAGTCAAACTCAAATCCAGATTTTCCAAAGATCCGACAACACCCGACAAGCATTCGGATATTTCCCGCACGTCCGAGTACATGATGTTAACACTAAGACTTTTCATTGTCGGTATTTGCTCGCAGATGAATCTGACATTCTCAGGTCTCATAACGACACGTTCAGTGAAATAACTGAGATTTTTCCATTGAAGTTTCTTCAAATTATCGACGCATGGAAGCAATTCTTCAGGCAGAATTCGCCAGCACATTTCCTTACTTTTCATGAGTATATTGTCAAACAATCCCTGTGGCAGATATATGCCGCTCAGTGATTCTGTCGAATACAATTATTTCATGAATTAACATAAATTCAAAGTAATTTTAAATCCGTTAACAGTGATTCGAGAGGTATAGGGCCAGCTAAAATTATAACAACAACCGATGTTGTGTGTGATCGTGGAAGTGACATGCTTGTCAAATACATTTCTTTTTACTTTTCCGATTATTTACCTTCTTTAACTTTGAATGACTTTGTTTGACTTTTCTCGGAGAATATTTTGGAAAAGCTGAAAACTGTTTGTTCCAATAAGATGTCCCGGAGTGATTTCATTCTTTTGACGGATGTTGTCGAATGTTGATTGAATAAGAGCGATGTATAAATGCCGCTATAACGAGTGAAGTACTTAATATGAGTGATAACGAACTCATTTAAATAATTGTTACTTACAATCAAAAAGATTTTAACTAAGGTTAATAAAAGCTTTAACATGGCGTTTTACGTTTGCAAAAATATATTTATATGACATTTTAATAGACATGTTGAAGATAAATCTTACAAAAATTCATACTCAAATTTTAAAAACGGACTCAAAGATTTCAAAAAAGCAAACGCTGGAGTACAATTTTACCCCCCCCCCCCCCCCCCCCTTGGGGATCAAAGGGTTAATTGGAATAAAAAAATTAAATGCCTGATCGGATGCGCGATATTTACATGAAATTATAATATTTACTTTAAGCCCTAAATGTTCGATCATATCATCATTTGATGAAAGCGGAAGTGGCTTTTTCACTTGTCTTTCTTTGCTATCCTTTGGTTCCCTGTACAAATTTTTTTATTACTTCTGCTATCTAAACTTTTGTTAAAGTTACAATTATTAAATTTAGCCCATTCGTTATCTTCGGTTTGCAATATAAACAAAATTTAGGGAGTACTCTGATCTATAGCGAAATGTCAGAAAGTATATTTTTTAAAAAGATAGTTCAAGAAGTTTATGAATTCGAATTTTCGCACAACGCTCCGTTTTTCGGCAAATCGGCTTTGAGCATCGGCCCATTGTACTAAATTTTCCGTTATATATATAATTTTGATTCTAGCTCTCTCCGTTCCTGAGATAAAGCCGTTCAAGAAGTTTACTAAAAGTTTGCCAACTTCACCTTATGTAAAAAAAAAAACCACATAACATAGCAAGTTACAAACTTTGAACAATTATCGTGTATGTGTCAAACAAATTTATTCCAGCTGAACAAAACCTTTATTAGGCACAACATATTCTCTGCAAGTTGGCTAACCTTAATTCACATAAAAAAATGTTCACATCAGAACCCAAACTACAGATCCAATGGTGAAACCTACCCGTGGAGCATTTAGCCCCGATCTCATCTGTCCTTTGTGCGAAAATATTAAAAAACGGCTTTTTGCTTATTTTCTGTAGAAATTGCTTTAAGATCACATTAGAGGTTTCTCGACCGTTTTAAAATTAATTTATAAACCTGAAAACTTAGGGCTCTTTCAGATTTATTGACTTTTGAAAATGTTTAAGTCCTCTAGTTTAGTCGTCATCCTCCTGGCAAATTTGAAATCTATTACAATGCCGTTTTATTATTCTAGACAATAAATTCAAGGTTTCGAAGTCCAATGCTTGTCTTTGTTTTTCTAATAAACAACTCATGACTGCTTAGGCGGTGTTCGTTTCGTTGTTTCATGTTGCGCGTAAAGAATGGCAGAGGTTCGATTTGAAGATGATTTGACTTCATGCATAGGACCGAACAATGTAGCAGAAATGGTGAACATTCAACAGCAAATGTATGGTTTTTTATTAATTATTTTTGAGATTCGCCAACTTCCTGATCAACATTGGCTTTTAATGGTAACAGAGATCTGATTAGATAGAATTGCTTTTCCACAGGCTGACACGTTATGAAAAAACAAATGAGATGCTGCTGAATTTCAATAGACTGTCTCACAGCCGTTTCACAGAGATGGAGTCTCAGTTTAAGAAACATTTGATTCTGTTAACTAATTCCAAAAAAGACCTAGATTCTATCTTTAAGCGAATAAGGTTAGCGTTATTTATTTATGCTCTCAAGTAAATTGTTTTTTTTAAATGCACAATATAATTGTAGGCTGTTGAAAAAGAGACTTAGTAGAAGCTACCCAATGGAATTTGAAGGTGAGACTTATAATTTGAAGTACATTTTTAGTTACAGTAAAATAATTTAAGCCAAGTATATTAAATTTGTTATGGTAAAAAAATAAATTGAAATTTATTTTAAAGTGAAGGATTTGTTTTTCAGCATGCACCCAAGTTTATGAAGTTCCTGATGACTGTGATAGATGTTAAAAATTGACTTTATTGAAAAATCTTGGATTTTATTTGGTAAATATTGTGATTGATATTTATTGGTGAAGTCTGTGTTTACTGTCCATTTCAGCATGTGGGTTTGGGTAGAAAGTACACTACTGTCATGACAATGTAAATGTGGATGTGGTTTGGGAATAGAGTATTCATGATGTGTTGACAGGGCAGCACTTTGAATTATTTTTTTAATGATATTCCCCTTTGATAATGGCCAATTGGGATGACAATTTTGTTTTTGGTGACTGGTCATACATTCTTGAAGGGCTTTGGTCAGACCCTGCTTTTATGACTTCTTGGGAGTTGTGTTGGTTCACAAGTCAGAATCCTGGCACGGATAACTGTGAGAATGCGTGTTTAGTTTTTGGGAAGGGGGGTATGGAGATGCAGTCAAACATGGGGGGTGTCACCACACGTTTATTAAGTCTGAGTGGACCTGCAGCTAAGGATATTTTCGGAGAGAACTCCATAGTTGGATCAATTGCTATCAATCAAGGTGCTTAGTTTATCGTATTGTTGACTTTCCTACATGTTATAACATCCATTGAGATTGGCTAAAAAATAAACAAGTAAATATTATTTTGTGAGAAAAGGCTAAAAAATGTGATTAAATTTATGACCATATTAAAAGTGATGGAAAAATGTTATCATCCTCGACCTCGGCTCTTATTTATTTCGGCCGTTGCAGCGAAGTGAGTTTGGTTCTTGTAGCAAGTGAGGTATCTGGCCTTTTTTTTTGTTGCATAGGATTTTCTATTTAGGCATTAAATGCATTTCGTGCAGAAGATATGTTTTGATTTTGAGTGATTAGTATTTCTTATTAACCGATTTTAAATGATACATAATTTAAAGTTGTGCAAACTATGCGTAATTTTGGAAATGAGGATTTTAACTAATTAAGGGATTAAGAATAAGGGCCGGATGTTCAACGACTCAACTTTCCTATATCACTTTTATTTGACCTCGGAAATATAATTAAAACCAATCATTATTTGGCAAAGCCAAAATGTCCCACATACACAGTGTTGTTTGTGAGCATATTGCATTTAATAGCAGGAATTCAAGACAAATCTCCAGTTTTCAATGCACTTCCCAGAATCAATTGCTTTGGTCATTGCATCATGTGATAAAAATATAATTATGTTAATCAAATTTTCATTAACTTTTTAGATGGTTATTTTTTTAAAACTTTAGAACACCTTATGTCATGAATAATGCTTAAGGAATATCAGCTGCATATAAGTATATTTAGTTATTAATATATTTTTTAAACTGGCAAATTTTGCATTTGTTTTAATGTTTAAAACTTATTTTAAAGTTTTCATTTTGGATTGTTTGCTTTTTTACATTTATTAGTATTTGGTCTAAAAATTTTCTAATATTTCTTTTTATATTTTGTAGTGTTGTTTGATGCTGTGAAGTTCTTTGGTGTTTTGTCATCATTGTCTCTTAGAGCGAGCATGGCTTGGAAGTCAAGTGGATTAAATAATACAAATCTAGTCGAAAATCTGGAAAGTATGCTTAACTGAGTTCAATTATAACAATATTTATTAATGGAGATGCATAAAAAGTATGTTGATGAGAGTTTTAAGTTTATTCCATGTTATTCATGCAACGTAGGAAACGGAATCATAAAAAACCCGAGGGTTGCGGCTGCCATGAAAGCCATAGACAGAGGGTTCTATTCGAAGCATAATCCATACCAAGATTCTCCACAAAGCATTGGATATTCTGTCACTATTAGTGCGCCACATATGGTCAATTTTCCTGAAACATTCACTATTTTATATCTAATTATTTCATTACTGTTAATGAATTGCCTTATTTTTGTGTGATTAGTAGCCATTTTTTGGCTAAAAAAATATAAAAAAATATTATGATTAAATGCATGTAGAAATAATTATAATTTAAATTAATATTAGTTAAAATAATGGTTATTGCTAATTCATTAGCATGCTCATGCTTTGGAGCTCATGGCCGACCATATGAAAGAAGGATCTAAAGTATTGGATGTTGGATCAGGTAGTGGGTACTTGGTCTCATGCATGGCTCACATGGTTTGTGATGCTAGTGATCAGTGGATTACATTTGACATTTCATTGGTTTGAATAAATATTTGGGTCCCCAGGTTGGAAGCACGGGTCTAGCAGTTGGAATTGACCACATCGATGAACTTGTCAAAAACTCTATCGAAAACATCAAGAAAGACCCTGTTGCATCGCAATACCTTCAGGCAGAAAGGATGAAAATCGTGGTGGGCGATGGAAGGAAGGGATACGCTCCATTATCTCCCTACGATGCCATTCACGTCGGTGCGGCTGCCAGTTCAATCCCACAAGAAGTACTCCTTGATTCGTGTACCGACAAAAAGGACTTTGTTGACGAAATATAATTATTGCAGCTAATTGATCAGCTCAAGCCAGGTGGAAGGTTGATTCTTCCTGTTGGACCTGAAGGACACAACCAAGTTTTAATGCAAGTTGACAAGGAGTTAGATGGTAAAATAACACAGCAGAGGCTTATGGGTGTGGTGTATGTGCCTTTAACCAGTAAAGAGAAGCAGTGGCCCAGGTTTGCAAAGCTCCTGTCTGTTTTGAAAAAAGTGCTATGAAAAAATGCATTAACTTCATTTCAGAAGTCATGGTAGAGATTTATGAAATTTGAATTGCAGATGAAAAGTTGAAATGAAAGTGATAGGTTTAGCAACAGCTACAAAAGCTTGAAGTTTTTAAACACAACTTCCCCCTAATAAGTTCTCACTGAGATTTTCATAAATGTTTGTCTTTTCATCTTTTTGTATTCCTGCAATTGTACACAATCCCATAAGTATGACAAATGTGAGCAACGTTTGCAGCCTTTTATTGGCTTCTGAGCTTTTATTTTTTTCTGCCTGATGTAGCCATACGTGCTTGAAAGAGCTCTCCAACGTCTCACGTTTAGTCACGGTTGTGCAAGAAATAAAATAGTTGAATCGTAATTCTGCTTACTCATAGTAAGCGATCTGTATTTTTTGCTGCAACTGTGCATGAAATTTAATTTGATTGCCGAGAATACGCTTTCGTCGAAGAGGTTTGATCGAGCTGAGGACGAAATACTAGTGTGGTGTTTTATTACCTTATGTTGAAATGTTATCTTCATAAAATTTTCAAAGTTTTGAGGTGTTCCTAGATGCTCATCTTTCGACTTTTACGTGGTATTGTCTTTAAAGTTATTCTTTAGTTTAAAGCTGCGCGATTGACTGACTACCGCAATGGCTTTGGAAGGAAGCACCTACTTTCTTTCGACTACCTGCAAATTGATTTAAACTTGCATTTGCAGAAAGCAGGCCATAAGGAATAGAAATAGCGGTTTGTGAACGCGTAAAAGTGAGGGAAACGTCCCGGCCCGGTTCCTTCAATGGAAAATGCGAGGAAATTTATTAGTCGAAATTAAAGGTCGAGTTGAGTTGTGCGCTCCCGCGGAGAGCGTGGCTCGATGATATAGAAAAAAAGGTCTACCCCGGGTGCGAAATTAACAAATCTAATCTTTGAGTATGTCATTTGGCGAACACACTCTAAGAAATATCATTTTCTGCCTAGAGAACAATTGACAAGGTGGCTGGCTGAAGTCGTCTGCTTATTTACATATAAGAAAGGTAAACGACTTATTTTACCAGTCTGGCTCTGGCTGAGACAAAAACCGATGGTGCTATGGTCGCACCTGGCTCTTCGTTAAAATCCCTCTCAGGAAATGTATGTAATTATAAATCCGTGAACTTACAAATCTATACTCTCGGACAAATGCATATCTATCGAGGGCGACATCCGGCCGCTTGGCTATTTCCAATAGTTCGGTTTCTCCATTTATTCCATGTAAGTTTCCACAAGGTTTCCTTAGGTCGGAAAATCTCCTTATCTCCTGACCTATTTCTTGTCCTCGTACGGAGTTCACCTTACGGTTTTGTGAAGATTCGTTCTCTTTGCTGCAATTTTAATGACCACCTTCGCCCCGAGGACCCTATTTATCGAAAGCCATCGGTGTTCTGATCAATTTATGAATGCTTACACAGTCAAATCTCGCTACTATGCCACCTCGCTATTATGCCACTTTTGCTCGGTCCCGACAAAATTCAATACAAAATAAATTTACTATGCCACCCCAACTCTCGCTTCTACGCCACCAGCGTCCTGACAATATTTATCTAACACATGAAGTTAAGTACATATTTCCAGTCGGGGAAGTAATTAAGAGACATTACCTTGTATTTTTAAGACTTGATCAGGTTAATACTTTTCCAGGACTTGTTGGTGAGGGATGATTAAGGAAGGTGATGGAACATTACAGGGAATTTGATTGGAGAAATTGACAAAATTGACTGGGAGTATAAATAGGAATGAGAGGCTGCAATCAAAGCTGGAGTTCTGCGAATCTTTATGAGGGAATTCCCTTGCAAACGAGAAGGCAGAATCTGCCTGACAGCGGCGAAGGAGAAGGCGATGAAACTGGCCGGGCTGTTGCCGGACCTCAAGGCGAGCAACGGTTGGCTGGACAATCTCAAGAAGCGCTACGGCATCACTTTCAAGACAGTGCAGTGCGAAGCTGGAGCGGTGGATTCGCAAGTCCAGTGTGATGCAAGAGTGCATTCGGCTAGACAACGAGACGCACGATATCCAATGATTATTGAGAGCTTTAGACTGAGCTGATGGATAGCTTGAGAAAATAAAATCGTTTTTTTTTTACAATAATGCCGTTATTATTTGATAAAATAAGGCCGTTTTTACAAACCTTCGTTATTATGCCACCCTCGCTACTATGCCACTTTTGCTAGGTCCCGACGGGTGGCATAGTAGCGAGATTTGACTGAATACGACTTAGGAATAGAATGTTTTTTAACCAAATACTTTTTCATGCGGATGTAACTCGTATACCTAAAGTACAATTTAATATTTTTAAAAAATATTTAAACAGTTGCTAGATAGATGCTTCTATTTATTTGTCAATATTTGCCATCTTCGATATCATTGAGAGTTTTTTTTTTAGATTTCTGTCAAAGTCATCGGGTTATACAATGAAATGGTTCGAACATCTGAACGTTGGAATGTTTGCATCTCATATTAAAACCATCAGTGATCTGTTCAGCCTCAGCTCTTGCATCTTTAAGACACTTTTGTTGCTGATGATAAATTTTCTAATGATGGAATAAGCAATTTTAAACTTATCCACCATTGAGTACCTACGATATATCACATGGATCTGAAGTGATAATTGATAAAATAAACTAAAAGAAACTACGTGATAATTGTTATATATCGAAAAATATATTAAATGAACATCAAGGTATTGGAAGACCTTGTCTTTTCACCTAAATAAACCATTCCTTAGCGTAGCTTTCGCTGCAGTGATGCTTCACATTGAGAAAAGACTGCGTGCTGACTTGAGGAGGTGGACTGCGTGTGATGAACTTGTTGAATTCTTCCGGAGAAAAAACTTCGGTCTTTTTTGTTTTCGAGCATTTCTTGGCCACGTACAGCATGACGATGACGAGGACAATCGAACTCGTCGAGATTCCTATAGTTAGCAGGACATTTGTGATCATCGAAGACACCAAATGGTCTGGAACTGCGTAGTTGTAGTTTTCCTGAACGACCTCGACTTCTTTTCCGTAGAACTTTCTGACTATTAAACTATCGTCCGCGATCGAACTTTGTCTAAAATTGCTTTCCAGAGTAAAAAGCCGTTCGACGATGTGTTTTTCAGATTTGAAATTCGTCGATTGAGTGGATTTCAATGAATCTCCTATGGGGCTCGAAAGATCCCAACATGTCGAGGCATTGCAGAAATCCTTTGGTCTCCGCGTACTACTGATGGCCTTCCATGTTATTTTTCTTAAAATAAATTGATATTTCAAAAATGTAATCGTTCACGAATTTAAATGCGAATCTTGCCTCAAGGAGGAAGGATAAACAAATGAATCGTCAGACAAATTGTGTCCACAAAATTCTGGAATTGAATCGTAAAAATCATCACATTCGCCCCCAGACAAAGTAGGAACGATGATATCGTCGTCAGCCACCTATGCGAAATTTACAGAAATTCATCTTGACCTGTTGACAGTTCATCTGACTGTATTTAACTTACCAAGCGGTTGATGCTGGGATATGTTGGCAAACGTTCTGTACGCGAAAAATAAGTCCTGTCTTTATGAATTTCTTTATGTCTATAAAATATAAAAGTGTATTTGCATGATATTATGACTAATTTATGAAATAAATATCAAATATGAAATAATATCGTCATTACTTCTGCCCCGACAAATTCTTCCGACTGCTGAAATTTCCAAACGCGATGATACTACTGTGATTCCTGATAACCATGTCGAAGATAAACAACTTGTTGACAAACAAACCTGTTGTAATTTATTAAATTAAAATTAAAACGTCCAACTAGGTACTTATTAAATTAATATTACGTTAACAAAATTATTTTATGCTATTGAGTTATCTTGAGTTATAAATCAGGATACGGATTCCCAAACATTTCAGGTTTAGATAGGGTTATTAAGGAAGAGCTAAACTAGCAACAACTGTTGATAATAAATAATAACTATTATGTAAATGTGAAAATTATGTTAACATAATTATGTTAATTATGTTTACATATTTACATATTGCCATTAATAAGAATAATTAGGAAATTCTGAAAAAACCCGTCCATCACCTAAGTATCTGGTAATAAACAAATATACATTTTAAATAATTACTTTATAAAATCATTCGATGGCATACATTACTGTAATTATTATGTGCAAGTGTTATGAAGTCACTTTGTTCAGATTTGATAACCGGGCAGGACACGTAGACATTCCCAGCAAAACTTAAACGTCTATAAGGAATTAGGTAATTTATTTTATTTACTACCATATTAACATTTAATAATGATGTTATTATCATTATTAAATGTTATGATTAAATGTTATGATAATAACATCATTATTAAATGTTATTATCGTTATATTATGATGTAAAATATGGATTATTATAATAGTATTTCGAAAATTCTAAGATTGAGCTGAAATACAATCTCCGGATCGCAATATTTTTGTCAGAAATATTAGCAGAGTAGTAGCACTTAGGCAATCAACTGTAAGAATGGATTTTTATTTTAAAAAGTTAATAAATAAAAACTAATTTTTTCGGCTAAATTTATTCGTTTGACTCGTTTGAATCACAACTGGAAACATATTTATTTATTTGTTTGTTTATTTATTTATTTGTTTATTTGTTTGTTTATTTATTTATTTAATATTAATGATTTTTGTGAACAGATTAATGGCACGCATTCCTCTATCTAAATCATTTGAATGAATATATTGTATTTTTATTTTTATTGTAACTCCCTTATTCAGTTGCTTGAATCATTACCGATCAGATGTTTGCTGTGTGAAGTTATGCATAACGGCATTTATCACGTACCTCTACATAATCTACGGAACTTTAGGTGAACTTTATAAACTTATGACCTTTAAACGCTGAAAGTGATCGTAAAATTCGATCGATCAATAATTAAATCCTAAAATTAACCGAGGATTTATTGATTAATTGAAATTATTGCATGTAATTAATTGCAGTTAAAAGTAAACCTGTAATTAATCCGTTGAATTCATTTCTTAAATCGGATCCACGTTGCATTCCACCGACGATGATCCTCGCCTGTTTGTGAAATACCTCGTCCTGGTGGTATTCTAAAAGTTAAATTAATTAAAAACCTTTCTTTTATATTTTCTTTTTACAGAAGTACGTGCTTGAATATAATTTCTCATTATTACTTATATTTAAATGGCCTCGTGCAGTGAAATTCTTAAGAAAACTTTTTCCCCATTATTCGACAGTACAAATAACATTAACACATTCCGTTAACACGAGTCGTAACCCGATCTGTTGAGATGTTGAGTTGGGTTGTTGTCGATTTGCAAGGTCAGTCGAGAACCGACTCTGAAGAACTTGACGACGTGGTATTCGCCGTCAGAGATCTTCTGAGAAGCAATCATTTCGCTCAATTTCCTGTTGATCATCACCCACACGTGTATCTTTCCTGACAGCTAAGAAGTTTATTTTTAATTAAGTATAAATATTATTATTTATCAGTCAATTATTAATTCATTCGGTTTCTGACCAAAGATATTTTGATTATGTTCGTGAAGTGGTCATCGGCCAGAATGACCAGAGAACCATTGCTTCGAAGAGTTTTTATTCCAAAGACAATGACATCCTCGATGTTGTCTGGTCTTTCGAAAGGTGAGAATCGGAAAACGATGACATCCCCAGAGGAAAAATTGAAGGCTTCACTTTCTGTTTGAATGTTGTTTGTTTATTAAGTGCCGATTTTCAAATATGTTTCATTATTAATGCACTGCATTTGTCAGCTAATTCTCCATCACAAATAAAAAAAAAGATTGAAATCCATGTTGAGATTAAATGTTGTTTATCTAGCTAGCGCCACATGCATAGGCGCTTTGCCCCTTTCATGTAGCGCTTTTCCGAGGGCGTTTGAGGCAAGCTTATGAGGCACGATTATGAATTAAGCAAGTACATCAAGTTGAAAGTCAATTAATAAATGAAATAAAAGAATTAATAAAAATCAATATTAGTAAAACGGATGATAAATTAATACTATCGATGCAAATAAAAAATATCTTTGCTTTGTGTATTTAATTCAACGTATTACCTTCATCGCAAAAACGTCCGGTATAAGTGGTAAGCTTGCAGTCGCACGCACCGCTCCTGCAAATTCCCCCGTTTCGACATCCGCACAAGTTCTCGTGTGGAAAATATTCTTTAATAATTTAAAAATAATAATAATTTTTAATTAAACATTTTCTAGCGAACGTTGTGACAACTTTTCGGAAAGCTTGATTTAGTTGAAGTCGGGAGTGCTCAGGAGATGGCACAATAATTGCCGATAACAATTATTTTAGAAGGCTAACTTGAGTTAACAAAGCCAATAAGGTTGGCATGTCTTCACACGTTCATTTGCAAGGAAAGCATTTAATTAGCGTCAAATATGCATGCTCCGACTATTAAAGAAGGTATCTTAGAGACAATTAGACGCGCTGGAATTTATGGCTAAGCACGTTTTCAAGGATTCCTGACGTCGCTTAAATTTGCAGATTTTGTTGCCAGAAATTAAAATCAAAAGAATACAATATAAAAAGAAAAAAACCAAATAAACTTTTAACGCATTTAATGAATAATAATATTAATTATCGATATTTTAATCAGGATTTAAGATGAGAAAAAGGGTTTTTTTTTAAAAAATATTTCAAGTTTTTAAAGAAACCCAACCAAACCTGCGATTGACTTGGATTCTCCCTCTTCTGAAGAATTTGAGAAATTAATTATTTAATAATACTATTAATTAATAATTAATTACATAAAAAAAGAAAAACAAACATCGTCAGAAACTTTCTAAACGACTTACCATCGCATCCGTAAACAATTTGATCCTTGAACTTCTCGTCGAGTAGAGTGTTGTTCATGACGAGGGACCAAGGATTTCCGTCGAGATCGATGGAGGACATGCAGCCCACGTAGCCATCTGTCGACCGAACGGCATCGGGAAGGACGCCGTACATGTAACCAGACGTGCCTCCGATGTGCACCTCGCAGTCGGCATCTTCCGCCTCGAGAAAAGTCTTTCCAGAGGTGTAGGAAGGACCTGCCGAGTCGTCAACTCTGAGGATGTTTTGGTGGAATGAGGGTCTTTGTATGTGAACCTCGTGGATCCTCCCGTCAGACACGTTCAGTGGTCTCTGGAGTACCTTCGTCTCGCTGTCCATTTTGAAGATGTACCTGATGAATATTCAAATCGCGTTGTGCATATGCGCGTGTCGGTTAGATGCAAGTAAGCATTGATTGAGGAATGTCTTGCGAACAAATGCGATCATTCTGACCTGATTTTGCCGTGGTGTAACTCGATGCAGAAGAGAAATGATTGTTTCTCGTCTTTGGCCAGCATTATCAAACCGGTCAACATCTTCGTTTTGATCTGAACAGCATTGCACTTTATTCAATCCGACCTCAAACGTTCACAAATCGTAAATATTTTTTTAACAAGAACCTGGAAATAGATACTAAATGAGGACTTGGACAGTCGAATGTTTGTTCGAAAGAAGGACTGGAACGACCGGAAGTGGATCGGGAAGGAGATGCTGAGGTCCTTCTTATCCGCCAACAATCCTTCCGAAGCAATTCGTTTTCCTGAAAAAAATTACGTTCAGTACATAATCGACTTTAAGTGAAGATGCCAAGCAAGATGTTCTAAATCGTCAGGCACAAGTCCCGAGGGAGTTGTGCTTAGGAATGTCTAATTCGGAATCAGTCAACGGGATCTAATTAAAATTTCTCTTGCGTAAAAATCACGATTCCAAGCCTGGATGACGACAGCTTGTGCAACCGTTGAAAACAATTCGACGATCTCAAAACCAAGCGACTGATCAATCAACCGTCGAAACGGCCTGTATTGTTTTTCTCATCGACAACGTTCAAATGAGCAAATGTTGCTTAATGTAAAACGAAAAGGATCCTTTCGAAACATTTGTCATTGTCAAAGATGTCTTGCCGGTAACCTCTGAGTGACCTTTTTTTTGGGACTGACAAAGAATAGTGACCGTCATTGCTGCTTTGCTTACATCCTGTTGTCATAATTTTAATCGTGGTCCAAATTAATTTTATTAATCCAATCACTGCCATTCATAAAGTCAAATTATGTTCACATTAGCAGGAAGAATGCTTAATTCCGAGCGATTGTCAGTATCTTTTATGGCCTCATTCACTATGCGTGGTCCACCCCTGCTTGCCACCTCTCAAAAACGACAATCAATTCGCTAACGAGGGGAATACTAAACAGTTCCAGATTGGTCAGCCGATCTACGTGATGGATGTTTCCAAACTTTTTAAATTCAATAAACAAAATCTCCTTTTACTCGAAGAATTTTAACTATCAGTTTGTGGCCAAGCGAATGCTTTGCCCGAAAAATGTAATTCTTAAAATACCTGGTCCAGAATCTACGTCCACAGAAATGTTGAAGCTTCTAATTTCGTGGTTGATTAGGAGAAAAAGGGCAGTCAGCATGCAGGTCAATGTCATTTTAATTCTCCATTCAGACAAAGATTAACATCAAAGCGAAAAATTTCTAAACTGCGTTGATTCCTTCCCTCATTTTTATACTCCAATCCTTGAGCGGTGCGCACTAATCTCCTATTGGAAATATCCCACCACTGAATACCACCAACAAAGTGGAAGATCTTTGCAGCAAATTCTGGTTCCAGACTATTTAATTCATCTTTTGAGTCAAAAAAACGTTATCCAAAAATAACGAAAATGTTTTAATTTTAATTTTTCTTCACAAAAAGATCCGTGAGACAAAATTCGACGATTTTTCTCTACATGAGATCACCCCTAAGGACTCTTGTAATTTGTCGCGAATTGATATCAATATTGTTTTATTATAACTTTAAACTAAAATAGTTCTTAACTGAAGCCACACATTTCGAACTAGTTTCTAAATAAAGCCTTAAGGAATACTTGAATATGTCATCAATTGACTCATACAAAAGGCATTAAAAAGAAAGCACTTGTTGCTTCTGATATCTCGAGAAGATAGAAACAGCAATCATTACATTACAAACCATTACAAGATCCCCAAAAATCTCATGTATCTGAAATTAATCATTCCCCAAAAATCCAAAATTCGTTTTGAACAGTTGAACGATAAATATTATTGATGTCTCAATAAAATTCGATTAAACGTTTAAATGAACATTTAATTCTATCCCTATCAAGAATACCGTTGCATTTCAATTGCTAAATTTAAATATTTTAAATATATTAAATATAAAAACCATTTCCTTTGAATATTATCCATTTATTCATTTCTGTCGCTTGGATATGAATAAGTAATGAGAGAATAACGTCAAAATATAGGAATAATAAATTAATAGAAGAACTGCCGACAAATTGAGAAAGAATGAAATTCAATATTTTTTAAGACATGTTCCCAAGAGCTTGATTTCGCTTCTTTAAACCTCACTTTTACGTGCTAAAGATCTCCGAAATATATTTGGAAATGGAGATATTCTGGGGGACATTTTGGATCAGTTTTTTTTTTTATTTCATTAATATTTGTTTTACTATAACAGCAAATATTCTGCTTAACAAGTTTTAACAAATGATTAATTCAATAAATTGCTAAAAAATAAATATTTCACCAAAAGAGACAAACAAAATAATCATTTGACGAAACAAATTACATTGTACTTGATGGTATAGTTATTTAAAACATTGCTCCAAAACCATCAGATTTGATTGGTTAATTCTAATACGTAATACCTTTGATTTAATTCCAAAACGAGACCTTATTCTTAAATAAAGTCCTGCCACGTCTGACCCAGTTAAATTCTTTCACCTGAGACTATCATACTCATCCAGTCATGGTTCCCTTTGACTCCAAAGTCTTTCCATGCGCCAGTCATTCAACTCCGGAGTTTGTCTTTTCATATCAAACTTTAGCTAAATTTATAATTTAAGAACCTCATTATAGACATTAAAATATAATTTGCTAACATGAATATTCTCCTCGTGAAGCCAATCGAATGGGTCAGATCTGATGAGAGATGATTCTGTTCCTAGAAGTCTATATGACAAAATTTGAATTTCAACATCTCTTATGGGTATTTTTTGTTTCATCATTTTAACAACATTTTTAGACAAATCAGTAATTAATATTATTTCAAAGCTAAATTTCTCTTGGCTGCGTAATTTACAAGTATAACTGAAACTGAAATGAATTTTGCTGAAGTGAAAGTAGCGATTGCTACACTAAAAAAGGTGCTAATTTGCTGAACATTTCATGAAGACATGTTATAAAGTTATAAGGAAACTATCCTTTAAAAATTGATGACGTAATATTATTTCTAACGTGAAAGCCCAAAATGTCACGACATCAACGTTCAGTGAACCATCGTCGTCAAATATTAATTTTCGAAATTAATTGTGGAATTTGAAGACCAATAATTACCACTTGAGGTTGTCAATTCATTCTTCAACGGTTTGATTTCAAGAAATATTTTAACAACAAATAGGCCCAATAGGCTGTACTTTTACCCAATTGTTATTCGTGCGAATGATTTTGTTTCGCTTTGTTCTCCATGCTTAATTCACACAAATAAATGTGTTAAAATGACTAGAATAAATAAATTAATAGTTTGTTTATTTTTAAATAAATAAATAAGTTAAATTAAAAGCTTTATATGATGTTAGGTTTAGATTAGAAGAATGTTTTAAATGTTTTAAAATAATTCTTTTAACAAACGTGATTTAAGGTAACCTTCAATATGTTAAATACCATGCTGCCTTGGTGCTGACATTCTTTACAATGGCCTGTGATTAAGTCAAGATCATTCATCGCTTGAATGAACATCTGCCTGTAAGCCAGGAAGCCACCGAAAGCGTTGAATTTCAATACCAACGACTTATTATTAAATTCATGTACTCACCACCAACTGCGTTCTAATAAATCGCGTTTAAGTTAAAATTAATTAACTCATTAATTACGTTAATGAGATTTATTATTTGAAGCATTTCAATGTAAAACCCCAAAATCCTTGATTCTAATTTCAGTTTGGCATTAAGTGAGAAAGTCATTCATATTCTCTCTCTCTGTAGAAGTGACTGTTGCTTACTTTTTGAGAAATTGGACACGAGATTCGATTTCTCGTGAATAACTTCTTAAGGCAAATCATTTGAACATGGAATTTCAATCAGTAAATCATTTCTTCCTGAGACAAAAATAGCTACAATCGTGCATATCTGAGACCTTAGATGACGAAAAGATGCAACGAAAGAGGCCACGAACACTTAAGGTAACATCGTCTCAAGTCACGCCTCAAAGAAATGATTGGAATGTTCAACGGGTTCATAAAACATCGAACATGATTTTAAAGGTCAAGAAATTACAAATATTTGTTCTTATAAAAAGTTGCAGAAATGATACGATGTTATAAAATAACTGACGTTATTGATGTCAAAGTATTTCAAAAGAGAAGATGATAAAAAGCATTCTTTCAGATTGCCTCGATACTAAAATAAGGGGTACGAATCAGGAGTTTTTAATAACATCACCAACTATGATAGATTAATGTACGTGGAAATTTGAAACAATCCCCTAACAGCTTATCCTTGTATCGAGTTATACTTGAATTCTTGAAAATTTGAACTCTCAAAGGAAATAATGAATTGCGCGAGTGTTAGAAAGTAAATTAAATATGGCGTCAATGGTGTTCCATAGTCTGCTGAACGAATACAAGAATTATCTAAATCAATGTCGCAAGATCTGAGAAATCTTTTCATTGCTTTTCAATAGAAATCCTTGCCGCAAACGTGCGTATGAATTGTCAGCTAAATTACATGCAGGTCAATTAGGTGATGTAGCAGGTGAGACAAGTTAACGTTCAGAATGCAAGATAAAGTAACAGAAAAAAAACCGCCTCGATTTGCTACTTGTAAAGCTAACAACGTACGTTAAGGTTTCAAACTTGTTATTTTTATTAAACACGAAAGCCGTAAATATTTAGATAATGTCACATGTAGTGAGATAAATATCTTAAGAATTAAAAGTAAACCTCACAGTAATAAGAATACCTTCGAAACACGATGTGGCCATAATTGAATATGGAAAATTACTTGTTACTTAAAATGACGATATAAATATAATAAATTTATTAATGAGCTTTTAATTCTTGCATTGTGCATTACATAACAAGCATTACATGACCAAATTATTTATAGATTTATACTGAATGTCGATCCATTTTGTTAATAAAATTTGTTTTATGTTTTCGTCATGACGAAATAAAATTCACAAATATTTTTCAACACCATCGTTGTTCTCAGGTGAATTAAAGCAATGAAATTATATTTTTAAGTTGTGGATGTGAATTTGACGGGATGTACCTGATATCCGACTGCCGAGTGGTTCCGGTGATGAATTTTCGATTTCTAAAAAAAAAAACTAAACACTTTCGATAGCTTAGATCTGACATCCTATCCGGATCCGTCGACAGACAGATATCCGGAAGATGACCAAAATCCGGCCACCAGTTAAACCTGCTATCCGGTGCACCCAATTAATTTGAAAACATTTCTTCATCAACGAAGATGGTTACGTAACTTCAGATTTCGAAGCAATAGATTCACTCTCACTGAAGTAAACAAGTCTGTCTCGTGTTGTGGTGATTCGTCAGCTCGAACTTCCTTATTATTTACTTTTAACTTTTCAAGTCTCGAACAACTGGGCGTGAACGCACACAATGCCACCTCAACCGACCACAACCGATCAACCATCTTCGATCACCAAAATTTTTCCAAAGATGTGTTTGTCTAGAAGTTTGGAATTTCAAATTTGGTAACCTGTTGTTTTGGTTCGTGAATAATTTGAGATATGCGAGGTTCGCCTCTGTTGATTCTTGCTAAATCGGCTGGAATCGCACAAAAAGAAAAAGATTTCGCTATAATTTTGTTGTCTCAAAAGGAATTCTTGATTTGTTTTTCAGATCGGTATTGCTTCGAGGAAATTAAAAGTAATTCTTAGAGAGAATACTTTTACTGAAGTCTGTTACAGACCCTTCGGTAGAAATGCTATTTTTAGTATTTATTGTCACGCACTTCATGCTTGAACGGCTTTGGGTTGAAAGAACGATCCAAATCAACCGTATAAATTCTAACGGACATAAAAAATTCTTTGGCTTCTCTTAGCGGTAAAATCGCCATGTTAAGGCACTGCTTCATTTTCGTTTCGCTATTTCTTTCTGCCAATTCCCAAAGTAAGCGAATGATTTTATATTTATTTTAATCTTCATTTTGTTTTTTAACGTTTTGATTAAGCGAAAAAGGGGGTAAGTAACATAGAGACAAATGTACATAGAGATTTAAAGTAATTTCTAAATCAGTTCGTTGTCGGGAGGAATAACAAGGCACAAGGCAATCTTACAAGGCTCACTTTGGATCAATTTTAAACGATGTTACTTTTTGCGCCCAACAAAGCTAATTTTATTAAAACTAGAAGCTCTTGAATTGCTTTTATTAATCAATTAACATCAACGGATATTTATGGTTGGAATTTACTGGCAAAACTCTCCCATTGGACCCACAGGCACTGTTTGTTCTCAGTGGAATGAACAACCAAATACGAACACGCCCGGGGGGACTGATATGCCGTTAGCAAGGACTTTGGACGACTGTAAAAATGCCTGCCTGCAGAGTAGCACGGCCTGTCTTTACGGATTTGACTGGAGCACAACTGGCGGCACAGGAACTTTGTGCTGGATTTCCAGGACTAGTGTCACCACCGTGGCACAAGGAGTCTCTCATTACACGTGTCCATGTATGTCCCACTTTTACGATCTTTAGAAATTAATTTGTAAATGTGTCTTCGTTAGTCTTTAGTTATCTGGAAATGTTATTCTTAATTATGAGTTATAGAAAAAACGTCCATTGCATAATTACGAGCATATGGTCGGATCTGATGGCTCATGGGAAATGAATTATTTATACAGCTTATTGTTTTACAGCTATTAAAACAACCCCTGCTACACAAGGTTCGACGACGACTACACTTCCCAGCGGAGCAACTGCCAGGCCAGGTATAAAATTAATTTTGTTTGCAGATATTTTGTTTATCGTCATTTAATTGTTTATCTCAACAAACTAAACTATAAATTAATTCCTCACACAACTTCGAACCGTGAAAATGATAGAGTGAGTACGAAAAAAGTTACGAATCCATGTCGAAAGAAGCCAATAAGAGCCTCGAAGCTTATCGACAGAGATCCTCAGGTTCCCCGAATGTTTCGGTCCTTTGAAATCCCTTACTTTTTCTGGGATTGGGCTGCATCCATGATATCCTTGTCGGTTTATTCCCCCCTAGATTCACACTTTGGCTGTGGGCGACTCTCAATGGCCATCTTATAGCGTCTGTTACTGCCGGGACTGGAACGATTTTGAAAGCTCTTATTGGCTTCTTTGGGTTGCTTTGCAACTACTAGAAGTGTTTCCATCTCGCCTTTGCGAGGCTCTCGTTGGCCTTTTTTTGTCGCTTCTGTACCCATGTTCATGCATCTAGGGACGACAAGGAATTACATGACGGCTTAAATATACCAATATCGAATTAACGATTAAAACATTGCTTTAATTCCAGCATGCTCCTCCACTCTGCAATACACCCAATACCCTGACAGCAACATCCAAGGAAGCGTCAAACAACCGTCCTTGACTCAACTGGACACCTGCCAAAATGGCTGTATGAGTACGAGTTGGTGTTCGGGCATCGATTGGAACTCTGGGGCAGCAGCGGAAGAGAAATGTTGGTTCACCTTGAAATCACAAAATGACATTCAAGTCAACAAATATCCCGGAGTCACTCATTACCATCTCGTTTGCTGTAAGTAATGGCCATTGAAAGGTCACTTTTTGTGAAATGTGTTGCTGTGAAAATGTTTCGAAATAATTGAAATATTTGACGTTTCGATCCCAAAATTATATGGAATTCGTTAAAAATTAATAATTTAATCAATGTTTCTTTATAGCCGGAGGACCGGCAACAGGTAACTATGTTTTTAATGCTTATTTTAGCGAAAGTTTAATTAACTTTTGGTTTTCAATGTAATTAATTTGCTGTTTGAAATTATATTTCTAAATACGTTAATAAAGTAAAATACGACTAATTTATTAGTTCTTGTCGAATTAAATGGTTGTAATGTGATTAATAACAAACGGAATGTATCTTGTTCTAGATTCTAGTGGAGCTGGACAAGCTCCTGCAGGTTTTAAATTTTTTTTTTCATAAAATCGAATAAATAAATAAACAAAATGGAATGATAAAACAGTGCCAATTATCTGTTTAGTGATGTAAGTACAAAATTATTAGATGAAAATGATATTATATTGAAGTAGAGAATGGAATGTGATTATCTTTAACCCATTAAAGTTCAGTCAGTTCGACGTAAAAAGCGCTTCCTGAAAGGTTCGGATTCGATACAAATTATTAAACACATTATTATTAACTTCAGGATGTTCTTGGGTCGAGCTTTCCAATACCAACAGTCCAAATGGTAACCAAGTTCAACAAGCAAATACCCTTGCGGACTGCAAGGCTGCTTGTCTCGCTTCCACAGACAAATGCTCGGGAAATGGCTTCGATTGGAACCCCTCCAACCCCGAAGGGTCGAGATGCTATTTGTCGACCATGTCGGTTCTCAATTCAGGGGCATCTTCAATCACTCACTTTAGCCTCAAATGCAACAGTGAGATTTTTATAGAATGAAAATTTTCAGTTTATTTTATTTTATGAGGTTAAAATTTACAAAAATGTTTTCACTTACATTTACCTTATAAATATTATACTCGAGAATTATAAATCTGCCAGGCACCACCTCCTTGTACGTTACATCAACTCCGGCCGGAAGTAAATAATATTTCTATTCTTTAAATTAATATTTGTTATTAATGTTAATTGAATAAGTACCGTTTTAACCGTTCAGAAATTATCTCAAATTCTACCATTGAAACATTTAAAATGAGCAGGTTATTCCTGTTCGTGGAATGCATTGAACGATACCAACAGTCCTGGAGGGGCGCTCCAGTCGACGTTGGCGACGTTCGAACAATGCAGAGACACTTGTCTCCAGTTGAGGAATTCTTCATGCATGTTTGGATTCGATTGGAATCCAACCGTGCCTCAAGGATCGAGGTGCTGGTTTTCCACGTCGAAAACCACGGCATCTTATCCCGGAGTCACTCATTACAATGCCCAGTGCAGTTCGGGTAAGTGAAGTTCGTTGGTTTTGATGTTGATGCGATTTGATATTTAGCTAAATAACCGTTAATAAAATTAATCGCACTATATTTTAACCGTTTTTAATTTTTAACCGTTACGGTGACTAATTTGACATTTTTTTAATGAACTTCCAATTTAAATTTAACTTTTTTAAAACTAACTAACCAAACAAACAATAATCACAATAACAATTATGATAATTAAAATTAACTTAAACAACCGGTTAATCAAAATGATGCTCACAAGTTTTCGAAACTTTTATTTAACCTCCTAATACAAGTAACAAAATGCAACACTTTTTGACACGATGTTCTCCTATGCTTTCTTCACCACTTGACTGAAATCCTACTTTCTGATCAACAAACAATTTTCCTGCGATTGAAAATCTTAAAAATCCGGTCCAGATTGTTCTTGGGTTGGTTTGAGTGACACCAACAGTCCCGGTGGTTCCCTGCAAAATTACGTAACGACTTACGAACAGTGCAGAGACACGTGCCTCAGTTCAAAAGCTACCACTTGCCGGTTTGGATTTGATTGGAACGGAAATGCTGCTGTTGGCACACAATGTTGGTTTTCGACATCAAATTCTCTCGGCACCTATGTTGGAGTCAGGCATTTTAACTACGTGTGCTCAGGTGGATAATTTGTGTAGTTCATTAATTTAAAAATTTCCTTTTGGAACACCATTTTACCTCATGGTTCTCCATCTACCATGCTCCATTAAATTGTTTGTCGGTATTTTAGAAACTTTCCTACCATTTTCTTAAATGACCTCTTTCCTCTGATGCGTGATGAACTCATGAAACCTTTCCCTTCAAGACAACAATACTTCCGAGTGATCGCATCGCATCCTAAACATCTGAAACATGATCTTTTTTTTTTAATTTTTGTAATATACTATGAAGTCCTTCGAAACATCCTGACCATCAACTGTCATGTGTCGTGTTCGATACCTACCCTATGCCGCTAGGAGCGCCATAGGGTGGAGGTTTAAAACAAATGTAGATATCCCGATGGGCACTCAAAAGATAAATGCATTGGCATCAACTACAGTCCAATCGAGAAACAGAAAGTCATTCTAAAATATTTTCTTGTCACATGAATTAAAATCGTTTTACAATAAATTATGGTTTCTCCGCGCTGAAAGCGTTGTAATCTTTACAATCATTACAATCAATTACAGTAATTGAACACTTAACTTGTATTCAATACGATATATTATATATTAAAAGTTATTGAAATTATTATTTATTAATTATTATTCATTTCGAATGATTAATAAATTATATTAAATCATTTTTAAGAATTCTCAGATGCATTCTAAATATCAGTGGTTAAGATTCATTGACTCATTGTAAGATCTCTCAGTAACCAAACTTTTGTTGTTCCCCAAAATCTTAGAGCTGCTAACTAAGTATGAAAACATGCAAAAGTTTAACTTTAAAACACATAAGGAGCAGATACATAATGGCTAACGTTTGCAAAGAAATATATCAACATTATTATATTAACAGCATGACATACATTACATTCAAGCTCTAAATTTTAAATATTTTCCATTTTAGATAACGGAGGGACTGGTAAGCGATATTTTCTGATATTAGCTGATTGTTGTGATTATTATATTAAGAATCCGTTACTCCTTTCTAAGATAATAACCTCCATTACCGAGGTACGGTTAATTCCACAAAATCTATTTATGATGCTAAGTACTTACCCGTGTGAGTGTCCTGTTTATTAAGTTATTATCAAGTTATTATAAATCGTCTTCATTGTAGTTAACGCTTTCACAAATAAAACGATGGTCGGAAAGAACATGTTTTTTTTTTATTTTAAAGTTAATAATAAACCGCATTTGTTTTTGCAGCTGGAGGTGAGGACATTACATTTAGAATTTAATCTTTTCTTAGATCCTAGAATTGCTTTTTATATCAAAAATTTGACTGATATTATTTATCCAACTCCTCAAATCAAAGATAAAGAAGACCGGAATAAACTAATGTGAAACCTAAACAAATTGAAACTAATAATAAAAATAGTTTTTACAACACATCGCGGTTAATGTGTTAATTGTGAATTAGAACTGCTACTATCATCTGAGTTGATTGGTCAGGATGCGTATGGACGCCATTGGCTAATACCAACAGTCCAGGCGGCAATGTTCAGAGTTCGCCTACGACTCTCGAGCAATGTCAAAGTTCCTGCCTCCAGCAAAGAACAACCACCTGCTTGTTCGGCTTTGACTGGAATCCAACCGCCGCAACTGGTTCGCAGTGTTGGTTTTCCACGTCGGCGACAACAACATCAAATCCTGGAGTTACTCACTACAATTACAATTGCAACGGTGAGTATTTGTAAAGTTTTCAAATGTTTTATTACAAATTTTGTTACCAATTTTTCAAAAATTTCAGGAATCACAACCACTGGTTTGTATTTAAAATTATTTTCAGTATATTTCAGTATATTTCCTGTTAATTACTTGAAATCAGATATTAATAATTAATTGTTATTAATTTCAATGCCTTCAGGTCCAAGTTCTGGTAAGTAACTGAACTAAAATGTCTCATCTAAATCGAATTCAATATAAATTAACAAATGAAGGTTGTTCGTGGATTACGTTAACCGATCAAAACAGTCCTGGAGGGATACTGCAGAATTCTGTGACTTCGCTCGATCAGTGCAAGAATCTTTGCCAACAACAGAAGGACACCAGCTGCAAATATGGAATTGATTGGAACACGGCGTCCAGTGTAGGAACTCAATGCTGGATCTCGCAGGCAAATACTACTTCTTCGGCTCCTGGAATCAATCATCTCAACCTCGTCTGTCAAGGTAATTGATGCCATGAATCAATATAAGCCAAATTTAAAAAAATAATCATTTTAATTCTAACATAAAATAATGACATTTATAACCTTTAACATTTCTGCATCACATTATTATTATTCACATGACTTGTATGGTAAATATTTAAATATAAATTATGAGTCTTTCGCACCATAATTTGATTTGAGATCAATAAATTTGCACTACATTCTTCTGGTAGAAAGATGTAAATACATTGTTTATGTAGTTATATATTTCGCTATTTCGCCAATAACAAACGGGAACAAGATATCAATTGCCATATAATAATAATTATAATAATAATGAATTTAATATGCATGAGTAAGAAATGATGGATATTACAAGATTAATTTAGTTCAGTTATAATATTCGTGTGCATGTTAGCCTCCTTGCGGCAGATCTGTTGTCAACGGTTTTGAGCTTCCTAATCAAAGCACATATACATATGTATACGATTATGTACAATATAAAATATAAATAATATGTTTATAAATCATTATTCCAATAAATGTCTAATTCGTACTTTTAAGTACGGTCAAACATAAATGCTTTTGTTATTGTCTTCTTTCATCATCGGCATCATCCACACTGCCATTAATTTTTGAAGGTTGTTCTTGGAATAAAGCGAGCAATACAAACAGTCCCGGTGGAATTGTTCAACCGTCAATAACAACTCTGCAACAATGTCAAGATTCGTGCCAGCAGAACCAAAACACATGCAAATTTGGATTCGATTTTAACCCTAACAATCCAGTTGGATCGCAATGCTGGTTTTCAAGTTCAGCAACAACCACTTCTGCTAATGGAGTGGATCATTACACTTACGTATGTAATAACCCTGGTAAGTTTTTGAATGTTATATCAAGTGGTAGTTTTCAAAATATATTCCACATATTACACATATGTCACGTGTCCCATAGAACAAAATTTAATTAAATCGAATGTATTTAAATTAACATATTGTATAAATTTATGCATATTTTGGAGGTTCTCCTTGCCAATTATAATTTTATTAAAAATTTATTTTGTTGCAGGAATCACATCCACACGTAAGTGAATATCTGAAGAAAAACACAATATTCTGTTACATTTATGATTTAACAATTGAATAAATGTAGTGATTATTAATTATTATTAGATTGGTTTATAGTAGCCATGCACTTCAAGTAATTTGCTTATTTTTTCTTACAAATAGCCAGTGGAGGTTAGAAATTTTAATAACATTATTTTTCTGACTATGATCCATTATAGTTTTTAAATTTAAACTCATATGTTAATGCAATTAATGTAAATCATAATTTATATTAACTATAAAGTAGAAATTAATCATGTTAACCATTTATCATATCCAAGATTTATTTATTCTTATTTTCCAAGTCACAATCACATTCGAATTTTATAATCTAAAAACAAGTTACTTAACCTAATATTAAGTTGGAGGTTGTGCATGGAATAAAGTGAGCAATACAAACAGTCCCGGTGGAATTGTTCAACCGTCAATAACAACTCTGCAACAATGTCAAGATTCATGCGCACAGAACCCAAACACATGCAAATTTGGATTCGATTTTAACCCTAACAACCCAGTTGGATCGCAATGCTGGTTTTCAAGTTCAGCCACAACCACTTCTGCTAATGGAGTGGATCATTATACTTACTCTTGCAACTGTTAGTTGAAAGTGTTGTACTATGTTTTAAATAATTCATATCTTTTAATATTATCATATGCCTTTTTCCATTTCGTTACATAATTTTTTAATGTTTTCTTCATATTTTATGTTTTATCTTTTCAGCTGTTACTAGTGAGTTGAATTTGTTTTTGTTGATTAGCCTCATTAATTTATTAAGCAATATTTACTAAATAAACAATAAATGTGAAATAATTTTTATTCAAAGCTGGAAGCGGAGGTTGGTTGGAATTTGCAATTAATGTCTAGATAAATAGATACGTTTATATTTATACCTCATATATAGTTGTCTATTTCCATACTTACATTGAGACTAAAAATTGATTTCAGTTTGCTTGTAACTTTTTCTACTATAGAGGAAAAAATGTTATTTAATTAATTAACTTACCAGAAAGAAAATTGAAGATCATTGCAAAATAACATATGGTACATATGTTGTATACGTGAACCAGTTTGACCATTGAAAGACAAATTTGGATTTCTGGAGCCTGACAATGCTAATTTGGATTGTTAATCACTTCAGACCGATTTCTTACCCTCTCACTTATTTCTTTGTTTCGATTTCATTCTCGGTTTTCTTTTCAGCCAAATTTAGTGGTGTTTGGGCGATAAGCCAAGGGTCTGACTCTGGAACTTTTCAAATTCTGATTCACTTTGGCAACGTCAATTTTAAACTAAACATTGACAGGGTTTCCACTTACCTTTCGTCTATCCACTTTAATTGATGCGTGAGGGATATGGTTCCACGCTTCTTTCCCTCAAAGTTTCAGCTCTCCATCATTTATCGCTTCCGTGATCATGTTTTGATATATATTGTCAAAGTCCAAGTGATTGTAAATTATAAAGTCAGCTTACATACATGGGCCTACATATTGGCGGACTGATAACAATTTAAATTTTACGACTATGTGACATGTTCAATAACCAGGGCTATACATAGAGTGATTGATTATATCTTAAATTGCTTTTACGAACTGTTAATACAGATTTCTTTCTGACCACTTATTTCGTTGTCCAAAGTAGAACTTATCATGACTGCAAACATATCAGGTTGTTCTTGGAATAAAGCAAGCAATACAAACAGTCCTGGTGGAATTGTTCAACCGTCAATAACAACTCTGCAACAATGTCAAGATTCATGCCAACAGAACCCAAACACATGCAAATTTGGATTCGATTTTAACCCTAACAACCCAGTTGGATCGCAATGCTGGTTTTCAAGTTCAGCCACAACCACTTCTGCTAATGGAGTGGATCATTACACTTACTCTTGCAACTGTTAGTTGAAAGTGTTGTACTGTGTTTTAAATAATTCATATCTTTTATTATTATCATATGCCATTTTCCATTTCGTTACATAATTTTTTAATGTTTTCTTCATATTTCATACTTTATCTTTTCAGCTGTTACTAGTGAGTTGAATTTGTTTTTGTTAATTGGCCTCTTGAATGTATTAAACAGTAGATTATCATTTGGAAATAATTTTTATTCAAAGCTGGAATCGGAGGTTGGTCATTTGCCATTAATATCAAGATAACAAATAGATATTTTTACATCACCTTCTACGATCAAATGCAAATATATAATTGACCACCTATTTTGTTGCTAAAGTAAAACATTCCATGATCGCAAAATACCAGGTTGTTCTTGGAATAAAGCGAGCAATACAAACAGTCCTGGTGGAATTGTTCAACCGTCAATAACAACTCTGCAACAATGTCAAGATTCATGCCAACAGAACCCAAACACATGCAAATTTGGATTCGATTTTAACCCTAATAACCCAGTTGGATCGCAATGCTGGTTTTCAAGTTCAGCCACAACCACTTCTGCTAATGGAGTGGATCATTACACTTACTCTTGCAATTGTTAGTTGAAAGTGTTGCACTATGTTTTAAATAATTCATATCTTTTATTATTATCATATGCCTTTTTCCATTTCGTTACATAATTTTTTAATGTTTTCTTCATATTTTATATTTTATCTTTTCAGCTGTTACCAGTGAGTTGAATTTGTTTTTGTTAATTGGCCTCTTGAATATATTAAACAGTAGATTATCATTTGGAAATAATTTTTATTTAAAGCTGGAATCGGAGGTTGGTCATTTGCCATTAATATCAAGATAAACAAACAGTACTATATATATGTGTGTACTTTTATATACACTTATATATTTGTGTCCATACTTATGTCGATGATACAGATTGATTTGAGTTCACTCGGAACTTTTTCCGTGTGCCAGAAGGTACTTTGATTGATTGACTTGCCAGAAAGAAAATTGCAGATTATTCCAAATGACACATGATGTCCGAACCAACAATACTCCCGAAAGACAAAAAGCCCCTCTAGCACAAGAGCGACCAATATATGCAGTCGCAACCAAGTCTCCTTTGCACCATCCATCAAACATAGCATGACTAGTCCGCCTGATTGCAATTTAAACCAAAAGTGTTTGACAACAATCGTAAAAACACAAGATCAAACAACTCGAACATAAAATAATTTTTCTACTGAATTTATAATATTTACAAATGGTAGATTACTTCTTAAAATGCATTAACATCATTTTAAGACAAACAGGATACTCTAAAGATGAGTTAAGTACTAATATACGTCACGATGAATTTTACATGTTTCGATATATAAATCACCTTTTTCAATCAAATGCAAATATATATTTGACCACCTATATTGTTGCTAAAATATAACTTTTCGTAATTGCAAAAATACCAGGTTGTTCTTGGAATAAATCGAGCAATACAAACAGTCCTGGTGGAATTGTTCAACCGTCAATAACAACTCTGCAACAATGTCAAGATTCATGCCAACAAAACCCAAACACATGCAAATTTGGATTCGATTTTAACCCTAACAACCCAGTTGGATCGCAATGCTGGTTTTCAAGTTCAGCCACAACCACCTCTGCTAATGGAGTGGATCATTACACTTACTCTTGCAACTGTTAGTTGAAAGTGTTGTACTGTGTTTTAAATAATTCATATCTTTTATTATTATCATATGCCTTTTTCCATTTCGTTACATAATTTTTTAATGTTTTCTTCATATTTTATACTTTATCTTTTCAGCTGTTACTAGTGAGTTGAATTTGTTTTTGTTAATTGGCCTCTTGAATGTATTAAACAGTAGATTATCATTTGGAAATAATTTTTATTCAAAGCTGGAATCGGAGGTTGGTCATTTGCCATTAATATCAAGATAAACAAATAGATATTTTTATATCACCTTCTACAATCAAATGCAAATATATAATTGACCACCTATTTTGTTGCTAAAGTAGAACATTCCATGATCGCAAAATACCAGGTTGTTCTTGGAATAAAGCGAGCAATACCAACAGTCCTGGTGGAATTGTTCAACCGTCAATAACAACTCTGCAACAATGTCAAGATTCATGCGCACAGAACCCAAACACATGCAAATTTGGATTCGATTTTAACCCTAACAACCCAACTGGATCGCAATGCTGGTTTTCAAGTTCAGCCACAACCACGTCTGCTAATGGAGTGGATCATTATACTTACTCTTGCAACAGTTAGTTGTTTTAAATAACTGTTATTCTTGATTCTCATCATATGTATTTTTGCTAGTAATGTAATTATCAAGGTTTGTTCTACATTTTATATTTTATTCTTTTGAAAATTTAATTAAACTAATTTAATTAATAATTTTTTGTTCAAAGCTGGAAGTGGAGGTTGGTCATTTGTTAGGAATGTTTAAAAATGGTTAAGGAATCTTATAAGCAGCAAATTTAAATGTGGCGAGGCCTTAAAAAACATTTCTCTTAAATGAAATACAATCGCGATTTTGAAATAATTATAATATACTTCTCATATACTGTAGATTGCAGCTCAAAAATTAGCAAAAGTTCCGAAATTTTGAAGTTATTTGTCACGGATGTTAATTCTATCACATTATCGACTTGAAATTGAATTTCCCATTTCCTTTATATATCTGCAATTTGGCTGATTGGCATTTGTGGAGCTATCGGAAAAGTTTTATTATCGCATTTGTATAAATATCAGGTTGTACCTGGAATAAATTAAGCAATACAAACAGTCCTGGTGGAACTGTTCAACCGTCAATAACAACTCTGCAACAATGTCAAGATTCATGCCAACAGAACCCAAACACATGCAAATTTGGATTCGATTTTAACCCTAACAACCCAGTTGGATCGCAATGTTGGTTTTCAAGTTCAGCCACAACCACTTCTGCTAATGGAGTGGATCATTACAATTGCTTAACAAATGGTAAGTTGTCGAGCTTTTCTTTTATTTTGGTTGCCCTGTCAAAATTGCAACTTAGCAAAGAGTTTTTTCTATTTTTTACTCTTTTATTTTAATTTTCCAGGTCTTACTACGACAGGTTTGAATATTTTATTTGATTAAAAATGCCGTTGCTTTTAAGCATATTGTGTATTTGTATATTAATAATTAAATTTTTTTAAATTTTAGGTGCACAAGGTGAGATTAACATAAATTTCTTCCAAAACCAGTACTTCAAAAATTGTCATTTGTTTTTCATTGTTATTATATTACATCGCATCGTACTGGTTGTTAAAATTTTCTTATACATAAATAAACATCTACAGGATGCACTTGGTCCAATTTGAACGACACCAATACCCAAGGAGGACTTGTACAACCGTCATTAACGACCTTAGATCAATGCAGAGACGAGTGCTTTCGTCGAAAAGACTCAGATTGCAAATTGGGGTTTGATTGGAATCCTGGTAATTCAGTTGGAGCACAGTGCTGGTTCTCTCAAACAAATATTACTGGATCCTATCCTGGTGTACAGCATTACTATTTAACTTGTCCTGGCAAGTCCTTATTTATATTTCAAAATATTATTGGATTGAAATTTTGCTTTATCTATATTGTTCTACGTTTGATTGTTTTAATTTATATATCATTCCAAGTAAACAAACACTTGGGCTTATATTTTTATATTAGAATTCAAATTCACCCAAGTTATTGCGATTTAATATATTAATTTATAATTAATTTATTAATCATACTTTTTTGTAATTATTTTCAGGTGCAGCCACTGGTTAGAAATTTTGATATTATTCATTTTTGTGATCGAATAAATATTTTAATAACGTTAAAACTTTATCAATACGTTTTAATTTGATTTAATTACGTTTAATTTAAAATATGTTTAACAGCTGCCCCACCAGCAGGTAAAGAATTAATTAATACATTTAATTGTTTCTCTAATTTGTATACGAAATGAAATTCTTTGCTGTAATTGGATAAATTATACGAATTACTCCATCTGCAGCTTGCACTTGGTCTGAGGTGCCAAACACAAACTCTCCTGGAGGTGCTGTTCAGCCATCCTATACAACAGTTGACTCGTGCAGAAATAACTGCATTACATATAGATTTACTCTGTGTAAATTTGGAATCGATTTCAATCCTACGGCTGCTCCAGACTACAGATGTTGGTTCTCTGCAAGTACTAGCACGACCACCTATCCTGGTACATCCCATTTTACTTATACTTGCGTGTCATCTTGACATTATGGTATTTTCCATTTGTGGACATAATTTATTTCTACTCGACTGTGAAAAATAATTTGCTTTAGAGAAATTTCAATTATCTGAAATATATGAAACCATTATGGAATTGTTTTGAGTCGCGTTATTTACTATTAGTCAGAAAAAGCCCAAAGTGGTTGAATCAATGTTTTAATTGAAAATTATCAAATAGGTGAATGAATGAGTGATTAAAGTATTGTAATAACCCGGGGTCCTCAAACTAATTATAGAAGGTCAGGTTTATTGAAAGTTGTCAGATGGCTTGGACGATGTACAATGCTCAAATGTCTAAGAATCGGAATCTGCTGTTTCTATTACTCTCGCTCTGCTTTCCGAGATAAATCCATTTGTCGAGGTTCACAACCAAAGAGTCTGAATAGTACCAATTAATTAATTCTCAAATTATATCACCACTTAATTTAATTAATTACTAAATTAATTAATCAGCATTATAATTTTAATTATTCTTCAATTATCTGGATCCAGGGATCCAACAGTATTTATGGCGATTTTCGTTGGAGAATGAACTTGTGAATTATTGGCTATGATTGTTAAAGAATAATTTCTCTATATAAAAAGAAGATTGGCATCAAGGCTTCAGGCATTATTGCCACGACGGGAAAGGCAAAGAGATTTGTATCTTAGCAGAAAATTCTGAGGAAGTTCTGTAATGATAAGTAAACTTTTTAACATGTGATTAAGGAGAAGGATAAAATAGAAGCAAAAAAAGGCATTCACAAATTCAAAATCAATATAATTTCCAATTACGTCATTCTTCACAGCAAACCTTTAAAGCAGATGTTATAACTCAATGCCGCACAAATGGCTTTCTTTATTACAACTTCACTTTCACATCAAATAAAACAAAGGCATTTTTTTTATCGAGATAATCATATAAAAAGTGTTTCGGGGCTTTTACAAGACGGTATACCGCAAGGGTAAACAATATCTAAATATTATAAAACTGGAAGAGGCGATAAAAATGAGGTCTGGAAAAATTTGTCAAACGAATTGAATTTAAGAGAAATTAGCAACACCCGTGAAATCGAGATTTATAGTAATATTAAAAAGGGACACATCAATTTTTTGTTCTATTTGAGTTAACACTATTTTCGAACACTTATTACCCTCTTACATTAAAAGAAACTTAAAAACATGGCGAAAAAATTCGTCACAACAACATGACTTTGGAGGTTATCGCCGGGAGTTACCACCAGATTATAAAATCAATTTTTGTGTATACGACATATATTTCCTGACTCCAGATTATCTCAAGTTTAGTGACGCATCCTGATCTATCCGTAGTCAAGTATTAATAACACCTTTAATTTCTGGTGATGAAATGCTATTCAATTATCTAATTAATCATGAAGTAAATTTATTTTTCTGAATTTTTCTGCTTTGAGAATTACAGTCCTTTTATTAACCAATTAAGGCCAATCTGAAGCACTAATGATACCAAATTGTTTAAGCCTTCGATGAAGAGATTTATGAGTTCAAAATCCCCTTCCCATCCTCCAAAGAATATCTCGGTACTTATTATCGAGTTTTCAAGTTTCACGAACTTTTTGCATACCAACGCCTTCGTAGAACTTATTATTCAATCACATTTTATGAATCAATATGAAGAAAAAATACTTCCAAAAGTTGTAGAGTTATTTCAAAGTCAAGAGGCTTTACTATAATAGAATGCATGCTATTGCTTAACATTCGAAATTCTCAGTCGGTTAAATTATTTGCTCAACTGAATACTCAATGTAAAATAGTACCATTGACGCTGGAGGAATTAATTCAATAAAAAAGAATTTAAAACAAAAGGCTGAAGGTTAATAACTACACGAGCAAAGGAACTTCGTTGTGGTAATAATCGTTGTGGACCTATTTTTGTCACCATCATAGTTGAAACAGTCTCTCCACGAGTAGAAGCACCATTATAAACAGCGAGCCTACAAAATTTCCCATTATTAGGAGACAACTTGAAATAATTGTAGAGAATATTAACTTATATAAAATTATAGTAAATATTATTTTATGGCAGAAATCTATGTGGCGAGAATCCATAATAACTGAATGAACTATTAGAGCAATCATCTTACCTGGTTCGTAGATTTGCACAGGTGAACCTTCGACAGTGAAATAAAAATAATTGCCAATTTCATAATTCAATCTAAATGGCTTTTATTAGTAAACACACCTTATAATGAGCTCGATAGAAAAAAATTTCATTTTTTAATTCAATTCAAATTATGTCATAGCATCTTAACTTTCCTAAATAAAGACTTAACAAGATTTTCTAAGACATTAAAAATTATATGCTTTATTACACAGTTATAAAGAATATTAACAATAGGAATTTATACATTTTTAACATTAACTGCTTAATTATGGCATAATTATGAAATTTTTATGAAGAGAAAAATCAGGTAATTATACTCGTGTTATGTAATTATATTGTAATATTATATTAATGTTAATTACAATTAAAGTAATTAAATTACAATTACAAATGTTTTATGATTTAAAATATATTACTTCTGCTAATTTACGGCAATAAAAATAAAACAAAAACTTACTTGATGAGTTAAAATCTGCCGAAACGTAAAAAGCTCGATTTACATTCAAAAATATTCGTAATTATTGAGTTTTTAATGAATTAATTTATTAAAGATCGTTATTAGTAAAAATTAGCTCCTTAATAAGTTATAAATAAATAAATTGATTTATTTCAATTAAACACGTGAGGTTAAACTTGAAATAATTTCAGTAAGTCTTGTCATTTGAGAATTGATTCCAAATAAAATGCTTATGAGGTACGTCTTACTCCTTGTAATATTTTCATTTAAATTTCTCGCCTAGTCATTGTTATAGCAAGAAAGTTTATGTACCTTATATAGCATATGTTTTTAAAGTCTGATATTGTAGATATGTTAAAAGTTGTCTAATGTTTAAGTTCCTTTGCTTTTTTAATATTCCTCATTACCTTTAAAGAAATATTTTTGCGACAATGTTCACGAAATGATTAAGCCTTAATAGTTGTACTGAAGTAAAGTATTGGCTAGCGCTAACGATAAAGGTTCAAAGTAATAACAGTCGCTAATGTTTGAAATGATCTCCCAGCCCCGCTCCGCCATAGAGCTCGGGTTTCCTAGGCACATATGTAAAGCGCTCAAAAGATTGGATAGTTAAATTAAATGGATAAACCCTTGTCTCGAGTGCGCCAACAATATAAACAAACTATTAAAAGAGTTACTTGAACAAGTGTTTTCCGGCGAGTAGTGTACGATTCCAGTAGTCGGATATAAAGTCTTGGTCGTTGACAAATAACATCTTTGACCCTCTGGGTTGTTGGCATTGAAGTCAAATCCGAGACCAGATACACAATCAAGTTGGCTAAGACACTTCTCCTTGCAAGCATCAAGCGTATTAGCGTCTGGTTTTAGATTACCATTTTTCGTATTCGTGTTATTGGATAGTACCCAATTGCAAGTCGATGTAATTGCTGCAATGTAGTAATAGTTTATCACATATGAAATCTCATCAACAACTTTCTTGAAAGTCCTCACTTGTTGTTAAAGATGGAGGTAAGGTGAAGAAAGAATCGGTCGTTACACCTAAAATAACAAACAATCGTTAAAATCTCTAGAGCTCGCCATAAACATCGCTCTCAAAATTTACGAAATCTTCCTATTTATAAATATTTATTTTAAAAATTACATTAATTCTTAAATTGGTATTTATTATTATTTTCATTTCCATGCCTTTAATGCCAAGCAAAATGACAATTGCATACTAATTTTGGCGTCATCCAAAGTAAAAAGCGTTGGACTTTAACTCTAAACAATCGTTTAACTTTAAATGAAAATCACGGCTATTTTTAATCCAATTCAAATGCATTTCCTTCAGCATATACACCCAATGAGACCTTATGATAGGTGTACAATAAAAGTATAGAATGCTTGTGTAACTATTGTTAACAAGTTCGATAGAAGGCGACTCATTGACATGACAAGAAAAGCGGCTGGAAAGCATTTTTGAGGGGTAAAATTTAAACATCTGAATTTATGACAAAAAGTAGTTTTTAAAGTTGTAATATGATACTGTCTGTAAAGCTTTCGGTTCAACCTCTTAAAATGTAATTTACAAAAACCAAAACGTAGACCGCTTTCAGACCAGATGCCTATAATCTAAGACGGTCTAACACCTTAGTTGTACTGGATTTCGGTTTAGCAGATACATTTTATGGATAACATACATTCTGATAGATTGCCTTCTTCAGAATAGAGGGAAGGTTCTACCTGTAAATTGAATATTTTCATGCATTTTGTTCGATAATGGTCCCTCCCGTTGTTAAATTTTTCTCTCTCCTCCAAATTTTGTTCCCGTCCGCCAAAGTATTCCAGAACCTACGCTTATCAAAGATACTAGCTTTCACAATTCTTCAATTTTCGTAATAACAAACCTTCATAAATTTAAGAAAAATGAATGCCTTACATTACATACCTTATTTAAGCTTACATGTATGTTAGGCTGGCCCAAAAAACTTAAATTAAATTATTTATTTTTCCACTTGTAAACGCCTGCTACGTCTTCAATAATAAATTTTACAATTTTTTTTGGCAATGTAACAACATTTAGAGATGGCACTGGCTAGTTAAAAAATAAAAATAAATAAATAAAAAATATTGATTTATGCAAACTCGGCAAGTCGGCGCATTTCTAAGGATAACTAATACACTTTCATAAAATAGTTTGCATATTCAAATGTTATTATATTGTCACAAAAAAAAAATTGACACAACTTATTTTTCAGCACAGATCTATTTGCACCCAAGTAGCTGAATTGGAATCGCTCCCGCATGCGGTAGTAATGGCAAAGTCTTCTATATCAAAAGACACTCAAAAGATCGGATAAATACACAAATGTACAAATTTACGAGTGGAAAAATTAAAAAAATTTAATTGTAATTAATTGATTAATTGGATGGTTACTTTAAATACAATTCCAGTTTCAGCTAAAGGGGGAGGTCAAGTGTACAAAAAAATATTTTTTGCAAATGAGCGCATCATCCGCTTGTTATTAAAAGTGATTTAAATACTATTCTGATGAAATTGAGAGAATATGCACGTTGAAGAATACACAGTGGTGGTCATATCTTTAAGCGGACCACATTTTTGGCATGACTTTGTCATCGGCATCTAAGGATTATGTCATCTCAGGGTTAAGGAGGCGTTAGGGTTTATTTAAGGGTGTGACATATATGTTACGTATGTGACATATTTATTCACATTTCTATGTGCAAAATCCATCGGCACTTTCATTGAAATTGGAAAACTTATATTTAGGAAAAATTGTTCACAGGATGTTTCCTGCTCGGATGATCGAAATTTGGTATGTTTTCATTTTAAAATACAGTTTTGATTTGGAAAATGTGAGTAGATATCCAATTTAAAGTTTAAATAGTCCTCCACCCACTGTCTCAGATCAAAAAATTTGATTCTTTCTTTCATGCCTCAACCCAGATCTTTCGATAGATTGATTGTGTTTAACATTCCATTATTATGAAAAACCGACATGTTTAATTGTTGCAATGCAATAGTTGCGGATAAAAAATTAAGTGAGTTTCTTACTTCCCGCGCAGCTTTGGTAATAATGAGAAACTCCTGGTGCCGAACCAATGTTAGTACCTGTAGAAAACCAGCATCTGATTCCATTGGCATTATTAGGATCCCAATCAAGTCCATAGGCGCAAGAATTATTTGCCAAACACTTTGTCTGACAGTCAGCCAGATTCAAATAGGAAGTGGATGTTCCACCATTTGTATTGGTGTCGGATTTTAACAACCAAACGCAGGGTGCCCGAGCTGTTTTATTAATTTAATTAATTTAATCAATTAATGTTATTTCAATAAATTAATAGTTTCTACAAATAAAATCTTACTTGGTGATTGTCCCGAAACAACCCCAAAAACAAAAAATAAGGTCGAAATTTCTGGAAGTATCATAGCTCCAAACTGATTAAGGTTTAGCAAAGATACATGCAGAATTAATATCAAGAAATTGATATTAGGATCTATTTGTTTAAAAATTTCACCCAAGTGCAATCATGCGATGCAACAGATCATCCCTCCAGCTTTTAATTCAATGGGCTGAAATGAGTTTCTATTTTTAGAGCATCGTTAGCCACGTCGGATTTTTCCTTTAAAATCGCAGTGATGCGTGACAAATAATGTAATTTGAAAGTTGAAAATACTGAATTTTTATATATAAATGTTGTGGAGGCTCCTTTCTAAACCCTATACTTGCTAAACTGCATTAAAGTTCAAATGTTTTTAAATAATTTCAAGGCAATTCATAGAAGAAACTAATAAAATAATGATAGCGTCCTTGTAGTTCACGCGCACAGCGCTATACAACGACTTATTATTATTATTATTATTATTATTATTAATTATTATTATTATTATTATTTTTTTTTTTATTTTTATTTTCTCGGCCTCACACCCAAAACACAAACAACAATATTCCGACGGCCTCTCCAAAGTTTAGTGTCCGCACTAGGGCCCGAGATCACCCTGGACATTCGGTCAGAAGGTGAAATCACGATCGAACGCGCCGAGTAACGTCAACTGCCAATGTCATTGAGAATTCGCAGTCCGAGAAAGTGCGATTGCCCTCGGAAGTGGACACCTGTGAGCCCTCCAGATTTTGTAACTGTGACTGAGGACCGAGAGCACAACGTACATTAAACTCGTCTTCGAAGCGCCGCACTCTCTCCAGAATCTGTATGATTCTGCACTCATGACTCCTCTCCAGTTGCAAACGCAGGCGCCAACCCTCAGAAGCATTCTTTGGACGCCGACTGGGGCATTCCTCAACATCCAATCATGAACATCTTTAATGTCGTACTTTGAAACCTTGCTCTCATGACACTTGTCTAAATCATAATCATCAGATGTCACGGCAACATCAGTCACTATGTAGAGGTCACGTGTCCAGGCACACAAATCAGGAATTTTGAGTCCCTTTTCTGTGGGAATACGGGGCTCAATTACCGTAGTATAACCCCTTTTTCGTAATTCCCGTTCTAATTCCCTGACGACAGCGTTGTGTCTTTCATGCCTTGGGCCATCCGTTCTCGGGCATCTCTGGATCATGTGGCCCAGCGATTCGAAGGAATTGCAGCCCTCCCCGCATCTCCTTGAAGCCAGAGGATTCCATCTCGATGCTCGGAGTCTGCAGTGAAGGGCGGCCGCTCGGACTTTTATGCATTTGATGTATTGGCCAGATGGAACTCTTGGAACCGCTGCTGAAATCCAATCACTCATTCCAATTCATCTGGTGAATGATCTTAATCCATAACCGTCTACAGTTTTGTATAGGCTCTCTGAGGTCGCCACTTTCCAATCCAGTTTTACTTGTTTTGCCTCCGACGTTCCAAATTTCCGGAATTCTCTCATGATCAGGGTGTTGTTCCTAAGAACATCCAACAGGAATTCATCTTTACGACCACCTGTCTCAGAGAAGATATCTGTCAATCTATTTATTCTGAGCCGGGGAACCCATTGTTTAAGTGGGAGTATTCCCAGACCACCGGATTTGACGGGAGCATGGTAAAATGGCTTTGGGACATCCTTTGGAAGATGAAGCCAATGTCTTGTTGCTTTCCTAATCGCGGTATCTGAGGAACTCAGAGAACCGAGGTTGACCTCGCCAAAGGTAAGTTTGTGAACGAGGCTTGGTATCAGATGGACTTTTAAAATATATAGGCGTTGGCAAGGCTTAATTGGTGCCTTTGAAATGGAGTTGAGAGACTTTTGAATTTCATAACCGATCGACACTGGCTGCTTTCGAACTCCAATCTGTATCCCCAGGTATTTGTAAGTCTGTGAGACGTCTATTGCTTTGATATCCTGTGATTCAAATTTAATGTAGGGCGTAGGATTGATTATCCAGTGTTTTTCCTTGCAATGGGTTTCCGTTCTGAGTGTAACGCACTTGTTTGGATTGATCTTAAGTCCTGCGCTGCCCATTGCAGTTTCAAGTTGCTCCATCAACTTCTTCATTCCGATGTCAGTTGTTGACATCACCACCAGATCATCAGCGAATGCAATATAATTGCATCTGATCGCTGAATTTCTGCCAGCCGTGACACCAATTGATTGATCCAGTTCGCTGGTTATCATATCCATGACCGCATTGAATAAGTTGGGGGACATCGGGTCTCCTTGACGAACTCCTCTTTTCACCTGTACCCCTCTACTAAGTACTCCCTCTGCTTTAAAGTGAACCTCACTTTCTTTGTACAGCTCCGCCAGGTAGTTTAAGAGGAGAGGTGGAGTGCCGAGTCTAGCAGCAGCCCAGAGGATAGATTTATGGGATACTGAGTCGAAAGCTTTGGTGACGTCGCCAAATGTCAGGTTAAGTTTTTGGATTTGTTCTTTCTTTTTTTGAATTATTGATTTGATGAGAAAGAGATTTTGTGCAATGCCATCCCCCGGACAGAAAGCTTTTTGTCTCCATGACAGGGGCCAATTCCCCAACATTCTACCTCCAAGGATACGATGGAAGAGACGCGCCATAATCGGACCTACAGTGATAGGTCGATAGTCGCTCGGAGTCGAGGCCTCTTTATTCTTCGGAATGAATGTGACGATTCCCGATTTGAATGATGCGGGAGGTAATCCTGTTAGCAACCAGAGAGACATGTGAACAGCGAGATCGTCGTAACTGAGTTTTGCAAGATGCCTTTTTCGAATGCCATCCTGTCCAGGGCTGCTGTCCTTTAGTCCCCGGAATGCAATCTCTACATCCCATTTGGTGATCGGATCTTGCATTTCTGTTGCGATGTCTCTGATCGTCACCACAGGCCTGTCATCCTCCACCGATGTCTCCCCAAAGATCTCGCTCCAATAATCCGCCAACCCCGCAGGGAAAGCGCCTGTCTGGGCTTCATATTCTTCTTTCAAAACCGAGTGCGCTGCCGATGATGGACTTTTTCGGAAAAGTTTTTGCAAACTAGCATAGCACTTCTGTCGTTCTAACTTTTTCTGTTCCTTTTTTGACACCCTGATTTTTGTTTTCCGGAAAGTTCTGCATTTGTTTTCTGATTTGCTTTGGACGTGATTGTTGTTTCTGTGTCCACTTTCAGCACGATCGGCAGGTTGGTTGGGCTCACTGCTATTGATCTTCTGTGGAATTTGAGTTGAGATCCACTGTTCATATTCCTTATTAATCAGTGAGATTTTCTCTGTTCTCGGGAGCTTCTCGTTTATGAGGTTGGAGAACTCTTCACCATCTAGATGGATCATTTGGTATCTTTCAATCACAAATTGCTTCAACTTTAACTGATTGTCTATTGCAATTGAGTTGCTGACTATTTTCTCTTTCTCCTCATTCGTAGGCGGCATTCCTAAAATCTGGTTTTCAGTCTGTCTCAAGGCCACAGAATCCTGAAAGGCATTGCTTAGAAGGCTCTTGTAACCAGGCTTGTTTCTGATTCTCTTTATGCGCCTAACACTCACATCCGGGAAGTGTCTGGAGAGGGCGATATTGATTCTTTTCCTTTCCTGGTCATTAAGTCCAGCTTCAGCTCTCGACATATTCCTCCACAGTTCTTTTGATTGTCCCTAGTGAACGTCCTCATATGATTCTTCGCAAGCAGAATTTCTACTCGCAGTCAGCTCAGTTGGACTCTCGGCTAATGACGTCTGAAAATTTTCTGAGGACCTGGTTTTACTGATGCATTGTTGGAGAATAGTTCTGTATTCTGTCTGTCTTCTATGTCCTCGAATGGAGGCCAAAGTTCGGTGAGGGAAATGTTTGTGGAGTTCAATGTTGATGAATCTAACTCCTTGTTGCTTCAGTTCTATCTCCAACATTGCCATCACATGGGATTCCTCTTTATCCCATCTACATTTTCCGTAGCTTTTTCCTGACCTTTTTGCGTGACACTGAACTGGATGGACGCGACTTTCGTGAATTCTTGCTCCTTTGGATGTTTTGAATTCCGCATTACAATATTCGCACTTTGGCTGTACAGTCACTGAAGTCTCAGAAGGATCAGAACAGTCTTTCACCTTTGTGAGAGCCAACAAGGTGCGCGCGCGGGTTTGCATTGTTTACTTCTTGTTCTTTCCGACGATTCTTCAAGTTGAATTAAATCCAAAAATTCACAAAAACATCGACTAGCAGACGTACTCGGAAGCAAACAAGCTTAAAATGACTTCTTTCTCTTCTGTTTTCCTGAAGTTGTGGAGTCAAGAACAATGCAAGACGTCGACAGAAAAATTTACGCTGTTCAACTTCAGTTTTTCCCCTTTGAACTTGAGAATGGTCTCACAATCCTAAACGGAATGTAGGGGACACGAAATGGTCAGAAAAAAAAGCAAAACTGCCGCAAAAACCGTAAAATTATCGAGAATTCGTGAAAAACAGCCGCACGACCACTCGCTCGAGACGCACCATTATTATTATTATTATTATTATTATTATTGTTATTGTTATTATTATTATTATTATTATTGTTATTATTATTATTATTATTATTATTATTTTTATTATTATTATTTTTCAAAACTTTTATTCAGCCCGGATTACGTCCGTAAAACCATCACGCAAACAGTGAACCTCATCGCTAATTTTAGAGTCCTCAGACGGGCCCGGGAAAACCCATGGACTGTTAACAGTAGCCTAAATATAATATTATAAATTAGATAAAGTACAATCTAATGAATGTTCTTCTCGGCCTTCTTCTTTTCCTTGCTTTCCAAGCGTTTGCTCTGAATGTTCTCCATATTCAATGGGTTTCTATCAGAGTCTTAATTGATGTCCACGTTAAGAACCGCTTAGATATGCCAAGCTTCTTCCACGGGGTCCAAGTTTCCATGGCGATTGCTCCTCTCCAATTGATTATGTAGGCTGTGGCAATCGCCTCCATTTTGCCCTTGCCCTGATTTGGGCTGTTAGCCTTCATCCAGCGATGAATGTCCGTGGTGTTATATTTGTCTATCTTGCTTTGGTGGACTCTATCTAGGTCCACGTTATCGGACACCACGGCCACGTCACAAATTATGTAACGTTCATCGCTCCAGGCACAAAGATCGGGGATTCTGGTCCCGCTGACGGTTGGAATACGAGGCTCTCTTGTTGTTGAGTACCCCATCTGTGTCAAGACCGTCTCAAGCATCTTCGCTATACAGTCGTGCCTTGCATGGCGGGGCCCGTCGGTACTCGGACACTTTTGGATAATGTGGGCGAGAGATTCCATTTCCCCACATCTGGCTGCGCAGGCTGTGTTGAACAGGGGTGTTTTTCTGGAAGCCCGCAATCTATTGAAAAGTGTTGCTGAGCGGACTTTAACACAGCTTATGTATTGGGTGGATGACATTCTGTTGATGCCATCCACCAGCCATTCACTTGGGGCTATTGCTTCCGGGAATCTCATCAGCCCGTGTCCGTCGACCGTTTTATAAAGTTCCCTCGCGGTTGATAGTCCACGAGGAACGTTCGGCTCATCTTTTTCCTTTGGCCTCCCAAATCTTTTGACTTCGCTGGCGATCATTGTGTTTTCGCGCAATACATCCATCAGGAAGTTGTCGTTGCTCTCTTTGGCCTGCTGTAGAACTTTTGTCATTCTACGTATTCTAATTTCCGGAATCCATCGACGCAGTTGAAGGATTCCCATTCCTCCCGTTCTGATCGGGGCATGAAAGAATGCATTTGGGGTGTCTCTTGGCAGCCGGAGCCATTTTCGAACAGACCTCCTTATTGCGACATCAGCAGAATTCAAGGACTTGAGGCTGATCGCTTCGAAGGTGAGGAAGTGAACAAGACTAGGGAGAAGATGAGTCCTTAGGACATACACTCTCTGGCATGGCACGAGCGGAGCCCGCGAAATCGAGTGAAGGCCTTTTTGAATTTTATCTGCAAGCGAAGCAAATTGCATTCGAGGTCCGATTCGAACTCCTAAATACTTATAGGTGTCAACAATGGAGAGTGCCCTGATATCCTTATCTTGCAGTGTCAGGTATGGCTCTGGGTTGACGATCCATTGTCTTTTACGAGTGATGACCTCAGTTCTCATCGAGGCACACTTGGATGCGTTCATGATGAGTCCAACTTTAGCCATCGACACCTCCAGTTGTCGCAACATCACTTTCATTCCAACGTCTGTGCTGGACAGTAAAAGAAGGTCGTCTGCAAAGGCGATGTAGTTGCATTTTTCGGAGGATTTGCCTCCTCCCGTAACCCCAATTGATCTGTCAATGTCACTGACAACCATGTCAATGACAGCGTTGAATAACATCGGGGACATGGGGTCGCCTTGCCTTACTCCCCTGCCGACCTGTATGGATCTGCTGAGCTCCTTTCCCATCCTGATGTGCACCTGACAATTACTGTATATTTCCGACAAATATCTTGTTAACAGGGGTGGTGCGCCGAATCGTGAGGCTGCCCTGATGATCGATTCGTGGGAAACGGAATCGAACGCCTTAGACACGTCTACAAATGTCATGTTCAGCTTCTTTCTGTCTTGTCTGCTTTGGGCGACTAGAGCCTTTACAAGCCAGATGTTGTCGGCCAAACCGTCGCCTGATTGGAACGCCTTCTGTCTCGATGATAGTGGCCAATATACTGACATGCGTTTGTTGATCACTCGATGGAAGAGGCGACTCATGAGCGGACTCACAGTGATTGGTCTGAATTCACTTGGATCGGCTGTTCCTCTCACCTTTGGGATAAAGCTGACGACGCCAACTTTGAAGGGAGATGGTGGCAGGCCCGTAAATAACCAGAGGGACATATGCACAGCAAAGTCGATTGGTCTGATGTTTTCCAAGTGTTTCCTTTTCACTCCATCCAGACCGGGAGCACCGTCTTTAAGACCTCGCAGAGCCATTTTTACTTCAGTGCAGCTGACGGGAGCCTCCAAATCATTATTATTATTATTATTATACACATTTTTCCTGCTTCTTCTCGGTCTCACAGCCGGTGATGAATGAATGCTGAGCACTACCAGTGCTCTCAGCAATTCATCCAAGAACTTTCCGAAGAATGTGGGCAGTGCCCAGTAAGGAGATCTTCTGAATCTCCGAAGTCTTTGGTCGTCCTGGTATCAACTCTACATACTTTGTAAAGTCTTTTCTTAGCGTTCCGAGCGCTCCTACAATTACCGGAACGACTTTAGACTTCACTTTCCACATCCGGTTGATTTCAATCTCCAGGTCCTTGTATTTGCTAATTTTTTCAGCTTCTTTGAGCGCGATGTTCTTATCATCCGGGACTGAAACATCGATTAGCAGGCAAGACTTGGATCTCCTGTCATGGATGACAATGTCAGGTCTGTTGGCCAATATTTTCCTGTCCGTGATAATTGCATAGTCCCATAGAATGGTGTAATCTTTTATATTCGTCACACTTTGGGGCGTGTGCTCGTACCATAAACTAATAATAATTATTATTATTATTATTATTATTATTATTATTATTATTATTATTATTATTATTATTATTATTATTATTATTATTATTATTATTATTATTATTATTATTATTATTATTATTATTATTATTATTATTATTATTATTATTATTATTATTATTATTATTATTATTATTATTATTATTATTATTGATGTAAAATATGAATAAATTCGTTTAGAGATTCGTTAAGAATTAATATTTCTTCCATTTTCAATAACTTTAAAACCATCATTAGTTGATTTTCTTAAAGTTTTTATTAAATTACTATCCCGTTCTTTCCAGACTCCTCTAGCGGCGTTTTCCAACTATTTTGAGTGAAACTGCTTTCCATTGTTATAAACTACATTTGACAACATTCTCCTGATTTTTCAATAGGGTCCAGTCTGGGCAACAGGCTGGCCAACTAAAAATTATTTCTTCAAAATTATTTCCAGTTTCAAACATCCGGGCCGAGTATTGATGGCCTGTCAATTTTTCAACAATTTTCAACTATGGTCGATAGTCCACTGTTATATTACTCGATAGTAATAACAGTTGTGTTGTGACGATGGGCGAGTAGGCGGGGCGAGGGCATCGAGCGATAGTTTTTGGAGCGCGAGGGTTCTTTCGAAGTTTGGGAGAACAAATAAAGAATTGTTGCGTTCTGGTTGTTTCTGGTTTTTGCGTGTTGAGTAATGTTTCGTTTCTAAAGACTTAACAAGTTGGATGGATGAGAACCATGCCGGACTAGTCCAGATTAAGGCTGAAAATTTCTTATTTTATTTATTTTGTTTATTATTTAAATTTTGATAAATTGATAATGTGCACAGTCAAATGTTATTAAATAATTGACAGCTCAAGCGGTAATTCCATGTTTCCAGTTTTACTATGAAAAAGGTATATTTACGACTCCAAACTCTTTTCAAATATTCTGAAAGCGCGCGCTTCTACTCTTATTCCGAATTATTTTTTATATTCATTTATGAGTCAATATAATTTATGAAATAATTCATTCGTGAGATAGATGATGCTGGAAACTCCTCCTCGGAGCTTTCCGACTATTAAAAGCTATCGTTGGCTTCTTTCGTCGCTGCACTCACCCGCTGAAGCGGCGCCACCTAGCCCTTACGACTCTCAATGGCCTTCTTTCCGTCATCCCTGCCGCCCAACAGTATTGACTTGGGCTTTAAATTTTCTTTCAAGCGGCGCACGGTAACAGACATTTCCGTCACCGGCTCCGCGACTCTCGGGCGATGAATTACTTCGGTGGTTCTATTCTGACCGGATATCCCGGTCCTTTCGCTGTGGCATCCGAAGATGTTTCCTTGCCTCTCATTTGCCAGATCCAGAACGTAGCTGCCTCTGCCCCTTCAGACATCTTTTTCATCGTCTTCGTTCTTTCTGGGCTATATAGGCCTATTTTAGTGAGGAATGCGTACGTCGACTTGCCAACTACGCCCCTTGCGCCAACTTCTATTGGGACGAGGTCAATATTGAACCCTTTCGCTTCCAGGTCTACCGCCACATCTACGTACTTTTCCGCTTTCAGCGCATTGCTATATTGCATTCTATATCGCTCCTATGGGACCGTCAACTCCACCAAAATGATGGCTTCTGACGACGGTGACATCAACACCATATCCGGCCTCTTGCCACTCTCAATCAGCACCTGGGGATAGTGCCTCATTCCTTCTAAGTCGGCTGCGACTGTCCAATCATGTGCCTCTGCAAGGATGTCCTTTCTTGGCGTTTTACATCGCTTTCTACAGAGGTGTGCGCAGCCCTAGCGCAGGAAGTAAATCTGGTTACTGCTGCTTTGGTGGCCTCACACATATCTCGAAGGACCTGATTGTGTCGCCACGTATACCGACCATGGGCAAGGGCGTATGTGCAGTTGCTGAGCACATGATGCAATGTCTCGGTTCCGTCACAGAGTCCGCATTTGGTTAAAATACGCAGTTAATTCATAAGCGCGGGCCTAGGGTAATGACCTTTTAGACCCCTTGCAGAAACAGACCCTCTATCAAAACACAGAAGTTAAGTTTTATTTCTCATATTCAAATTTCATAATTCTTCAATAGGAGATGTACCAATGCATTTTAAAATAGATTTATGCACGGGGATAAACTTCATTCCAAACATTGATCTCATGTAACCTCGCTTGGCTTCAATTCCACGCACTTAGATTTATTTTGAAGTATTTTATACGGTACCTCATCAAAAACTTTGGTAACATCCAAAAACACTTGCCTTGACATCCACTGCCTCGCAATGACCAATCCAATCATAAATATCCTCGAAGAATTAGATCAGATTAATAAGGACATTGTCGGATTCATAAATAGGAAGCCCATGGTTATGCTCTCTTGTGGGCCAAAAACTAATGTGACACAAAAATTGTAAGCAGGTATTAAGAACTAAGAACGGTGCCGAATTATAAGCCGATAATAATAAGCCGAAGGTAACCGATTATTAAATAATAATTATTGTTAAAAATGATGATTTTTATATTTTTGATCCCTATCGCAAGATTATTTTTAAATGTCATTTTTCGTTAAGTTATTTGTTAACTTATTAGTTAAGTTTTTGCCTCTATTCTGTATTATATTATATTGAATTTTGTTCCGAATAAACTAAAACATATAAATAAATAACAATTACTTAATACAAAAGGAAATGCAATATAAAATTTGAAACTAAATGTGCAAGGGACCCCATTACCATCAATGGCCCCCAGCCTAGGGTCCCATCAAACTTAAATCCGGCTCTTATTGAAACTTTGCTGGCTTTTCCAATCGAAAACTCAATCCCATTTTTCCCAAAAAAATCGAAATGTGTCTCCCCCCATTATCTTCTCCATTATTTTGTCCATTTAAGAACTCAAACTTATTTTTTAATAAAATGTCAAATGCAAATATATATTCCACATATATTTTGTTGCTAAAATAGAACTTTTCACAATTGCAAATATACCAGGTTGTTCTTGGAATAAAGAAAGCAATACAATCAGTCCTGGTGGAATTGTTCAACAGTCAATAACAACTCTTCAACAATGTCAAGATTCATGCCAACAGAACCCAAACACATGCAAATTTGGATTCGATTTTAACCCTAACTACCCAACTGGATCGCAATGCTGGTTTTCAAGCTCAGCAACAACCACTTCTGCTAATGGAGTGGATCATTATACTTACTCTTGCAACTGTTAGTTGAAAGTGTTGTACTATGTTTTAAATAATTCATATCTTTTATTATCATACTTACAATATGCCTTTTTCCATTTCGTTACATAATTTTTTAATGTTTTCTTCATATTTTATATTTTATCTTTTCAGCTGTTACTAGTGAGTTGAATTTGTTTTTGTTAATTAGCTTCATGAATGTATTAAACAGTAGATTATCATTTGGAAATAATTTTTATTCAAAGCTGGAATAGGAGGTTGGTCATTTGCCATTAATATCAAGATAAACAAATAGATATTTTTATATCACCTTCTACGATCAAATGCAAATATATAATTGACCACCTATTTTGTGGCTAAAGTAGAACATTCCATGATCGCTAAATACCAGGTTGTTCTTGGAATAAAGCAAGCAATACAAACAGTCCTGGTGGAATTGTTCAACCGTCAATAACAACTCTGCAACAATGTCAAGATTCGTGCCAACAGAACCCAAACAAATGCAAATTTGGACTCGATTTTAACCCTAACAACCCAACTGGATCGCAATGCTGGTTTTCAAGTTCAGCCACAACCACTTCTGCTAATGGAGTGGATCATTACACTTACTCTTGCAACTGTTAGTTGAAAGTGTTGCACTATGTTTTAAATAATTCATATCTTTTATTATTATCATATGCCTTTTCCATTTCGTTACATAATTTTTTTAATGTTTTCTTCATATTTTATATTTTATCTTTTCAGCTGTTACTAGTGAGTTGAATTTGTTTTTGTTAATTGGCCTCTTGAATGTATTAAACAGTAGATTATCATTTGGAAATAATTTTTATTCAAAGCTGGAATCGGAGGTTGGTCATTTGCCATTAATATCAAGATAAACAAATAGATGTTTTTATATCACCTTCTACAATCAAATGCAAATATATAATTGACCACCTATTTTGTTGCTAAAGTAGAACATTCCATGATCGCAAAATACCAGGTTGTTCTTGGAATAAAGCAAGCAATACAAACAGTCCTGGTGGAAATGTTCAACAGTCAATAACAACTCTGCAACAATGTCAAGATTCATGCGCACAGAACCCAAACACATGCAAATTTGGATTCGATTTTAACCCTAACAACCGAACTGGATCGCAATGCTGGTTTTCAAGTTCAGCCACAACCACGTCTACTAATGGAGTGGGTCATTACACTTACTCTTGCAACAGTTAGTTAAAAGTGTTGTACTATGTTTTAAATAACATTTATTCTTGATTCTCATCATATGTATTTTTGCTAGTAATGTAATTATCAAGGTTTGTTCTACATTTTATATTTTATTCTTTTGAAAATTTAATTAAACTAATTTAATTAAATAATTTATTACTAATGTGAATTACATTTTGTTCAAAGCTGGATGTGGAGGATGGTCATTTGTTAGGAATGTTTAAAAATGGTTAAGGAATCTTATAAGCAGCAAGTTTAAATGTGGCAAGGCCTTAAAAAACATTTCTCTTAAATGAAATACAATCGCGATTTTGAAATAATTATAATATACTTCTCATATACTGTCGATTGCAGGTCAAAAAATAAGCAAAAGTCATAAAAATTTTGAAGTATATATTTCTTGATTATCTCAAGTTTGGTGATGCATCCTGATCTAAATCCGCAGTCAAGTATTAGTAACACCTTTAATTTCTGGTGATGAAATGATAGTCAATTATCTAATTAATTATAAAGTCGACAATTTTTCTGAAGTAAATGTATTTAACACTTTGAGAATTGCAGGAAATGGCTACCTGATTGACCAATTTAGGCCAATATGAAGCACTTAATCATACCAAATTGTTTAAGCCTTCGATGAAGAGATTTGTGGGTTCATAATCCCCTTCCCTTCCCCAAAAGAATATCTTGGTACTTATTATCGAGTTTTCAAGTTTCACGTAACCTTTCCAGACCAACGCCTTCATAGAACTTGTTATGTAATCATATTTTATGAATCACTATGAAGAAAAAAATACTTCTAAATAAGTTGCAGTTTTATTTCCGAGTCAAGAGGTTTTACTACAGCAGAATGCGTGCTATTGCTTAACAATTGAAGTTCTCACTCGGTTAAATTATTTGCTCAACTGAATATTCGTTGTAAAATAGTACCATTGACGTTGAAGGAATTCAATCAAAAAGAATTTAAAACAAAAGGCTAAAGGTTAATAACTACACGATCAAAGGAACTTCGTTGTGGTAATAATCGTTGTGGACATGGATCAAAAATTAAGTGAGTTCATAAGTTATCAATAAACTGATTTATTTCAATTAAACACGTAACTATAAATTAAAATGGTGACAAATTAATGTGCACTTAAAGTGGTGACAAATTAATGTGCACTTAAACTTCAATATCAACAACTTTCTTAAAAGTCCTCACTTGTTGCTGGAGGAAATAGTGTTGAGTTTGCTAAAAATAATAAGTTATCAATAAAATGATTTGTTTCAATTAAACATGTAACTATAAGTTAAACTGGTGACAAATTAATGTGCAATTAAACTGGTGACAAATTAATGTGCAATTAAACTGGTGACAAATTAATGTGCAATTAAACTGGTGACAAATTAATGTGCACTTAAACTGGTGACAAATTAATGTGCACTTAAACTGGTGACAAATTAATGTGCAATTAAACTGGTGACAAATTAATGTGCACTTAAACTGGTGACAAATTAATGTGCACTTAAACTTCAATATCAACAACTTTCTCGAAAGTCCTCACTTGTTGCTGGTCGCTAAAAAATAACAAACAATCGTTAAAATCTCTAGAGCTCGCCATAAATATCGCTCTTAATATTTACGAAATCTTCCTATTTATAGATATTTATTTTAAAATATACATTTATTCTTAAATTGGTAAATTAAATTTATTATTATTTTCATTTCCATGCTGTTAATTTCATGCAAAATGACAATTGTATAATAGTTTTGGCGTTATCCAAAGTAAAAAGCTTTGAACTTTAATTCTGCATTTGTCGAACGCATCACGTGATAATTTCAATGCTAACGCGATGAACTTACGGGCGATGAATTTTCCGTAAACCGTGGCCGATTATGGAGATTAATTATGAAGGTCAGAAAGTTGTTCATATAAAAAAAAATTTAACTTTGATGGGTGTCAGTATTACTTTATGCTGTTTTGCTCAAAGAACAAGGATAGAACTCATATCATTCAACCCAGCATCAACAACCTTCAGATTAAACATGTTACGTCCACCAAATTCCTCGGCATTATTATCGATGAGAAATTAAACTGGTCTTTCCACATCAATTATGTTGCCACCAAAATTTCAAAAAACATTGGAGTCATATCAAAAATCAGTTCATTTGTTGATAGAAAAATTCTTACTATGCTGTACTATTCATTAATCTATCCCTATCTCATCTATTGTAATATAACTTGGGCATCTAGCTATCCCTCTAAACTCACCCATCTACTCACTCTTCAAAAAAGAATAATCAGGATTATGTTTCGCCTCCATCCACGTGCTCACACAAAGGACTTCTTCATTTCAAATGGTTTGTTGAATATTTATCAGATCAATAAATTCCAAACTTGCCTCTTCATGTATAATTATGAACATAACTTGCTGCCTTCTGCCTTTAGTAATATGCTTTCCAAATCCTCAGATATCCACTCTTACAATCTTAGATCATCCAATCAATTTAGATCTGAATTTTCCCGTACCACCTTCAAAAAATTCTCCATATGTTGTAAAGGTCCATTTTTGTTCTCTTCTCTGCCATTATCCCTTACTTCTTTAAACAGTTCCTCTCTATTTAAATCTCTTCTTAAAAAAACACATTCTCTCCAGTTGTTGAACCGCACATTTCCTCATCACTTCATCATTCCTTTCGTTATCCTTGGTCTTCTGTCACAGCACCTCCCTCTACATCTCTCATTATCAGGTGTTCGTTGTTCCCATCGTGTTTAGAAGTTTAGAAGTTTTGTCATCAAAATCTCAGTTTATCATTTATGTAAAGACCCTTTCATACGCCCCTTCAACTTTGTCAATATGAATTAGCCTATCCCCTAGACGGGAATTAAATTCCCTTGGGATAAACCATTGATGAATTTGTGATTTTTTTGGGCATGATCTGTGTATATTTCAAATTTTGTTTTTGAATAAACGAATTCATAACCGTAAAAAAAACTGGCATGATTTAGAAAAGAATAAGAGATTTACTGTAAGTACTTTCGTGATGGTTTGAAGAGGATTTTCAGCCTGCAGTCAGATAGAATTAGCCTTTATTCGTGCAAAACCGGCATCTAAGGATTATGTCAAGACCATCTCAGGGTTAAAGAGGCGTTGGGGCTTATTTATTGAGTTTATCATATATGTCACGTAAGTATCATATGTATGTCTTATTTCTATGAGCAAAAATCCATCGGCACGTTCATTGAAATTGGAAAACTTATATTTAGGAAACATTGTTCACAGGATGTTTCCTGCACGGATAATCGAAATTTTGTGTGTTTTCATTTTAAAATACAGTTTTGATTTGATTATGATAACACTTTAATGGTATCAATTCCTAGTATTGGAAGTTCGCAGTGGCAGATATGGAATAGTTTGGTAGAGAACTAGATCTTAGAGCAGGAAGAGAAATTTAACAGGGAGGCCCCGGAAAATGTGAGTAAATATCCAAATTAAATTTTAAATATTCCTCTGCCCACTGTCTCAGAAAAAAAAATTTGATTCATTCATTCATGCCTCAACCCAGATCTACCGAAGGATTGATTGTTTTTAACATTCCATTATTATGAATATCCGACATGTGTTATTGATTCAATGTATTGGTTACGGATCAAAAATTAAGTGAGTTTCTTACTTTCAGCGCAGTAATAATGAGACACTCCTGGTGCCGAACTACTCGCAGTACCTGTGGAAAACCAGCATCTCTTTCTTTTGCATTCATTACCAGGATCCCAATCAAGTCCATAGTTGCAAGAATTATATTCCAAACATTTGGTCTGACATTCAGCCAGACTCGAATAGGGTGCGGATGTTCCACCTGGTGAATTGGTGTCGGATTTGTGCGACCAAATACAGGGTCCTGTTTTATTAATTTAATTAGATTAATCAATTAACATTATTTCAATAAATTATTAGTTTCTACGAATAAATTGGCACAACTTATCTTATTATCTATTTAACAGATAGCACATGTGAGAACATCAATTATAACAAATTAAACATTTTATTTACATATAAGAACATGGAAAATGAAAACTGGGTGAGCATGAAAGTGGTCAGATTATTGGGTTAAGAATGTAAATTATTCAATTTACAAAGGGCTACAACATTTCGAAATTGTCACGAGTAACTTTTTGAGAACTCCAGATGAATATGACATGAGAAATCCTGGTGTGATACCCCCAAAACTATCAAAGAATGACCGATGAATTCTTATTCCAAAGGGAAACTTTTCGGCAGAAGTTCGTACATCATTAAATTTTTAAGTGAGCTACAGTATTAAAGTACATGCGGAAGAATTTCTAAGACATTTAAAATTATATACTTTATTACACAGTTATGAAGAATATTAATTAACAATAGGAATTTATACATTTTTAACATTAACTGCTTAATTATGGTATAATTATGAAATTGTTATGATGAGAAAGATTCAGGTTATTATAGTCGTGTTATGTAATTATTTTGTAATATTATATGAATGTTAATTACAATTAAATAAATTAAATTACAATTACAAATGTTTATGATTTAAAATCTATTACTTCTGCTAATTTAAGTCAATACAAATAAAACAAAAAATTACTTGATGAGTTAAAATCTGCCGAAACGAAAAAAGTTCGATATACATTCCAAACGATCCGTAATTTTTGAGTATTTAATGAATTAATTTCTTAAAGGTCGTTATTAGTTATATATTAGCTCCTTCATAAGTTATCAATAAACTTATTTATTTCAATTAATCACGTAACTATAAATTAAATTCGTGTCAAATTAATGTGCACTTAAACTTCAACATCGACAACTTTCTTGGAAATCGCTAAAAATTAACAAACAATCGTTAAAATCTCTAGAACTCGCCATAAACATCGCTCTTAAAATTTACGAAATGTTCCTATTGATAAATATTTATTTTAAAAAATACATTTTAACTCTAAACAGGCGTTAAATTTTCAATGAAAATCACGGCTATTTTTAATCCAATTCAAATGCTTTTCCTTCTCTTTCCTGCTTTTTAAAAACCCAATCAGACCTTATGAAAGGTGAACAATAAAAGCATAGAATGCGTGTGAGACGGATTTGTATAACCAAACGCAGCGTGCATTTTTATTAATTTAATTAGTTTAATCAATTAATGTTATTTCAATAAATTAATAGTTTCTACGAATAAATTCTTACTTGGTGATTGTCCCGAAACAACCCCAAAAACAAAAAATAAGGTCGCAATTTCTGGAAGTATCATAGCTCCAAACTCGTTAAGGTTTAGCAAAGATACATGCGGATTTAATATCAAGAAATTGATATTAGGATCTATTTGTTTAAAAATTGAACCCAATTGCAATCATGCAATGCAACAGACCATCTCTCCATCTTTTAAGTCAATGGGCTGAAATTAATTTCTATTTTTGGAGCATTGTTAGCCACGTCAGATTTTTGTTTTAAAAGTGATATGCGACATGTAATCCAATTTGAAAGTTGAAAATACTCAATTTTCATATATTAATGTTGTATTATGGAATTTTTAATTTTAAATCGTGATTTCGATGCGCCCAAGAATCACGAAAGACACCCTCAAAAAATTTGAAAAAATTGTTAAAATTGATGTAAAACATGAATAAATTCGTTTAGAGATTCGTTAAGAAATAATATTTCTTCTATTTTCAATAACTTTAAAACCATCATTAGTTGATTTTCTTAAAGTTTTTATTAAATTACTATCCCGTTCTTTCCAGACTCCTCTAGCGACGTTTTCCAACTATTTTGAGTGAAACTGCTTTCCATTGTTATAAACTACATTTGACAACATTCTCCTGATTTTTCAATAGGGTCCAGTCTGGGCAACAGGATGGCCAACTCAAAACATACAAATTTCTTCTCTAGAAAAATTGTTTCTTCAAAATTACTTCTAGTTTGAAATATCCGGGCCGAGTGTTGATGGCCTGTCAATTTTTCAACAATTTTCGATGGTCCGCTGGCTTATTGGGCATAAAACGGACATTCTGTTGCGTATGCCTTGTATGTCATCCTTTGCCTGCTTAACAAATAAATATTGGTCCGAATAAAAATGGTTATAAAGAGGTTGCTTCCGTGTTGGATCTAAGTAAGTTGTTGCCAAACAGATACATTGACCCGACCCGATCCGATGACCCGTTGACCCCTGGCAAGGAGACCCGGTTCCATCAATGATTCAAATATACTTTTGCTCATCACAGGGCCCCTTTCGAGGAAAGTAGATTCCCCTAATCCATCAGTACAAGAACTTGGGAATAGGGTCTGATTTTTCATTTTTATTCGTTCTTGTTTTTTTTCCAGAAAAATGAATAAATTTGAAATTTAAAAAACCGGAAAAAACTTAAATCCTCTTTAAATACTGATCTAGAAACATTAATTAAATATTGATATCGTTCCAGGTGAGGATTAAATAACGTTTGCAATGACGTGATTTGTGGACCGGGCAGCAACTCGAAAATAACAGCTGGATGGATGAGAACCATGGGCCGGATTAGTCCAGATTAAGGCTTACTTGAAATGATTAAATAATTGAAAGCTCAAGCAGTAATTCCACGTTTCCAGTTTTACTTTGAAATAGATAAATTTACGGCTCCTATTTTTTATATTCATTTATGAGTCAATATAATTTGTGAAATAATTCATTTGTGAGTTAAATCATAAGCGGGGGCCTAGGGTAATGACCTTTTAGACCCCCTGCAGAAACAGACCCTCTATCAAAACACAGAAGTTAAGTTTTATTTCTCATATCCAAATTTCATAATTTTTCAATAGGATATGTGCATACCAATGCATTTTAAAATAGATGTTGGCACGGGGATAAACTTCATTCCAAACAATGCTCTCATATGACCTCGCTTGGCTTCAATTCCACTTAGCTTTATTTTGAAGTATTTAATACGGTACCTCATCTAAAACTTTGTCAACATCCAAAAACACTTGCCTTGACATCCACTGCCTCGCAATGACCAATCCAATCATAAATATCCTCGAAGAATTAGATCAGATTAATAAGGACATTGTCGGATTCATAAATAGGAAGCCCATGGTTATGCTCTCTTGTGGGCCAAAAACTAATGTGACACAAAAATTGTAAGCAGGTATTAAGAACTAAGAACGGTGCCGAATTATAAGCCGATAATAATAAGCCGAAGGTAACCGATTATTAAATAATAATTATTGTTAAAAATGATGATTTTTATATTTTTGATCCCTATCGCAAGATTATTTTTAAATGTCATTTTTCGTTAAGTTATTTGTTAACTTATTAGTTAAGTTTTTGCCTCTATTCTGTATTATATTATATTGAATTTTGTTCCGAATAAACTAAAACATATAAATAAATAACAATTACTTAATACAAAAGGAAATGCAATATAAAATTTGAAACTAAATGTGCAAGGGACCCCATTACCATCAATGGCCCCCAGCCTAGGGTCCCATCAAACTTAAATCCGGCTCTTATTGAAACTTTGCTGGCTTTTCCAATCGAAAACTCAATCCCATTTTTCCCAAAAAAATCGAAATGTGTCTCCCCCCATTATCTTCTCCATTATTTTGTCCATTTAAGAACTCAAACTTATTTTTTAATAAAATGTCAAATGCAAATATATATTCCACATATATTTTGTTGCTAAAATAGAACTTTTCACAATTGCAAATATACCAGGTTGTTCTTGGAATAAAGAAAGCAATACAATCAGTCCTGGTGGAATTGTTCAACAGTCAATAACAACTCTTCAACAATGTCAAGATTCATGCCAACAGAACCCAAACACATGCAAATTTGGATTCGATTTTAACCCTAACAACCAACTGGATCGCAATGTTGGTTTTCAAGCTCAGCAACAACCACTTCTGCTAATGGAGTGGATCATTATACTTACTCTAGCAACTGTTAGTTGAAAGTGTTGTACTATGTTTTAAATAATTCATATCTTTTATTATCATACTTACAATATGCCTTTTTCCATTTCGTTACATAATTTTTTAATGTTTTCTTCATATTTTATATTTTATCTTTTCAGCTGTTACTAGTGAGTTGAATTTGTTTTTGTTAATTAGCTTCATGAATGTATTAAACAGTAGATTATCATTTGGAAATAATTTTTATTCAAAGCTGGAATAGGAGGTTGGTCATTTGCCATTAATATCAAGATAAACAAATAGATATTTTTATATCACCTTCTACGATCAAATGCAAATATATAATTGACCACCTATTTTGTGGCTAAAGTAGAACATTCCATGATCGCTAAATACCAGGTTGTTCTTGGAATAAAGCAAGCAATACAAACAGTCCTGGTGGAATTGTTCAACCGTCAATAACAACTCTGCAACAATGTCAAGATTCGTGCCAACAGAACCCAAACAAATGCAAATTTGGACTCGATTTTAACCCTAACAACCCAACTGGATCGCAATGCTGGTTTTCAAGTTCAGCCACAACCACTTCTGCTAATGGAGTGGATCATTACACTTACTCTTGCAACTGTTAGTTGAAAGTGTTGCACTATGTTTTAAATAATTCATATCTTTTATTATTATCATATGCCTTTTCCATTTCGTTACATAATTTTTTTAATGTTTTCTTCATATTTTATATTTTATCTTTTCAGCTGTTACTAGTGAGTTGAATTTGTTTTTGTTAATTGGCCTCTTGAATGTATTAAACAGTAGATTATCATTTGGAAACAATTTTTATTCAAAGCTGGAATCGGAGGTTGGTCATTTGCCATTAATATCAAGATAAACAAATAGATATTTTTATATCACCTTCTACAATCAAATGCAAATATATAATTGACCACCTATTTTGTTGCTAAAGTAGAACATTCCATGATCGCAAAATACCAGGTTGTTCTTGGAATAAAGCAAGCAATACAAACAGTCCTGGTGGAAATGTTCAACAGTCAATAACAACTCTGCAACAATGTCAAGATTCATGCGCACAGAACCCAAACACATGCAAATTTGGATTCGATTTTAACCCTAACAACCGAACTGGATCGCAATGCTGGTTTTCAAGTTCAGCCACAACCACGTCTACTAATGGAGTGGGTCATTACACTTACTCTTGCAACAGTTAGTTAAAAGTGTTGTACTATGTTTTAAATAACATTTATTCTTGATTCTCATCATATGTATTTTTGCTAGTAATGTAATTATCAAGGTTTGTTCTACATTTTATATTTTATTCTTTTGAAAATTTAATTAAACTAATTTAATTAAATAATTTATTACTAATGTGAATTACATTTTGTTCAAAGCTGGATGTGGAGGATGGTCATTTGTTAGGAATGTTTAAAAATGGTTAAGGAATCTTATAAGCAGCAAGTTTAAATGTGGCAAGGCCTTAAAAAACATTTCTCTTAAATGAAATACAATCGCGATTTTGAAATAATTATAATATACTTCTCATATACTGTCGATTGCAGGTCAAAAAATAAGCAAAAGTCATAAAAATTTTGAAGTATATATTTCTTGATTATCTCAAGTTTGGTGATGCATCCTGATCTAAATCCGCAGTCAAGTATTAGTAACACCTTTAATTTCTGGTGATGAAATGATAGTCAATTATCTAATTAATTATAAAGTCGACAATTTTTCTGAAGTAAATGTATTTAACACTTTGAGAATTGCAGGAAATGGCTACCTGATTGACCAATTTAGGCCAATATGAAGCACTTAATCATACCAAATTGTTTAAGCCTTCGATGAAGAGATTTGTGGGTTCATAATCCCCTTCCCTTCCCCAAAAGAATATCTTGGTACTTATTATCGAGTTTTCAAGTTTCACGTAACCTTTCCAGACCAACGCCTTCATAGAACTTGTTATGTAATCATATTTTATGAATCACTATGAAGAAAAAAATACTTCTAAATAAGTTGCAGTTTTATTTCCGAGTCAAGAGGTTTTACTACAGCAGAATGCGTGCTATTGCTTAACAATTGAAGTTCTCACTCGGTTAAATTATTTGCTCAACTGAATATTCGTTGTAAAATAGTACCATTGACGTTGAAGGAATTCAATCAAAAAGAATTTAAAACAAAAGGCTAAAGGTTAATAACTACACGATCAAAGGAACTTCGTTGTGGTAATAATCGTTGTGGACATGGATCAAAAATTAAGTGAGTTCATAAGTTATCAATAAACTGATTTATTTCAATTAAACACGTAACTATAAATTAAAATGGTGACAAATTAATGTGCACTTAAAGTGGTGACAAATTAATGTGCACTTAAACTGGTGACAAATTAATGTGCACTTAAACTTCAATATCAACAACTTTCTTAATAGTCCTCACTTGTTGCTGGAGGAAATAGTGTTGAGTTTGCTAAAAATAATAAGTTATCAATAAAATGATTTGTTTCAATTAAACATGTAACTATAAGTTAAACTGGTGACAAATTAATGTGCAATTAAACAGGTGACAAATTAATGTGCAATTAAACTGGTGACAAATTAATGTGCACTTAAACTGGTGACAAATTAATGTGCAATTAAACTGGTGACAAATTAATGTGCACTTAAACTGGTGACAAATTAATGTGCACTTAAACTTCAATATCAACAACTTTCTCGAAAGTCCTCACTTGTTGCTGGTCGCTAAAAAATAACAAACAATCGTTAAAATCTCTAGAGCTCGCCATAAATATCGCTCTTAATATTTACGAAATCTTCCTATTTATAGATATTTATTTTAAAATATACATTTATTCTTAAATTGGTAAATTAAATTTATTATTATTTTCATTTCCATGCTGTTAATTTCATGCAAAATGACAATTGTATAATAGTTTTGGCGTTATCCAAAGTAAAAAGCTTTGAACTTTAATTCTGCATTTGTCGAACGCATCACGTGATAATTTCAATGCTAACGCGATGAACTTACGGGCGATGAATTTTCCGTAAACCGTGGCCGATTATGGAGATTAATTATGAAGGTCAGAAAGTTGTTCATATAAAAAAAAATTTAACTTTGATGGGTGTCAGTATTACTTTATGCTGTTTTGCTCAAAGAACAAGGATAGAACTCATATCATTCAACCCAGCATCAACAACCTTCAGATTAAACATGTTACGTCCACCAAATTCCTCGGCATTATTATCGATGAGAAATTAAACTGGTCTTTCCACATCAATTATGTTGCCACCAAAATTTCAAAAAACATTGGAGTCATATCAAAAATCAGTTCATTTGTTGATAGAAAAATTCTTACTATGCTGTACTATTCATTAATCTATCCCTATCTCATCTATTGTAATATAACTTGGGCATCTAGCTATCCCTCTAAACTCACCCATCTACTCACTCTTCAAAAAAGAATAATCAGGATTATGTTTCGCCTCCATCCACGTGCTCACACAAAGGACTTCTTCATTTCAAATGGTTTGTTGAATATTTATCAGATCAATAAATTCCAAACTTGCCTCTTCATGTATAATTATGAACATAACTTGCTGCCTTCTGCCTTTAGTAATATGCTTTCCAAATCCTCAGATATCCACTCTTACAATCTTAGATCATCCAATCAATTTAGATCTGAATTTTCCCGTACCACCTTCAAAAAATTCTCCATATGTTGTAAAGGTCCATTTTTGTTCTCTTCTCTGCCATTATCCCTTACTTCTTTAAACAGTTCCTCTCTATTTAAATCTCTTCTTAAAAAAACACATTCTCTCCAGTTGTTGAACCGCACATTTCCTCATCACTTCATCATTCCTTTCGTTATCCTTGGTCTTCTGTCACAGCACCTCCCTCTACATCTCTCATTATCAGGTGTTCGTTGTTCCCATCGTGTTTAGAAGTTTAGAAGTTTTGTCATCAAAATCTCAGTTTATCATTTATGTAAAGACCCTTTCATACGCCCCTTCAACTTTGTCAATATGAATTAGCCTATCCCCTAGACGGGAATTAAATTCCCTTGGGATAAACCATTGATGAATTTGTGATTTTTTTGGGCATGATCTGTGTATATTTCAAATTTTGTTTTTGAATAAACGAATTCATAACCGTAAAAAAAACTGGCATGATTTAGAAAAGAATAAGAGATTTACTGTAAGTACTTTCGTGATGGTTTGAAGAGGATTTTCAGCATGCAGTCAGATAGAATTAGCCTTTATTCGTGCAAAACCGGCATCTAAGGATTATGTCAAGACCATCTCAGGGTTAAAGAGGCGTTGGGGCTTATTTATTGAGTTTATCATATATGTCACGTAAGTATCATATGTATGTCTTATTTCTATGAGCAAAAATCCATCGGCACGTTCATTGAAATTGGAAAACTTATATTTAGGAAACATTGTTCACAGGATGTTTCCTGCACGGATAATCGAAATTTTGTGTGTTTTCATTTTAAAATACAGTTTTGATTTGATTATGATAACACTTTAATGGTATCAATTCCTAGTATTGGAAGTTCGCAGTGGCAGATATGGAATAGTTTGGTAGAGAACTAGATCTTAGAGCAGGAAGAGAAATTTAACAGGGAGGCCCCGGAAAATGTGAGTAAATATCCAAATTAAATTTTAAATATTCCTCTGCCCACTGTCTCAGAAAAAAAAATTTGATTCATTCATTCATGCCTCAACCCAGATCTACCGAAGGATTGATTGCTTTTAACATTCCATTATTATGAATATCCGACATGTGTTATTGATTCAATGTATTGGTTACGGATCAAAAATTAAGTGAGTTTCTTACTTTCAGCGCAGTAATAATGAGACACTCCTGGTGCCGAACTACTCGCAGTACCTGTGGAAAACCAGCATCTCTTTCTTTTGCATTCATTACCAGGATCCCAATCAAGTCCATAGTTGCAAGAATTATATTCCAAACATTTGGTCTGACATTCAGCCAGACTCGAATAGGGAGCGGATGTTCCACCTGGTGAATTGGTGTCGGATTTGTGCGACCAAATACAGGGTCCTGTTTTATTAATTTAATTAGATTAATCAATTAACATTATTTCAATAAATTAATAGTTTCTACGAATAAATTGGCACAACTTATCTTATTATCTATTTAACAGATAGCACATGTGAGAACATCAATTATAACAAATTAAACATTTTATTTACATATAAGAACATGGAAAATGAAAACTGGGTGAGCATGAAAGTGGTCAGATTATTGGGTTAAGAATGTAAATTATTCAATTTACAAAGGGCTACAACATTTCGAAATTGTCACGAGTAACTTTTTGAGAACTCCAGATGAATATGACATGAGAAATCCTGGTGTGATACCCCCAAAACTATCAAAGAATGACCGATGAATTCTTATTCCAAAGGGAAACTTTTCGGCAGAAGTTCGTACATCATTAAATTTTTAAGTGAGCTACAGTATTAAAGTACATGCGGAAGAATTTCTAAGACATTTAAAATTATATACTTTATTACACAGTTATGAAGAATATTAATTAACAATAGGAATTTATACATTTTTAACATTAACTGCTTAATTATGGTATAATTATGAAATTGTTATGATGAGAAAGATTCAGGTTATTATAGTCGTGTTATGTAATTATTTTGTAATATTATATGAATGTTAATTACAATTAAATAAATTAAATTACAATTACAAATGTTTTATGATTTAAAATCTATTACTTCTGCTAATTTAAGGCAATACAAATAAAACAAAAAATTACTTGATGAGTTAAAATCTGCCGAAACGAAAAAATTTCGATCTACAGTCCAAACGATCCGTAAGTTTTGAGTATTTAATGAATTAATTTCTTAAAGGTCGTTATTAGTTATATATTAGCTCCTTCATAAGTTATCAATAAACTTATTTATTTCAATTAATCACGTAACTATAAATTAAATTGGTGTCAAATTAATGTGCACTTAAACTTCAACATCGACAACTTTCTTGGAAATCGCTAAAAATTAACAAACAATCGTTAAAATCTCTAGAACTCGCCATAAACATCGCTCTTAAAATTTACGAAATATTCCTATTGATAAATATTTATTTAAAAAAATACATTTTAACTCTAAACAGGCGTTAAATTTTCAATGAAAATCACGGCTATTTTTAATCCAATTCAAATGCTTTTCCTTCTCTTTCCTGCTTTTTAAAAACCCAATCAGACCTTATGAAAGGTGAACAATAAAAGCATAGAATGCGTGTGGGACGGATTTGTATAACCAAACGCAGCGTGCATTTTTATTAATTTAATTAGTTTAATCAATTAATGTTATTTCAATAAATTAATAGTTTCTACGAATAAATTCTTACTTGGTGATTGTCCCGAAACAACCCCAAAAACAAAAAATAAGGTCGCAATTTCTGGAAGTATCATAGCTCCAAACTCGTTAAGGTTTAGCAAAGATACATGCGGATTTAATATCAAGAAATTGATATTAGGATCTATTTGTTTAAAAATTGAACCCAATTGCAATCATGCAATGCAACAGACCATCTCTCCATCTTTTAAGTCAATGGGCTGAAATTAATTTCTATTTTTGGAGCATTGTTAGCCACGTCAGATTTTTGTTTTAAAAGTGATATGCGACATGTAATCCAATTTGAAAGTTGAAAATACTCAATTTTCATATATTAATGTTGTATTATGGAATTTTTAATTTTAAATCGTGATTTCGATGCGCCCAAGAATCACGAAAGACACCCTCAAAAAATTTGAAAAAATTGTTAAAATTGATGTAAAACATGAATAAATTCGTTTAGAGATTCGTTAAGAAATAATATTTCTTCTATTTTCAATAACTTTAAAACCATCATTAGTTGATTTTCTTAAAGTTTTTATTAAATTACTATCCCGTTCTTTCCAGACTCCTCTAGCGACGTTTTCCAACTATTTTGAGTGAAACTGCTTTCCATTGTTATAAACTACATTTGACAACATTCTCCTGATTTTTCAATAGGGTCCAGTCTGGGCAACAGGATGGCCAACTCAAAACATACAAATTTCTTCTCTAGAAAAATTGTTTCTTCAAAATTACTTCTAGTTTGAAATATCCGGGCCGAGTGTTGATGGCCTGTCAATTTTTCAACAATTTTCGATGGTCCGCTGGCTTATTGGGCATAAAACGGACATTCTGTTGCGTATGCCTTGTATGTCATCCTTTGCCTGCTTAACAAATAAATATTGGTCCGAATAAAAATGGTTATAAAGAGGTTGCTTCCGTGTTGGATCTAAGTAAGTTGTTGCCAAACAGATACATTGACCCGACCCGATCCGATGACCCGTTGACCCCTGGCAAGGAGACCCGGTTCCATCAATGATTCAAATATACTTTTGCTCATCACAGGGCCCCTTTCGAGGAAAGTAGATTCCCCTAATCCATCAGTACAAGAACTTGGGAATAGGGTCTGATTTTTCATTTTTATTCGTTCTTGTTTTTTTTCCAGAAAAATGAATAAATTTGAAATTTAAAAAACCGGAAAAAACTTAAATCCTCTTTAAATACTGATCTAGAAACATTAATTAAATATTGATATCGTTCCAGGTGAGGATTAAATAACGTTTGCAATGACGTGATTTGTGGACCGGGCAGCAACTCGAAAATAACAGCTGGATGGATGAGAACCATGGGCCGGATTAGTCCAGATTAAGGCTTACTTGAAATGATTAAATAATTGAAAGCTCAAGCAGTAATTCCACGTTTCCAGTTTTACTTTGAAATAGATAAATTTACGGCTCCTATTTTTTATATTCATTTATGAGTCAATATAATTTGTGAAATAATTCATTTGTGAGTTAAATCATAAGCGGGGGCCTAGGGTAATGACCTTTTAGACCCCCTGCAGAAACAGACCCTCTATCAAAACACAGAAGTTAAGTTTTATTTCTCATATCCAAATTTCATAATTTTTCAATAGGATATGTGCATACCAATGCATTTTAAAATAGATGTTGGCACGGGGATAAACTTCATTCCAAACAATGCTCTCATATGACCTCGCTTGGCTTCAATTCCACTTAGCTTTATTTTGAAGTATTTAATACGGTACCTCATCTAAAACTTTGTCAACATCCAAAAACACTTGCCTTGACATCCACTGCCTCGCAATGACCAATCCAATCATAAATATCCTCGAAGAATTAGATCAGATTAATAAGGACATTGTCGGATTCATAAATAGGAAGCCCATGGTTATGCTCTCTTGTGGGCCAAAAACTAATGTGACACAAAAATTGTAAGCAGGTATTAAGAACTAAGAACGGTGCCGAATTATAAGCCGATAATAATAAGCCGAAGGTAACCGATTATTAAATAATAATTATTGTTAAAAATGATGATTTTTATATTTTTGATCCCTATCGCAAGATTATTTTTAAATGTCATTTTTCGTTAAGTTATTTGTTAACTTATTAGTTAAGTTTTTGCCTCTATTCTGTATTATATTATATTGAATTTTGTTCCGAATAAACTAAAACATATAAATAAATAACAATTACTTAATACAAAAGGAAATGCAATATAAAATTTGAAACTAAATGTGCAAGGGACCCCATTACCATCAATGGCCCCCAGCCTAGGGTCCCATCAAACTTAAATCCGGCTCTTATTGAAACTTTGCTGGCTTTTCCAATCGAAAACTCAATCCCATTTTTCCCAAAAAAATCGAAATGTGTCTCCCCCCATTATCTTCTCCATTATTTTGTCCATTTAAGAACTCAAACTTATTTTTTAATAAAATGTCAAATGCAAATATATATTCCACATATATTTTGTTGCTAAAATAGAACTTTTCACAATTGCAAATATACCAGGTTGTTCTTGGAATAAAGAAAGCAATACAATCAGTCCTGGTGGAATTGTTCAACAGTCAATAACAACTCTTCAACAATGTCAAGATTCATGCCAACAGAACCCAAACACATGCAAATTTGGATTCGATTTTAACCCTAACAACCCAACTGGATCGCAATGTTGGTTTTCAAGCTCAGCAACAACCACTTCTGCTAATGGAGTGGATCATTATACTTACTCTAGCAACTGTTAGTTGAAAGTGTTGTACTATGTTTTAAATAATTCATATCTTTTATTATCATACTTACAATATGCCTTTTTCCATTTCGTTACATAATTTTTTAATGTTTTCTTCATATTTTATATTTTATCTTTTCAGCTGTTACTAGTGAGTTGAATTTGTTTTTGTTAATTAGCTTCATGAATGTATTAAACAGTAGATTATCATTTGGAAATAATTTTTATTCAAAGCTGGAATAGGAGGTTGGTCATTTGCCATTAATATCAAGATAAACAAATAGATATTTTTATATCACCTTCTACGATCAAATGCAAATATATAATTGACCACCTATTTTGTGGCTAAAGTAGAACATTCCATGATCGCTAAATACCAGGTTGTTCTTGGAATAAAGCAAGCAATACAAACAGTCCTGGTGGAATTGTTCAACCGTCAATAACAACTCTGCAACAATGTCAAGATTCGTGCCAACAGAACCCAAACAAATGCAAATTTGGACTCGATTTTAACCCTAACAACCCAACTGGATCGCAATGCTGGTTTTCAAGTTCAGCCACAACCACTTCTGCTAATGGAGTGGATCATTACACTTACTCTTGCAACTGTTAGTTGAAAGTGTTGCACTATGTTTTAAATAATTCATATCTTTTATTATTATCATATGCCTTTTCCATTTCGTTACATAATTTTTTTAATGTTTTCTTCATATTTTATATTTTATCTTTTCAGCTGTTACTAGTGAGTTGAATTTGTTTTTGTTAATTGGCCTCTTGAATGTATTAAACAGTAGATTATCATTTGGAAACAATTTTTATTCAAAGCTGGAATCGGAGGTTGGTCATTTGCCATTAATATCAAGATAAACAAATAGATATTTTTATATCACCTTCTACAATCAAATGCAAATATATAATTGACCACCTATTTTGTTGCTAAAGTAGAACATTCCATGATCGCAAAATACCAGGTTGTTCTTGGAATAAAGCAAGCAATACAAACAGTCCTGGTGGAAATGTTCAACAGTCAATAACAACTCTGCAACAATGTCAAGATTCATGCGCACAGAACCCAAACACATGCAAATTTGGATTCGATTTTAACCCTAACAACCGAACTGGATCGCAATGCTGGTTTTCAAGTTCAGCCACAACCACGTCTACTAATGGAGTGGGTCATTACACTTACTCTTGCAACAGTTAGTTAAAAGTGTTGTACTATGTTTTAAATAACATTTATTCTTGATTCTCATCATATGTATTTTTGCTAGTAATGTAATTATCAAGGTTTGTTCTACATTTTATATTTTATTCTTTTGAAAATTTAATTAAACTAATTTAATTAAATAATTTATTACTAATGTGAATTACATTTTGTTCAAAGCTGGATGTGGAGGATGGTCATTTGTTAGGAATGTTTAAAAATGGTTAAGGAATCTTATAAGCAGCAAGTTTAAATGTGGCAAGGCCTTAAAAAACATTTCTCTTAAATGAAATACAATCGCGATTTTGAAATAATTATAATATACTTCTCATATACTGTCGATTGCAGGTCAAAAAATAAGCAAAAGTCCTAAAAATTTTGAAGTATATATTTCTTGATTATCTCAAGTTTGGTGATGCATCCTGATCTAAATCCGCAGTCAAGTATTAGTAACACCTTTAATTTCTGGTGATGAAATGATAGTCAATTATCTAATTAATTATAAAGTCGACAATTTTTCTGAAGTAAATGTATTTAACACTTTAAGAATTACAGGAAATGGCTACCTGATTGACCAATTTAGGCCAATATGAAGCACTTAATCATACCAAATTGTTTAAGCCTTCGATGAAGAGATTTGTGGGTTCATAATCCCCTTCCCTTCCCCAAAAGAATATCTTGGTACTTATTATCGAGTTTTCAAGTTTCACGTAACCTTTCCAGACCAACGCCTTCATAGAACTTGTTATGTAATCATATTTTATGAATCACTATGAAGAAAAAAATACTTCTAAATAAGTTGCAGTTTTATTTCCGAGTCAAGAGGTTTTACTACAGCAGAATGCGTGCTATTGCTTAACAATTGAAGTTCTCACTCGGTTAAATTATTTGCTCAACTGAATATTCGTTGTAAAATAGTACCATTGACGTTGAAGGAATTAATTCAATCAAAAAGAATTTAAAACAAAAGGCTAAAGGTTAATAACTACACGATCAAAGGAACTTCGTTGTGGTAATAATCGTTGTGGACATGGATCAAAAATTAAGTGAGTTCATAAGTTATCAATAAACTGATTTATTTCAATTAAACACGTAACTATAAATTAAAATGGTGACAAATTAATGTGCACTTAAAGTGGTGACAAATTAATGTGCACTTAAACTGGTGACAAATTAATGTGCACTTAAACTTCAATATCAACAACTTTCTTAAAAGTCCTCACTTGTTGCTGGAGGAAATAGTGTTGAGTTTGCTAAAAATAATAAGTTATCAATAAAATGATTTGTTTCAATTAAACATGTAACTATAAGTTAAACTGGTGACAAATTAATGTGCAATTAAACAGGTGACAAATTAATGTGCAATTAAACTGGTGACAAATTAATGTGCACTTAAACTGGTGACAAATTAATGTGCAATTAAACTGGTGACAAATTAATGTGCACTTAAACTGGTGACAAATTAATGTGCACTTAAACTGGTGACAAATTAATGTGCAATTAAACTGGTGACAAATTAATGTGCACTTAAACTGGTGACAAATTAATGTGCACTTAAACTTCAATATCAACAACTTTCTCGAAAGTCCTCACTTGTTGCTGGTCGCTAAAAAATAACAAACAATCGTTAAAATCTCTAGAGCTCGCCATAAATATCGCTCTTAATATTTACGAAATCTTCCTATTTATAGATATTTATTTTAAAATATACATTTATTCTTAAATTGGTAAATTAAATTTATTATTATTTTCATTTCCATGCTGTTAATTTCATGCAAAATGACAATTGTATAATAGTTTTGGCGTTATCCAAAGTAAAAAGCTTTGAACTTTAATTCTGCATTTGTCGAACGCATCACGTAATAATTTCAATGCTAACGCGATGAACTTACGGGCGATGAATTTTCCGTAAACCGTGGCCGATTATGGAGACTAATTATGAAGGTCAGAAAGTTGTTCATATAAAAAAAAATTTAACTTTGATGGGTGTCAGTATTACTTTATGCTGTTTTGCTCAAAGAACAAGGATAGAACTCATATCATTCAACCCAGCATCAACAACCTTCAGATTAAACATGTTACGTCCACCAAATTCCTCGGCATTATTATCGATGAGAAATTAAACTGGTCTTTCCACATCAATTATGTTGCCACCAAAATTTCAAAAAACATTGGAGTCATATCAAAAATCAGTTCATTTGTTGATAGAAAAATTCTTACTATGCTGTACTATTCATTAATCTATCCCTATCTCATCTATTGTAATATAACTTGGGCATCTAGCTATCCCTCTAAACTCACCCATCTACTCACTCTTCAAAAAAGAATAATCAGGATTATGTTTCGCCTCCATCCACGTGCTCACACAAAGGACTTCTTCATTTCAAATGGTTTGTTGAATATTTATCAGATCAATAAATTCCAAACTTGCCTCTTCATGTATAATTATGAACATAACTTGCTGCCTTCTGCCTTTAGTAATATGCTTTCCAAATCCTCAGATATCCACTCTTACAATCTTAGATCATCCAATCAATTTAGATCTGAATTTTCCCGTACCACCTTCAAAAAATTCTCCATATGTTGTAAAGGTCCATTTTTGTTCTCTTCTCTGCCATTATCCCTTACTTCTTTAAACAGTTCCTCTCTATTTAAATCTCTTCTTAAAAAAACACATTCTCTCCAGTTGTTGAACCGCACATTTCCTCATCACTTCATCATTCCTTTCGTTATCCTTGGTCTTCTGTCACAGCACCTCCCTCTACATCTCTCATTATCAGGTGTTCGTTGTTCCCATCGTGTTTAGAAGTTTAGAAGTTTTGTCATCAAAATCTCAGTTTATCATTTATGTAAAGACCCTTTCATACGCCCCTTCAACTTTGTCAATATGAATTAGCCTATCCCCTAGACGGGAATTAAATTCCCTTGGGATAAACCATTGATGAATTTGTGATTTTTTTGGGCATGATCTGTGTATATTTCAAATTTTGTTTTTGAATAAACGAATTCATAACCGTAAAAAAAACTGGCATGATTTAGAAAAGAATAAGAGATTTACTGTAAGTACTTTCGTGATGGTTTGAAGAGGATTTTCAGCCTGCAGTCAGATAGAATTAGCCTTTATTCGTGCAAAACCGGCATCTAAGGATTATGTCAAGACCATCTCAGGGTTAAAGAGGCGTTGGGGCTTATTTATTGAGTTTATCATATATGTCACGTAAGTATCATATGTATGTCTTATTTCTATGAGCAAAAATCCATCGGCACGTTCATTGAAATTGGAAAACTTATATTTAGGAAACATTGTTCACAGGATGTTTCCTGCACGGATAATCGAAATTTTGTGTGTTTTCATTTTAAAATACAGTTTTGATTTGATTATGATAACACTTTAATGGTATCAATTCCTAGTATTGGAAGTTCGCAGTGGCAGATATGGAATAGTTTGGTAGAGAACTAGATCTTAGAGCAGGAAGAGAAATTTAACAGGGAGGCCCCGGAAAATGTGAGTAAATATCCAAATTAAATTTTAAATATTCCTCTGCCCACTGTCTCAGAAAAAAAAATTTGATTCATTCATTCATGCCTCAACCCAGATCTACCGAAGGATTGATTGCTTTTAACATTCCATTATTATGAATATCCGACATGTGATATTGATTCAATGCAATGATTACGGATCAAAAATTAAGTGAGTTTTGGAAATAATGAGACACTCCAGGTTCCGAACTACTCGCAGTACCTGAGGAAAACCAGCAACTGATTCCATTGGTATTATTTGGATCCCAATCAAGTCCATAGTTGCAAGAATTATATTCCAAACATTTTTTCTGACAGTCAGCCAGACTCAAAAAGGAAGTGGACATTCCATTTCTTGTATTGGTGTTGGATTTGTACAACCAAACGCACGGTCCTGTTTAATTAATTTAATTGGTTTAATCAATTAATTTCATTTCAATAAATTAATAGTTTCTGCGAATAAATTGGCACAACATATTGTTGGATCCCTGAATTATTTTATTATCTATTTAGTACACAGCACATGCAAGAACATCAATTATAACAAATGAAACATTTTATTTACATATAAGAACATGGAAAATGAAAACTGGGTGAGCATGAAAGTGGTCAGATTACTGGGTTAAGAATGTAAATTATTAAATTTCCAAAGGGCTACAACATTTTGAAATTGTCATGAGTAACTTTTTGAGAATTCCAGATGAATATGACATGAGAAATCCTGATGTGATACCCCCAAAACTATCGAAGAATGACCGATGAATTCTTATTCCACGGGACTCAAGGGGAAAATTATCGGCAGAAGTTCGTACATCATTAAATTTTTAAGTGAGCTACAGTATTAAAGTATATGCGGAAGAATTTCTAAGACATTATATACTTTATTACACAGTTATAAAGAATATTAATTAACAATAGGAATTTATACATTTTTAACATTAACTGCTTAATTATGGTATAATTATGAAATTGTTATGATGAGAAAGATTCAGGTTATTATAGTCGTGTTATGTAATTATTTTGTAATATTATATTAATGTTAATTACAATTAAATAAATTAAATTACAATTACAAATGTTTTATGATTTAAAATCTATTACTTCTGCTAATTTAAGGCAATAAAAATAGAACAAAAACTTACTTGATGAGTTAAAATCTGCCGAAACGAAAAAAGTTCGATATATATTCCAAACGATCCGTAATTTTTGAGTTTTTAATGAATTAATTTCTAAAAGATCGTTATTAGTTAAACATTAGCTCCTTCATAAGTTATCAATAAACTTATTTATTTCAATTTATCACGTAACTATAAATTAAATTGGTGTCAAATTAATGTGCACTTAAACTTCAACATCAACAACTTTCTTGGAAATCGCTAAAAATTAACAAACAATCGTTAAAATCTCTAGAACTCGCCATAAACATCGCTCTTAAAATTTACGAAATATTCCTATTGATAAATATTTATTTTAAAAAATACATTTTAACTCTAAACAGGCTTTAAATTTTCAATGAAAATCACGGCTATTTTTAATCCAATTCAAATGCTTTTCCTTCTAGCTTAAAAACCCAATCAGACCTTATGAAAGGTGAACAATAAAAGCATAGAATGCGTGTGAGACGGATTTGTATAACCAAACGCAGTGTGCATTTTTATTAATTTAATTGGTTTAATCAATTAATGTTATTTCCATAAATTGAAGTGAGTTTACAAATAAAATCTTACTTGGTGATCGTCCCGAAACAACCCCAAAAACAAAAAATAAGGTCGAAATTTCTGGGAATATCATAGCTCCAAACTCGTTAAGGTTTAGCAAAGATACATGCAGAATTAATATCAAGAAATTGATATTAGGATCTATTTGTTTAAAAATTCCACCCAAGTGCAATCATGCAATGCAACAGATCATTCCTCCATCTTTTAAGTCAATGGGCTGAAATTAATTTCTATTTTTGGAGCATTGTTAGCCACGTCAGATTTTTGTTTTAAAAGTGATATGCAACATGTAATCCAATTTGAAAGTTGAAAATACTCAATTTTCATATATAAAGGTTGTGTTATTGTATTTTAAATTATAAATCGTGATTTCGATACTCCCAAGAACCATGAAAGACACTCTCAAAAAACTTTGAAAAAATTGTTAAAATTGATGTAAAACACGCATAAATTCGTTTGAGAAATCCTGATGTGCTACCCCCATAACTATCGAAGAATGACCGATGAATTCTTATTCCAAAGGGAAACTTTTCGGCAGAATTTCTTATATCATTACATTTTTAAGTGAGCTACATTATTAAAGTATATGCTGAAGAATTTTTAAGACATTTAAAATTATATACTTTATTACACAGTTATAAAGTATAGTAATTAACAATAGGAATTTATACATTTTTAACATTAACTGCTTAATTATGATGTAATTATGAAATTTTTATGAAAAGAAAGATTCAGGTTATTATACTCGTGTTATGTAATTATATTGTAATATCATATTAATGTTAAAATTAAAGAAATTAAATTACAATTACAAATGTCTTATGATTAACAATGAAAATAAAGGCTATTTTTAATCCAATTCAAATTCTTTTCCTTCTAGCCTATACACCCAATCAGACCTTATGAAAGGTGAACAATAAAAGCATAGAATGCTGGTGAAACATTCATAAATTGGCAACTATTGTTAACAAGTTCGATAGAAGGCTTGCTATCCAATTGCAAGTCAATGTAATTGCTGCAATGTAGTAATAGTTTATCACATACGAAATCTCATGAACAACTTTCTTGAAAGTCCTCACTTGTTGCTGAAGGAGATGGAGGTAAGTTCGCTAAAAAATAACAAACAATCGTTAAAATCTCTATAGGTATAAAATCTCTAGATCAGAAACATCGCTCTTAAAATTTACGAAATATTCCTTTTTATAGATATTTGTAAAAAAAATACATTTATTCGTAAATTGGTTTTTATTATCACTTTCATTTCCATGCTGTTAATTTCATGCAAGATAATTGCATAATTGTTTTGGCGTCATCCAATGTAAAACAAACTATAATTCTGCATTTGTCGAACTCATAACGTGATAAGTTCAATGCTAACGCGATGAATTTTCCGTAAACCGTGGCCGATTATGGAGACTAATTATGGAGGTCAGAAAGTTGTTCAGACAAAATAAAAATTTAACTTTGATGGGTGTCAGTATTACTGAGAATAAGAGATTTACTGTAAGTGACGTTTTGAAGAGGATTTTCAGCCTGTAGTCAGATAGAATTAGCCTTTATTCAAATTAAATTTTAAATATTCCTCCACCCACTGTCTCAGAAAAAAAAAATTGATTCATTCATTCGTGCCTGAACCCAGGTCTTCCGAAGGATTGATTGTGTTTAACATTCCATTATTATGAAAGACCGACATGTGTGATTTTTGCAATGCAATGGTTACGGATCAAAAATTAAGTGAGTTTCTTACTTTCTTCGCAGATCTTGTAATAATGAGACATTCCTGGTGCCGGACTAATCCCATTACCTGTGGAAAACCAGCATCTCTTTCCATTGGCATTATTAGGACCCCAATCAAGTCCATAGTTGCAAGAATTAAATTCCAAACACTTTGTCTGACACTCAGCCAGACTCAAATAGGTAGTGGATAATCCATCTCTTGAATTGGTGTCGGATTTGTGCAACCAAATGCAGGGTGCTGTTTTATTAATTTAATTAGATTATTCAATTAATATTATTTCAATAAATTAATGGTTTCTACGAATAAATTGGCACAACTTATCTTATTATCTATTTAACACATAGCACATGTAAGAACATCAATTATAACAAATTAAACATTTTATTTACATATAAGAACATGGAAAATGAAAACTGGGTTAGCATGAAAGGGGTCAGATTATTGGGTTAAGAATGTAAATTATTCAATTTCCAAAGGGCTACAACATTTTGAAATTGTCCCGAGAAACGTTTTGAGAACTCCAGATGAATATTACAAGAAAAATCCTGATGTGATACCCCCGAAACGAAATCGAAGAATGACCGATGAGTTCTTATTCCACGGGACTCAAAGGGAAAATTATCGGCAGAAGTTCGTACATCATTAAATATTTAAGTGAGCTACAGTATTAAAGTATATGCGGAAGAATTTCTAAGACATTTAAAATTATATACTTTATTACACAGTTATAAAGAATATTAATTAACAATATGAATTTATACATTTTTAACATTAACTGCTTAATTATGATATAATTATGAAATTTTTATGATGAGAAAGAATCAGGTAATTATAATCGTGTTATGTAATTATATTGTAATATTATATTAATGTTAATTGAAATTAAAGTAATTAAATTGCAATTACAAATGTTTTATGATTAAAAATCTATTACTTCTGCTAATTTACGGCAATAAAAATAAAACAAAAACTTGCTTGATGGGTTAAAATCTGCCGAAATGAAAAAAGTTCGATTTACAACCAAAACGATTAACAATTTTTGAATTTTTAATGAATTAATTTATTAAAGATCGTTATTAGTTAAACATTAGCTCCTTCATAAGTTATCAATAAACTGATTTATTTCAATTAAACACGTAACTATAAATTAAACTGGTGTCAAATTAATGTGCACTTAAACTGGTGACAAATTAATGTGCATTTAAACTTCAACATCAACAACTTTCTTGAAAGTCCTCACTTGTTGCTGGAGGAAATAGTGTTGAGGTCGCTAAAAAATAACAAACAATCGTTAAAATCTCTAGAGCTCGCCATAAACATCGCTCTTAAAATTTACGAAATCTTCCTATTTATAAATATTTATTTAAAAATATACATTTATTCTTAAATTGGTAATTATTATCACTTTCATTTCCATGCAGTTAATTTCATGCAAGATAACAATTGCATAATAGTGTTGGTTCCCTGGATCCAGATAATTGAAGAATAATTAAAATTATATTGCTGATTAATTAATTTAGTAATTTAAAAAATTATATTTAATTAAATTAATTAATTTAGTGATTAATTAAATTGAGTGGCAATATAATTTGAAAATTAATTAATTGGTACTATTCAGAGTCTTTGGTTATGAATCTCGACAAATAGATTTATCTCGAAAAGCAGAGCGAGAGTTAGAGAAATAGCAGATTTCAAGACTTAGACAATTAAGCATTGTACATCTTTCATCCGAACACTTTCAATAAACCTGACCTTCCATAATTAGTTTGAGGACCCCGGGTTATTACAATAGTTTTGGAGTCATCCAAAGTAAAAAAAACCTTTAATTCTGCATTTATCGAACGCATCACGTGATAAGTTCAATGCTAACGCAATGAACATACGGGCGTTGAATTTTCCTTAAACCGTGGCCGAATATGGAGACAAATTATGGAGGTCAGAAAGTTCTTGAGACAAAATAAAATTTTAACTTTGATGGGTTTCTGTATTACTGGCATGATTTAGAAAAGAATAAGAGATTTACAGTAAGTGACGTTTTGAAGAGGATTTTCAGCCTGCTGTCAGATAGAATTAGCCTTTATTCGTGCAAAACCGGCATCTAACGATTATGTCAAGACCATCTCAGTGTTAAAGAGGCGTTGGGGCTAATTTATTTATCATATATGTCACGTACGTGTCATATGTATGTCTTAATTCTATCAGCAAAAATCCATCGGCACGTTCATTGAAATTGGAAAACTTATATTTAGGAAACATTGTTCACAGGATGTTTCCTGCTCGGATGATCGAAATTTTGTATGTTTTCATTTTAAAATACAGTTTTGATTTGATTATGATAACACTTTAATGATATCAATTCCTAGTATTGGAAGTTCGCAGCGGCAGATATGGAATAGTTTGGTAGAGAACTAGATCTTAGAGCAGGAAGAGAAATTTAACGGGGATGCCCCGGAAAATGTGAGTAAATATCCAAATTAAATTTTAAATATTCCTCCACCCACTGTTTCAGGAAAAAAAAATGATTCTCTCGCTCTCTCTCTTTCTATATCTCTCTTCCTTATTAAAATGTCTGTTAAGGACAATTTCCAGCTTAGGAAAACACGAAACCGTTCAAGTTTTTTTTTATTCATTCCACAGCAGAGTGAAACAAAAGCTTTGAAGGGAATTCTCCGTCCATCCCCTCGCCATCTCCTCCCTTCTTCTTCTTCCTCCTCTCTGGAGCCGCCCGCTTGGAACGACCTGGTAACTCGTCAGGTGCTCGATCAGCCCTACTGCACCATACGTCACAATCGGACTGTTTCCAACATCGGCCAACAACAGCAGCAGGGGGGGACATCGGTCAACCCAACCTATCCTCCGAAGCCCCCTCCGCCCTACTACTGCAAGCAGAATCCTAGACCAGTCCCCAAGAGAACCTCCTCCATCTCCTCGAAACCGACAACTCCTGCCGACAACTTCTCGGGCATTCCGAGCACCTTCAGCACCGTTCCGAGACGCCACGGTCACCATGACAACAGGGCCTCGCGTGCCATGGAAGCTCACCTAAGAGAGGAGCAGGAGGAACAAAATGGCGTCCTAGTGACCGCCATCTTGTGACGTCACACACACGCACGCACACACACACACACACACATACAGCGGGGGTCAAATTCGGTCGTCGACTGCGGAATTTCACGGCGTCGCTGTACTACATGAATTCGGTTCATTTGGACGGTTACGATGATGGCTCTGACGACGACGATGATGATGATGACGACGATAATAGTCGTAGGTTGTCAGTTATTGATGAACTTTTTTTTGTTGATTGATTGAAAAGATTTTGCTGGATGTGGTTGAAAAGATGTATGTGTATGCAATGTATGCCGGTTAACAGTGTTGATATTGGAATCCTCATCTGGTACAGCACCTGGCACGGCACGGCATGGTCTTCGTCCTTTCTCTGTGAATTCTTCAATCAGCAGTTTCATTCATGGCCAGTTTAAATGTACAAAGGCGATCCTCATTCGAGTAATCCAAACGTTGTTGTTTGCTTTTGATTGACAATCGAAATAAAGACTCATCGACAACGATTACAATATTTATTTACTCGTGCTACATCGCATCTGCTGACTTTGACTTAGAAGATGATTATGATGATGATGATGACCATGAATGTGGTGGTGGTGATGATAATGAAGACGACGACGATGATGGTGATGTTTATGACAATGACGATAATTGTGATGATGATGATGACTTCACTTAATGAGTGAATGAAGCATGAGATGCATTTAGCAACAACGTTGAACTTTTTTTTACTGCGTACAACAACATTGATGCACGCGTAGCTGACGAACATTTGTCGTCGTCGTTGATGTTGTTGTTGTTGTTTTAGCAACATGAAAGAATCGTCCAGAAATTCACTTTTAGTTGAACTTTGTATTTGAAGAATAAAAAATGTTTAAAACCATCGTTTTGTCTTTTACAACAACAACAATTTTATTATTATTAAATTTAAAGGATTTAAACAGACGTAAACTAGTATTTAAATAGATTTATCGACCTAATTGTCCTTAATTGGTCTTAATGAAATCACTCCACGGGGGAGGTGGGCAAACCGCGCTTTCCCAAATAGATTTATGGGGCTTTTCGGCACTTGTTAATATTCAAACGTACCAGAGATCATAAATATTCATGAGAGAACCGACTGGAAATGACTGGAATTATTTTTACAATTTCACCATGCTTAATTTGAGGTTCTACTGATACAGTTTCTATTGGAATCAAACAAAAATGAATTAATAACGTTTAATGACATGTGTATGAAACCTATATAAAAACAATCGTCTAATCGAGTACTATGCTGTGTCAAAATTTCAAAGCAATTGGTAAGAACTTTCAGATAACATTAATTGATTAACACAGTTAAATTTTTATTTACAAAGAAATGAAAAACCACACATTTTCTAATATGTTTATTAGGGTGCCAATAAAAAATGTTTTTTTTTTTCGAAATTGTTAATTCCCGTTCCAGAAATTTGTTCCTTTTACATTTCTAAGGCTATACACAAAATTTTAGATAAATAAAACGTCATTTAGAACTGTCTTTAGCATCTTGAACATCCCCATGCTTAAACATTGCGTACAATAGCGGAAATTACATGTTGCGCACATTTTACATGGTTAACTTCGATAGCAAGAAATATTTTAGGTTTTTTTTTTAAATCTGTTTATGTTTATTTTCACAATTAAACAATGCCGTTTGATATTTTGCTGATACAGTTTCTAGAGGAAACAAACCAAAGATAAATTTAATATAATAATGTCATAAAATTATTTAATTTTATTATTATAATAAAAATTTAAATGTTCGCCTTTTTTCGTTCATGGCAAGATGGCCGGATTTTCGAAAAAAGCGTATTTTTACATGATATAGTGTGGCATATATATGAAACCTATACACAAACACTCCTCTAATCGAGCAGTATGTTGTGTCAAAATTTCAAAGCAATTGGTCAAGTACTTTCAGAGAACATTTGCATGTTACAAACACACACTGTATTTTTATTTATATAGATAATTATTGTCAAAAATGATGATTTATCGATTCATGTTTTCCGAGATTGGTTTCAATGTCTTTTGTAACAAACGCGTTGTTTTAAAATGTTACATTTATATTTTTGATCCCTCTCGTAAAATTATTTTAAAGTATAATTTTTCGTTAAGTTATTAGTTAACTTATTAGTTAAGTTTTCGCCTCTATTCTGTATTATATTATATTGAATTTTGTTCCGAATAAACTAAAAAATAAATAAATAACAAATACTTAATACAAAAGGAAATGCAAAACTAAATGTGCAAGGGACCCCATTACCATGAGTAGCCCTCAGCCCTAGGGTCCCATCAAACTTAAATCCGACAGTTTTTCTGAAGTAAATGTATTTAACATTTTGAGAATTACAGTAAATGGCTACCTGATTGACCTATTAAGGCCAATCTGAAGCGCTGATGATACCAAATTGTTTAAGCCTTCGATGAAGAGATTTGTGGGTTCATGATCCGCTTCCCTTTCCCAAAAGAATATCTTGGTACTTATTATCGAGTTTTCAAGTTTCACGTAACCTTTCCAGACCAACGCCTTCTTAGAACTTGTTATGTAATCATATTTTATGAATCACTATGAAGAAAAAATACTACTAAATAAGTTGCAGTTTTATTTCCGAGTCAAGAGGTTTTACTATAATGGAATGCGTGCTATTGTTTAACATTCGAAATTCTCAGTCGGTTAAGTTATTTGCTCAACTGAATACTCAATGTAAAATAGTACCATTGACGCTGAAGGAATTAATTCAATCAGAAAGAATTTAAAACAAAAGGCTAAAGGTTAATAACTACACGAGCAAAGGAACTTCGTTGTGGTAATAAATGTCGTGGATCTATTTTTGTCACCATCATAGTTGAAACAGTCTCTCCACGAGTAGAAGCACCATTAGAAACAGCGAGCCTACAAAATTTCCCATTATTAGGAGACAACTTGAAATAATTGTAGAGAATATTAACTTATATAAAATTAATGTAAATATTATTTTATGTTAGAAATCTATGTGGCGAGAATCCATAATAACTGAATGAACTGTTAGAGCAATCATCCTACCTGGTTTGAAGATTTGCACAGGTGAACCTTCGTGAAATAAAAATAATTACCAATTTCATAACTCAATCTACGTGGCTTTTATTAGTAAATACACCTTATAACAAGACTTAACAAGAATTTCAAAGACATTAAAAATTATATACTTTATTACACAGTTATAAAGAATATTAGTTAACAATAGCAATTTATACATTTTTAACATTAACTGATTAATTATGGTATAATTATGAAATTTTTATGAAGAGAAAGATTCAGGTTATTATACTCGTGTTATGTAATTATATTGTAATATTATATTAATGTTAATTAAAATTACAGAAATAAAATTACAATTACAAATGTTTTATGATTAACAATGAAAATCACGGCCAATTCAAAGTCCTTTCTTTCTAGCCTATACACCCAATCAGACCTTATGAAAGGTGAACAATAAAAGCAAAGAATGCTGGTGAAACATTCATAAATTGGCAACTATTGTTAACAAGTTCGATAGAAGGCTTGCTATCCAATTGCATGTCAATGTAAGTGCTGCAATGTAGTAATAGTTTATCGCATACGAAATCTCATGAACAACTTTCCTGAAAGTCCTCACTTGATGCTGAAAGAGATAGAGTTGAGGTCGCTAAAAAATAACAAACAATCGTCTAAATCTCTAGAGCTATAGCATCATAAACATCGCTCTTAAAATTTACGAAATATTCCTTTTTATAGATATTTGTTTTAAAAAATATATTTATTCTTAAATTGGTATTTATTATTATTTTCATTTCCAAGCTCTTAATATCATGCAAGATGACAATTGCATAATAGTTTTGGCGTCATCCAATGTAAAAAAAAACTTTAATTCTGCATTTGTCGAACTCATAACGTGATAAGTTCAATGCTAACGCAATGATCATACGGGCGATGAATTTTCCGTAAACCGTGGCCGATTATGGAGACTAATTATGGAGGTCAGAAAGTTCTTCAGACAAAATAAAAATTTAACTTTTTTTTTTTCTGTGCGGGCGCCGACAAGAATCCTCAGAGAGGTTGCCCCATCTGCAAACGTTTTGGCCCATTATACCTCTGACGTTCTCCGGGGCCGGGCCACACCCGCTGATCAGGCGGATGTTCTTGTCGGTCGAATCTTTTGCACACCTGCCTTCCCTCTCGTAGGAAGTATGTCGCTCTTTGTGGAACCGATTCTCTTGCGTTGGCGCCGGAGCAGGCCGTCTTGATGGTTTCGGTTACGGCCAGCAGAACCTGATTGTGACGCCATGTAAAGCGGCCATGAGCCAGGGCGTAACTGCACCCAGACAGTACGTGACGGTGTGTCTGTCTTTCTCCACAGAGCCCGCATTCAGTGTTCTGTGCCATCCTCCATCGTTGTAGTTTGTCGCTCGAGGGCAGCACGTCGTAGACCGCGCGAACAACGAAGGCCAGCCTGAATGGGGACACGTTCCACATTTCCTGCCACGTTATCGATCTCTAGAGGACTTTTTCCCACGTGGTCCATTGTCCTTGTTTGGACTGCTGAACTGCCTTGGCTATTCGCTCGCTCTCAATTTCCCTCCTCCTTTCCTGGATCACCATCGTAGCTCTAAGTGGAGAGCTCGCCTTTGACCATCTTGTGAAATGGTTCCCACCCACGCCGTGACGGTCGCTTTGCACCGGACCTCTTATCTCTTCGAACTTCAGGGCTTCTTCCGACTTGATGATCTCCTCCTTGAACTTTCTTCCTGATCTCAGCAGCGGCGCAACTTCCCGGATTGATGTATCCGCGGAGTTGATCATCATCATTTGCGTTCGGATCTTTCCAATCTTGTATTCTTCGACGGTGGATCGTAACGAAAAGCGCAGTTTTGCGCTCTTGCTGTAGAGAGCAACCGACGACAGTCCCGGCGGAAAACCCAGCCATAATCTTACTCTCCGGCTGTAGCTCCTTTCCAACGACTCGACGGAGGACAGGCCGATCTCTTAGATGGTGAGAGGCCCTAGGAGTCTTGGAAGCAGAACAATTTCTATGAACAGAACAGAACTTATTTCTATGTTCAAAAATACATCGGCACGTTCATTGAAATTGGAAAACTTATATTTAAGAAACATTGTTCACAGGATGATTCCTGTTCGGATGATCGAAATTTTGTATGTTTTCATTTTAAAATACAGTTTCGATTTGATTGTGATAACACTTTAATGGTATCAATTCGTAGTATTGGAAGTTTGCAGTGGCAGATATGGAATAGTTTGGTAGAGAACTAGATCTTAGAGCAGGAAGAGAAATTTAATGGGGATGCCCCGGAAAATGTGAGTAAATATCCAAATTAAATTTTAAATATTCCTCTGCCTACTGTCTCCGAAAAAAAATTTAATTCTTTCATTCATGCCTCAACCCAGGTCTTCCGAAGGATTGATTGTGTTTAACATTCCATTATTATGAAAAACCGACATGTGTGATTTTTGCAATGCTTGCAGATCAAAAATTAAGCGTGTTTCTTACTTTCATCGCAGATCTGGTAATAATGAGACACTCCTGGTTCCGAACTACTCGCAGTACCTATGGAAATCCAGCATTTCTTTCCATTGCCATTATTAGGATGCCAATCAAGTCCATAGTTGCAAGAATTATATTCCAAACATTTGGTCTGACATTCAGCCAGACTCATATAGGTAGTGGATATTCCACCTCTTGTATTGGTGTTGGATTTGTGCAACCAAATGCAGGGTGCTGTTTTATTAATTTAATTAGATTAATCAATTAATATTATTTCAATAAATTAATAGTTTCTATGAATACATTGGCACAACTTATCTTATTATCTATTTAACACATAGCACATGTGAGAACATCAATTGTAACAAATTAAACATTTTATTTACATATTAGAACATGGAAAATGAAAACTGGGTGAGCATGAAAGAGGTCAGATTATTGGATTAAGAATGTAAATTATTTAATTTCCAAAGGGCTACAACATTTTGAAATTGTCATGAGTAAATGTGAGACCAACATGAGTGATTTTTGCAATGCAATGGTTGTGGATCAAAAATTAGGTGAGTTTCTTACTTTCATCGCAGATCTGGTAATAATGAGACACTCCTGGTGCCGAACTACTCGCAGTGCCTATGGAAATCCAGCATCTCATTCCATTGCCATTATTAGGATCCCAATCAAGTCCATAGTTGCATGAATTATATTCCAAACATTTGGTCTGACATTCAGCCAGACTCAAATAGGAAGTGGATATTCTACCTCTTGTAATGGTGTCGGATTTGTGCAACCAAATGCAGGGTGCTGTTTTATTAATTTAATTAGATTAATCAATTAATATTATTTCAATAAATTAATAGTTTCTATGAATACATTGGCACAACTTATCTTATTATCTATTTAACACATAGCACATGTGAGAACATCAATTGTAACAAATGAAACATTTTATTTACATATTAGAACATGGAAAATGAAAACTGGGTGAGCATGAAATAGGTCAGATTATTATGTTAAGAATGTAAATTATTCAATTTCCAAAGGGCTACAACATTTTGAAATTGTTATGAGTAAATTTTTGAGAACTCCAGATGAATATGACAAGAAAAATCCTGATGTGATACCCCGAAAACTATCGAAGAATGACCGATGAATTCTTATTCCACGGGACTCAAAGGGAAAAATTTCGGCAGAAGTTCGTACATCATTAAATTTTTAGATGAGCTACAGTATTAAAGTATATGCGGAAGAATTTCTAAGACATTTAAAATTATATACTTTATTACACCGTTATAAAGAATATTAGTTAACAATAGTAATTTATACATTTTTAACATTAACTGCTTAATTATGGTATAATTTTATGATGAGAAAGAATCGGGTAATTATACTCGTGTTATGTAATTATATTGTAATATAATATTAATGTTAATTACAATTAAAGTAATTAAATTGCAATTACAAATGTTTTATGATTCAAAATTACTTCTGCTAATTTACGGCAACAAAAATAAAACAAAAACTTACATGATGAGTAAAAATCTGCCGAAACGAAAAAAGTTAAAGCGATTCGTAATGTTTGAGTTTTTAGTGAATTTATTAAAGTTCGTTATTAGTTAAACATTAGCTCCTTCATAAGTTATCAATAAACTGATTTATTTCAATTAAAAACGTATCTATAAATTAAACTGGTGACAAATTAATGTGCACTTAAACTGGTGACAAATTAATGTGCACTTAAACTGGTGACAAATTAATGTGCATTTAAACTTCAACATCAACAACTTTCTTGAAAGTCCTCACTTGTTGCTGGAGGAAATAGAGTTGAGGTCGCTAAAAAATATCAAACAATCGTTAAAATCTCTAGAGCTCGCCATAAACATCGCTCTTAAAATTTACGAAATCTTCCTATTTATAAATATTTATTTAAAAATATACATTTATTCTTAAATTGGTGTTTATTATTATTTTCATTTCCAAGCTCTTAATATCATGCAAGATGACAATTGCATAATAGTTTTGGCGTCATCCAATGTAAAAAAAAACAACTTTAATTCTGCATTTGTCGAAAGCATAACGTTATAAGTTCAATGCTAACGCAATGAACATACGGGCGTTGAATTTTCCTTAAACCGTGGCCGAATATGGAGACAAATTATGGAGGTCAGAAAGTTCTTGAGACAAAAAAAAATTAAAACTTTACTGGGTGTCAGTATTACTGGCATGATTTAGAAAAGATTATGAGATTTACTGTAAGTACTTTCGTGACGTTTTTAAGAGGATTTTCAGCCTGCAGTCAGATAGAATTAGCCTTTATTCGTGCAAAACCGGCATCTAAGGATTATATCAAGACCATCTCAGGGTTAAAGAGGCGTTTGGGCTTATTTACGGAGTGTATCAAATATGTCACGTAAGTATCGTATGTATGTCATATTTCTATGTCCAAAAATCCATCGGCACGTTCATTGAAATTGGAAAACTTATATTTAGGAAACATTGTTCACAGGATGATTCCTGCTCGGATGATCGAAATTTTGTATGTTTTCATTTTAAAATACAGTTTTGATTTGATTGTGATAACACTTTAATGGTATCAATTCGTAGTATTGGAAGTTCGCAGTGGCAGATATGGAATAGTTTGGTAGAGAACTAGATCTTAGAGCAGGAAGAGAAATTTAACGGGGATGCCCCGGAAAATGTGAGTAAATATCCAAATTAAATTTTAAATATTTCTCCACCCATTGTCTCAGAAAAAAAATTTGATTCATTCATTCATGCCTCAACCCAGATCTACCGAAGGATTGATTGTTTTTAACATTCCATTATTATGAATATCCGACATGTGATATTGATTCAATGCAATGATTACGGATCAAAAATTAAGTGAGTTTCTTACTGTCAGTGCAGCTTCGATAATAATGAGACACTCCTGGTTCCGAACCAATGTTGGTACTTGAGGAAAACCAGCAACTGATTCCATTGGTATTATTAGGATCCCAATCAAGTCCATAGTTGCAAGAATTATATTCCAAACATTTGGTCTGACATTCAGCCAGACTCATATAGGTAGTGGATATTCCACCTCTTGTATTGCTGTTGGATTTGTACAACCAAACGCAGGGTCCTGTTTTATTAATTTAATTGGTTTAATAAATTAATGTTATTTCAATAAATTAATAGATTCTACGAATAAATTGGCACAACATATTGTATTATCTATTTGGTACATAGCACATGTAAGAACATCAATTATAACAAATTAAACATTTTATTTACATATAAGAACATGAAAACTGGGTGAGCATGAAAGAGGTCAGATTACTGGGTTAAGAATGTAAATTATTCAATTTCCAAAGGGCTACAACATTTTGAAATTGTCCCGAGTAACTTTTTGAGAACTCCAGATGAATATGACATGAGAAATCCTGATGTGCTACCCCCAAAACTATCGAAGAATGATCGATGAATTCTTATTCCACGGGACTCAAAGGGAAAATTTTCGGCAGAAGTTCGTACATCATTAAATTTTTAAGTGAACTACAGTATTAAAGTATATGCGGAAGAATTTCTAAGACATTTAAAATTATATACTTTATTACACAGTTATAAAGAATATTAATTAACAATAGGAATTTAAACATTTTTAACATTAACTGCTTAATTATGGTATAATTATGAAATTGTTATGATGAGAAAGATTCAGGTTATTATAGTCGTGTTATGTAATTATTTTGTAATATTATATTAATGTTAATTACAATTAAATAAATTAAATTACAATTACAAATGTTTTATGATTTAAAATCTATTACTTCTGCTAATTTAAGGCAATAAAAATAAAACAAAAAACTTACTTGATGAGTTAAAATCTGCAGAAACGAAAAAAGTTCGATTTACATTCCAAACGATTAACAATTTTTGAGCTTTTAAGAATTAATTTATTAAAGATCGTTCATAGTTAAACATTAGTTCCTTCATAAGTTATCAATAAACTGATTTATCTCAATTAAACACGTAACTATAAATTAAATTGGTGTCAAATTAATGTGCACTTAAACTTCAACATCAACAACTTTCTTGGAAGTCGCTAAAAAATAACAAACAAATCTCTAGAGCTCGCCATAAACATCGCTCTTTACGCTATTACGAAATATACCAATTTATGAATATTTATTTTTAAAAATATATTTAAACTCTAAACAATCGTTAAACTTTATGTGAAAATCACGGCTATTTTTAACCCAATTCAAATGCTTTTCCTTCTATCCTATACACCCAATCAGACCTTATGAAAGGTGAACAATAAAAGCATAGAATGCCTGTGAAACGGATTTGTACAACCAAACGCATGGTGCTGTTTTATTAATTTAATTAGTTTAATCAATTAATGTTATTTCAATAAATTAATAGTTTCTACGAATAAATTCTTACTTGGTGATTGTCCCGAAACAACCCCAAAAACAAAAAATAAGGTCGCAATTTCTGGGAATATCATAGCTCCAAACTCGTTAAGGTTTAGCAAAGATACATGCAGAATTAATATCAAGAAATTGATATTAGGATCTATTTGTTTAAAAATTCCACCCAAATGCAATCATGCAATGCAACAGATCATCCCTCCATCTTTTAAGTCAATGGGCTGAAATGAATTTCTATTTTTGGATCATTGTTAGCCACGTCAGATTTTTGTTTTAAAAGTGATATGCGACAAATAATCCAATTTGAAAGTTGAAAATACTCTATTTTCATATATAAATGTTGTGTTATAGTATTTTTAATTTTAAATCGTGATTTCGATGCGCCCAAGAACCATGAAAGACACTCTCAAAAAACTTTGAAAAAATTGTTAAAATTGATGTAAAACATGAATAAATTCGTTTAGAGATTCGTTAAGAAATAATATTTCTTCTATTTTCAATAACTTTAAAAACATCATTAGTTGATTTTCTTAAAGTTTTTATTAAATTACTATCCCGTTCTTTCCAGACTCCTCTAGCGGCGTTTTCCAACTCAGATTTTGAGTGAAACTTCCTACCATTGTTATAAACTACATTTGACAACATTCTCCTAATCTATCAGTACAAGAACTTGGGAATAGGGTCTGATTTTTCATTTTTATTCGTTCTTGTTTTTTTTCCCAGAAAAATGAATAAATTTTAAATTTAAAAAACCGGAAAGTTACTTAAATCCTCTTTAGATACTGATCTAGAAACAATAATGTAATATTGATATAGTTCCAGGTGAGGATTAAATAACGTTTGTAATGACGTGAGCTGTGGGTCGGGCAGCAACTCAAAAATAACAGCTGGATGGATGAGAACCATGGGCCGGACCAGGCCAGATTAAGGCTGAAAATTTCTTATTTTATTTATTTTCTTTATTATTTAAATTTGGATAAATTGATAATGTGTTTATAAGCATATTCAAATGTTATTAAATAATTGAAAGCTCAAGCAGTAATTCCACGTTTCCAGTTTTACTTTGAAAAAGATAAATTTGCGGCTCCTATTTTTTATATTCATTTCTGAGTCAATATAATTCATTTGTGAGTTAAATCATAAGCGGGGCCTAGGGTAATGACCTTTTAGACCCTCTGGAGAACCTATCAAAACACAGAAGTTAAGTTTTATTTCTCATATTCAAATTTCATAATTCTTCAATAGGAGATGTACCAATGCATTTTAAAATGAATGTATGCACGGGGATAAACTTCATTCCTAACATTGCTCTCATGTGACCTCGCTTGGCTTCAATTCCACGCACTTAGATTTATTTTGAAGTATTTGATACGGTACCTCATCAAAAACTTTGGTAACATCCAAAAACACTTGCCTTGACATCCACTGCTTCGCTATGACCAATCCAATCATAAATATCCTCGAAGAATTCGATCAGATTGATAAGGACATTGTCGGATTCATAAAAAGGAAGCCCATGGTTATGCCCTCTTGTGGGCCCAAAAATAATGTGATATAAAAATTGTAAGCAGGTATTAAGAACTAGGAACGGTGCCGAATTATGAGCCTATAATAAAATTCCGAAATTAACAGATTATTAAATAACTAGCGGTGCCCAGCCACGCGTTGCTGTGGCTCAATTTAATTAATTTTAAAAGAAATAAATTTAGCACATATTTGCTAAGATGTTTATTTTTACAATTTCACAATGCTTGAGGGTTAGTTGTTCCGTTCTCTGTACAAATATAGACATTATCAGGTTTCCCGATTCTAGAAAGCGCAACATGTAATTGCCCATGATTCTAATGCTTTGAATATTTCGAAGTACTTTTTCAATCAATTCTTCTTTTGTCTTTTTGTCACGAAAATACAGAAATTATGAGGCAATGAAATTCGTCCTGAAGTCAGATCAACCATTTCGCATTTGTTTTACTGCTAATTTACCTATATCTGCTGTCGATCTTCCTCTGTATAAATAATATCCATCATATCCTGCAAATGTGGTGGAGACCAATTATGTTCTTTTTTTCCTTTGACTATCATCGGCGTTTACAATCTTAGATTTCGTGTTAGTAAATGTTAATTTTGTTGAACTCTGAACTTTTTCTATACCAGCTATGAGAGTTTCAACTTTGGTTTGATACAAGCTGCTCCATTGTTTTGTTCCTTCTCTACTTTCTTCCAGCTTATGGACGGAGAATTTCTTTAATTTTTTTAAGTTTTGTCGCAGAACATTTATTTGCTTTCCTTGGTCTCTGATGGTTGCGCACAGGGGTATCTGCTATTTAGTGTTCAATTCTTCAATATCTTTAAAAGACCTTTCAGTTGGTCTTTCGTGTCCTTTGAATTCCTTTCAACAAATTTCTTCAGATATTCCTCCAGGTGAAATTCAAGATATTCGGCCGTAATTCTGATTTCGCCTTCTTGGTCTTGGCATAATTTCGTTTCAAAATGACAAAAAAACGACTGTTGCAAGCTTTAATTTATTTTTACAATTTCACTATGCTTAATTTGAGGTTCTACTGATACAGTTTCTATTGGAATCAAACAAAAATGAATTAATAACGTTTAATGACATGTGTATGAAACCTATATAAAAACAATCGTCTAATCGAGTACTATGCTGTGTCAAAATTTCAAAGCAATTGGTAAGAACTTTCAGATAACATTAATTAAGTGATTAACACAGTTAAATTTTTATTTACAAAGAAATGAAAAACCACACATTTTCTAATATGTTTATTAGGGTGCCAATAAAAAATGTTTTTTTTTCGAAATTGTTAATTCCCGTTCCAGAAATTTGTTCCTTTTACATTTCTAAGGCTATACACAAAATTTTAGATAAATAAAACGTCATTTAGAACTGTCTTTAGCATCTTGAACATCCCCATGCTTAAACATTGCGTACAATAGCGGAAATTACATGTTGCGCACATTTTACATGGTTAACTTCGATAGCAAGAAATATTTTAGGTTTTTTTTTTAAATCTGTTTATGTTTATTTTCACAATTAAACAATGCCGTTTGATATTTTGCTGATACAGTTTCTAGAGGAAACAAACCAAAGATAAATTTAATATAATAATGTCATAAAATTATTTAATTTTATTATTATAATAAAAATTTAAATGTTCGCCTTTTTTCGTTCATGGCAAGATGGCCGGATTTTCGAAAAAAGCGTATTTTTACATGATATAGTGTGGCATATATATGAAACCTATACACAAACACTCCTCTAATCGAGCAGTATGTTGTGTCAAAATTTCAAAGCAATTGGTCAAGTACTTTCAGAGAACATTTGCATGTTACAAACACACACTGTATTTTTATTTATATAGATAATTATTGTCAAAAATGATGATTTATCGATTCATGTTTTCCGAGATTGGTTTCAATGTCTTTTGTAACAAACGCGTTGTTTTAAAATGTTACATTTATATTTTTGATCCCTCTCGTAAAATTATTTTAAAGTATAATTTTTCGTTAAGTTATTAGTTAACTTATTAGTTAAGTTTTCGCCTCTATTCTGTATTATATTATATTGAATTTTGTTCCGAATAAACTAAAAAATAAATAAATAACAAATACTTAATACAAAAGGAAATGCAAAACTAAATGTGCAAGGGACCCCATTACCATGAGTAGCCCTCAGCCCTAGGGTCCCATCAAACTTAAATCCGACAGTTTTTCTGAAGTAAATGTATTTAACATTTTGAGAATTACAGTAAATGGCTACCTGATTGACATATTAAGGCCAATCTGAAGCGCTGATGATACCAAATTGTTTAAGCCTTCGATGAAGAGATTTGTGGGTTCATGATCCGCTTCCCTTTCCCAAAAGAATATCTTGGTACTTATTATCGAGTTTTCAAGTTTCACGTAACCTTTCCAGACCAACGCCTTCTTAGAACTTGTTATGTAATCATATTTTATGAATCACTATGAAGAAAAAATAGTACTAAATAAGTTGCAGTTTTATTTCCGAGTCAAGAGGTTTTACTATAATGGAATACGTGCTATTGCTTAACATTCGAAATTCTCAGTCGGTTAAATTATTTGCTCAACTGAATACTCAATGTAAAATAGTACCATTGACGCTGAAGGAATTAATTCAATCAGAAAGAATTTAAAACAAAAGGCTAAAGGTTAATAACTACACGAGCAAAGGAACTTCGTTGTGGTAATAAATGTCGTGGACCTATTTTTGTCACCGTCATAGTTGAAACAGTCTCTCCACGAGTAGAAGCACCATTAGAAACAGCGAGCCTACAAAATTTCCCATTATTAGGAGACAACTTGAAATAATTGTAGAGAATATTAACTTATATAAAATTAATGTAAATATTATTTTATGTTAGAAATCTATGTGGCGAGAATCCATAATAACTGAATGAACTGTTAGAGCAATCATCCTACCTGGTTTGAAGATTTGCACAGGTGAACCTTCGACAGTGAAATAAAAATAATTACCAATTTCATAATTCAATCTACGTGGCTTTTATTAGTAAACACACCTTATAATGAGCTCGATAGAAAAAAATTTCATTTTTTAATTCAATTCAAATTATGTCATAGCATCTTAACTTTCCTAAATAAAGACTTAACAAGATTTTCTAAGACATTAAAAATTATATGCTTTATTACACAGTTATAAAGAATATTAATTAACAATAGGAATTTATACATTTTTAACATTAACTGCTTAATTATGGCATAATTAAGAAATTTTTATGATGAGAAAGATTCAGGTTAATATACTCGTGTTATGTAATTATATTGTAATATTATATTAATGTTAATTAAAAATAAAGTAAACAAATTACAATTACCAATGTTTTATGATTAAAAACACTACTTCAAATGCTAATTTACGGCAATAAAAATAAAACAAAAAACTTACTTGATTTGTAAAAAGCTGCCGAAACGTAAAAATCACAGATTCACATTCAAAACGATTTCTCGCCAAGTCATTGTTATAGCAATTAAGTTTATATGTTTTTAAAGTCTGATATTGTAGATATGTTAAAAGTTGTCTAATATTTATATTCCTTTACTTTTTCAATACCAACCTAATTACCTTTAAAAGAATATGTTTGTGAAAATGTTCATGAAATGATTAAGCCTTAATAGTTGTGCTGAATTAAAGCATTGGACCAATGTAGTTACTACCAGGAGGTCGCTTATCCGCCCGGAAAGTGGTTACGCACGAATGGACACCAAGTTATTCCTGAAGAAATTGCCATGAACTAAAATTTCAAGAAGAAAGAAAAAAAAAAGAATCTAATTCAGTAACAATCGATTCGTTCGAAATGATCTCCCATCTTGTTCTGTATGCTCCACTGGCAACTCTATGTGCTTCATCATTAACTCCTCGGGCTGCACTAATAACTCCATAGGCTCTGCAGGTAAATCCATGGGCTCTTCCAAAGGCTTCACTTGCTCCACTTGATCCATGAATACCTTCGTGAGCTCTCTGGGCTCTGTTGATGATTTGACATGTGTTCAATGGCGAGTCTTCTGAGTTCGCCATCACGGACAGAGTCTCTGCAAACACGCACGCAATGTGGTCGGATCTGTCTTATAATGACTCCATCTCAATGCTGTCATAACAGAAATTGAATCCGTAACCATGGATCTAATTTGTTTCTCTTTGGCACCATTTTCGCGGAGTTCCTGTCCTAGTTCCCGCAAGAGTGCTTCCATCAGAACTCCTCTCGGTATAGTTTTCATCCGAGACCAAGGAGGCAACTTGGCACGGAACTACCGAGGCTTCCAAAACTATTTCAGCATTCCTCTTCAAAAGCCGTACTCTTCATTAACTTTCATCCATTTCATCCAGTTTTTTGACAAATATTTTTGCGAATTGATATTCCTTCTGGGTCATGGCCATTCTCTGTCAGCCATAACCCAAGTCGCTCCTGCAACTCGACTTTCCGGCCTTTCCAATCCAGGCCTCGATTTCTCAATTCTTGTTTCAATTGTGACACATCAAATTCTTCCAAGTACAAAATCATTCTTGAGATTCAAGTAATAAGGCCTAAACTTAGTTACTCTTGGATTCCACTTCAATTCTAGATCCCACTTCTGACACCAATGTAATAACCCGGGGTTCTCAAACTAATTATGGTAGGTCAGGTTTATTGAAAGTGTTCACATGGCTTGGAAGATATTCAATACCTAATTGTCTAAATCTTGGAACCTGCTATTTCTCTCACACTCGTATTCCCTAGCCTTTTTCTAGATTACATGATTTGTCAAGTTTCCTACCCAAACCTAACCAATGACTCTGAATAGTACTCTAAACCTTAATTAATTATTAATTTAATTAATTCGCCATATAATTTTAATTATTCGTTATTTATCTATAATTCAGGATTATAACAATCGCTATGGTCGAAATGATCTCCCATTCAGCTCCGCCATCTCGGGTATCCCAGGCAGATATGTAATGCGCTCAGAAGATTGGATAATTAAATTAAATTGATAAATCCTTGACTCTAGTCAGTCAACAATGCAAACAAAACGTTAAAAAGTTACTTGAACAAGTGTTTTCCGGCGTGTAGTGTACGACATCAGCAGTCCAATAATAAGTCTTGCTCCTTGACAAATAACATTTTTGGCCCTCTGGTTTGCTGGCATTGAAGTCAAATCCGAAACCAGATATACACTCAAGATCGCCAAAACATTTCTCCTTGCAAGCATCAATCGTATTAGCGTCTGTTTTCAGATTACCATTTTTCGTTTGCAAGTTATTGTTTGCTATCCAATTGCAAGTCAATGTCATTTCTACAATGAAGTAATAGTTTATCACATACGAAATCTCATCAACAACTTTCTTTAAAGTCCTAAATCTTCCTATTTATAGATAATTATTTAAAAAAATACATTTATCCTTAAATTGGTATTTATTATTATTTTCATTTACATGCTGTTAATGTCATGCAAAATGACAATTGCATAATAGTTTTGGAGTCATCCAAAGTAAAAAGCCTTGGACTTTAACTCTAAACAATCGTTAAACTTTAAATGAAAATCACGGCTATTTTTAATCCAATTCAAATGATTTTCCTTCTAGCATATACACCCAATCAGACCTTATGAAAGGTGAACAATAAAAGCATAGAATGCTTGTGAAATATTCATCACTTGGCAACTATTGTTAACAAGTTCGATAGAACTTGACATGACAAGAAAAGCGGCTGGACGACATTTTTGAGGGGTACAATTTCAAAAATCTGTATTTTTTTTTATAAAAAGTAGTCTTTAAAGTTGTAATATGATACTGTCTGTAAAGCTTTCGGCTCAACCTCCTAAAAAGGTAATTTACAAAAACCAAAACATAGACCCGCTTTCAGACCAGATGCCTATAATCTAAGACGGTCTAACACCTTAGTTGTACTGGATTTCGGTTTAGCACATACATGTGATGGATAACATACATTCTGAGAGATTGCCTTCTTCAGAATAGAGAAAATGTTCTACCTTTAAATTGAATATTTTCATGCATTTTGTTCGATAATGGTCCCTCCCGTTGTTAAATTTTTCTCTCTCCTCCAAATTTCGTTCCCGTCCGCCAAAGTATTCCAGAACCCGGGGTCCTCAAACTAATTATAGAAGGTCAGGTTTATTGATCTAGGGATCCAACACTGCCCCCTCCTTAAATCTGTTCGTCCCGAACAGACATCTATTCCCATTTTCATTTTTACTCTCGGAATAGGATCCGATTGTCTTCCAACAATCTCATGGCTGCGAATCCCAGATCCATTTGCTTTGTCATCTTCTGGGATTTCTGTTGCCTCCCTTCTGTGTCCCGCAAGTTTCAGCCGCGGAACATCGCCATTTCCATGCTCAACCTCCTGCTCCATAATGCCGCCAGATCTCAGACTCTCTACAGGATCACCCGCTCCATTTTCCTTGCTAGGCACTCTCCCGAAATCCCGAGCACTCCCTTTTGTTATCTCCAATGGAGCCGAAACATCCGCTGGTAAATCCATGGCCAAGGAAGACTTCATTTGTTCTACTAACACCTCCGTGAGCTCTCTGGGCCCTGCTAACGTCTCGACCTGATCTGGTGACACCATGGGCTGTTCTGTAGACTCTACTTGTTCCACCATTAACTTCGTGTGCTTCACTGGTAACTCCTCGGGCGGTAACAATAACTTCACAGACACTGCCGGTAAATCCATGGGCTCTTCCGAAAGCTCCACTTGCTCCACAAACACCTCCGTGAGCTCTATGGGCCCTGCTAACGTCTCGACCTGAACTGGTGACTCTATGGGCGCCAACGGCGAGTCCTCTGAGTCCGCCATCACGCACAGCGTTTCTGGAGACACGCACGCACTGTGTTCGGATGTGTCTTCTAACGGCTCCATCACAATGCTGCCAGAAACTGTACCTGGAACAACGGACATGATTTGTTCTTCGTTGGTAACCTTTTTGCAGAGTTCCTCTCCTTGTTCCTCGCAAGATGGAAGCACCACTTTGCTCTCCTCAAAAGAACCAACAGGACTCTTCTCAGCAGAGTTTCCACCCGAAACCAGCGAGACATCCTGACATGGAACCGCTGTGTTTTCCAAATCGCCCCTAATAGTCCTCCTAGAGTCCTCTGCTAACTTTCTTAGAAACTTACTATATCCGGACTCGAATTCGTATTCCTTCGGGTCATGGCCATTCTCTGTCAGCCATGCCCCAAGTCGCCACGATCTCTCAATTCTTGTCTCAATCGAGGCACGTACAATTCATCCAAGTACTTCGGCATCCTTCACTTTTCAACTAAACAAGCTTCTACTTTAGTTACTTTTGGACACCCTTTAACTCTAAATCCCACTCCTGACACCAATGTAATAACCCGGGGTCCTCAAACTAATTATAGAAGGTCAGGTTTATTGAAAGTTGTCAGATGGCTTGGAAGATGCACAATGCTCAAATGTCTAAGTCTTGAAATCTGCTGTTTCTCTAACTCTCGCTCTGCTTTCCGAGATAAATCCATTTGTCGAGGTACATAACCAAAGAGTCTGAATAGTACCAATTAATTAATTATAAAATTATATTACCACTAAATTTAATTAATTACTAAATTAATTAATCGGCAATATAATTTTAATAATCTTCAAATTACTGGATCTAGGGATCCAACAATACGCTTATCAAAGATACTAGTTTCTATCATAGCTTTCACAATTCTTCAATTTTCGTAATAACAAACCTTTATAAATTTAAGGGCCTTAAGCCATTACATGCCTTAAGCTTACATGAACATTAGGCTGGCCCATTAAAACTTAAATTAAATTATTTATTTTTCCAATTGTAAACCTCTGCTACGTCTTCAATAATAAATTTTACAAATTTTTTGGCAATGTAACAACATTTAGAGATGGCACTGGCTAGTTAAAAAATAAAATAAATAAATAAAAAATATTAATTTAGGCAAACTCGGCAAGTCGGCTCATTTCTAAAGATAACTAACACATTTTCATAAAATAGTTTGCATGTCTGTATGTAATAACCCGGGGTCCTCAAAGTAATTGTGGAAGGTCAGGTTTATTGAAAGTTTTCAGATGGCTTGGAAGATATACAATGCCTAATTGTCTAAGTCTTGGAATCTGCTGTTTCTCGTACTCTCGCTCTGCTTTTCTCTACTTTGTAGATTACTCTATTTGTCGAGGTTCACAACCAAACACTCTGATTAGTACCCTGAACTTTAATTAATTATCAAATTAATTCATTAGCAATATAATTTTAATTATTCTTTAATTATCTGGATCCAGGGATCCAACACTGTCCCCTCCTTAAATCTGTTCGTCCCGAATAGACATCTATTCCCAATTTCATTTTCACTCTAGGAATACGATCCGATTGTCTTCCGACAATCTTATGGCTGCGAATCCCAGATCTTTTTGCTTTGTCTTCTTCTGGGATTTCTGTTTCCTCCCTTTTGCTCCTGTGTCCCTCAACTTTCAGTCGCGGAACATCGCCACTTCCAAGTTCACCCTTCTGATCCACCATGTCGCCAAATCTCGAACTCTCTACAGGATCACCTGCTCCATTTTCCATGCTAGACACTCTCATGTCACACCCGAAATCCGGAGCACTCCCTTTTGTTATCTCCAATAGAGCCGAAACATCCGCAGGCTCCACTGACTTAGCTGATTCCATGGGCTCCGCTGATAAATCCGCGGACTCCTCCGAAGACTCCACAGGTCCAATTGATCTCAAGGGCTCCGCCGGCAAATCCAAGGGATCCTCGGAACACTCCACCCGCTCCAGTACCAACTCCGTGCGCTCCACCGGAAATTCCACGTGCCTCATTAGTAACTCCTCGGGATGCACCAACATATCCACGGGATCCATCGGCAAACCCATGGGCTCCTACGAAGGCTCCATTTTCTCCACTAACACCTCCGTGATCTCTCTGGGCCCTGATGACGACTCGACCTGATCTAGTGACTCAATGGGCTCCAACGGCGGGTCTTCTGAGTCCGCCATTACGCACAGAGTTTCTGGAGACACGTACGCACCGTGGTTGGATGTGTCTTCTAATGACTCCATCTCAATGCTGCCAGAGACTGTATCTGGAACCTCTGATATGATTTGTTCTTCGTTGGGAACCTTTTTGGAGAGTTTCCCTCCTAGTTCCTCGCAACATGGAAGTCTCTCTTTGCTCTCCTCAAAAGAACCATCAGAACTCTTCTCGGTATATTTTTCACCCGAAACCAACGGGGAATCCTGACACGGAACCGCTGTGTCTTCCAAAATGCCCCCATTACTTCTCCTCCACTCACCTCTGCTCATCTTCAGAAATTCATAAAGTTCATCCATTTTTTTTATAAAATGGATCCTCGAATTCGTATTCCTCCGGGTCATGGCCATTCTCTGTCAGCCATGCCCCAAGTCGTTTCCGTATCTCAGCTTTCGTGCCTATCCAATCCAGGCCTCGATCTATCAATTCATGTCTCAATTGAGGCATGTGTAATTCATCCAAGATCAACGTCATCCTTCACTTTTCAACTAATCGAGCTTATAACTTAATTACTCTTGGATCCCTTTTACTCTAAATCCTGACACCAATGTAATAACCCGGGGTACTCAAAGTAATGGTGAAAGGTCAGGTTTATTGAAATTGTTCAGATGCCGAAACGTAAAAAGCTCGATTTACATTCAAAACGATTTCTCGCCAAGTCATTGTTATAGCAAGAAAGTTTATGTACCTATAGAGCATATGTTTTTAAAGTCTGATATTGTAGATATGTTAAAAGTTGTCTAATGTTTATGTTCCTTTGCTTTTTCCATCCTAATTACCTTTAAAGGAATATGTTTGTAAAAAAGGTTCATGAAATGATTAAGCCTTAATAGTTGTGCTGAAGTAAAGCATTGTTCCAAAGTAGTAACAATCTATTCGCTCGAAATGATCTCCCAGCCTGTTCTGTATGCTCCACTGGCAACTCTATGTGCTTCATCATTAACTCCTCGGGCTGCACTAATAACTCCATAGGCTCTGCAGGTAAATCCATGGGCTCTTCCAAAGGCTTCACTTGCTCCACTTGATCCATGAATACCTTCGTGAGCTCTCTGGGCTCTGTTGATGATTCAACATGTGTTCAATGGCGAGTCTTCTGAGTTCGCCATCACGGACAGAGTCTCTGCAAACACGCACGCAATGTGGTCGGATCTGTCTTATAATGACTCCATCTCAATGCTGTCATAACAGAAACTGAATCAGTAATCATGGATCTAATTTGTTTCTCTTTGGCACCGTTTTCGCGGAGTTCCTGTCCTAGTTCCTCGCAACATGGAAATATCACTTTGCTCTCCTAAAGACTGCTTCCATAAGAACTCCTCTCGGTATAGTTTTCACCCGAGACCAACGAGGCAACTTGGCACGGAACTACCGAGGCTTCCAAAACTATTTCAGCATTCCTCTTCAAAAGCCGTACTCTTCATTAACTTTCATCCATTTCATCCAGTTTTTTGACAAATATTTTTGCGAATTGATATTCCTTCTGGGTCATGGCCATTCTCTGTCAGCCATAACCCAAGTCGCTCCTGCAACTCGACTTTCCGGCCTTTCCAATCCAGGCCTCGATTTCTCAATTCTTGTTTCAATTGTGACACATCAAATTCTTCCAAGTACAAGATCATCTTTGACTTTTAAATAATAAAACCTAACATTGGTTACTCTTGGATTCCACTTCAATTCTACATCCCACTCCTGACACCAATATAATAACCCGGGGTCCTCAAACTAATTATGGTAGGTCAGGTTTATTGAAAGTGTTCAGATGGCTTGGAAGATATTCAATGCCTAATTGTCTAAGTCTAGGAACCTGCTATTTCTCTCACACTCGTATTCCCTTACCTTTTTCTAGATTACATGATTTGTCAAGTTTCCTATCCAAACCTAACCAATGTCTCTAAACATTAATTAATTATTAATTTAATTAATTCGCCATATAATTTTAATTATTCGTTAATTATCTATATATAGGTTTATAACAATATGTTAGAAGTTGTCTTATATTTAAGTTCCTTTGCTTTTTCATTTTATATTTTATTTTATAAAATATGTTTGTGAAAATGTTCATGAAATGATTAAGCCTTAATAGTTGTGCTGTAGTAAAGCGTTGGCTAGTGCTCCCGCATACGGTCCAAAGTAATAACAGTCGCTATGTTTGAAATGATCTCCCAGCCTGCTCCGCCATAGAGCGTCTCGGGTGTCCTAGGCACATATGTAACGCACTCAAAAGATTGGATAGTTAAATTAAATGGATAAACCCTTGTCTCGAGCGCACCAACAATGTAAACAAATTATTAAAAGAGTTACTTAAACAAGTGTTTTCCGGCGTGTAGTGTACGATTCCAGCAAGCTGATGTAAAGTCTTGCTCGTTGACAAATAACATCTTTGGCCCTCTGGGTTTTTGACATTGAAGTCAAATCCGAAACCAGATATACAATCAAGTTGGCTAAGACACTTCTCCTCGCAAGCTTCAAGCGTATTAGCGTCTGGTTTCAGATTACCATCTAATGTAAACGTGTTATTGGATGGTACCCAGTTGCAAGTCGATGTAATTCCTGCAATGTAGTAATAGTTTATCACATACGAAATTTCATCAACTACTTTCCTGCAAGTACTCACTTTTTGCTAGAGGAGATGGAAGTAAGGTCTCTATTAAATAACAAACAATAGTTAAAATCTGAAGAGCTATAACATTATAAACTTAAAATTTACGAAATCTTCCTATTTATAGTGTTGTGGGTAAAAGTAATTATATTTATTATTAATTAAGTTTATTACGATAATATACAGAATCTTTTTGAGGCTAGTGCAAAGGCACATTCTTGGTAATAAAGTAGCTTAGTATCTCCAATTCCCAAAGTAGTCCTTAATTATATAGCAAGTAATTCAAGATACAACATTGGCGACGAGGATGACTAATGCTCAAGAACTATCGGTAGCAGAGATGTTCATGATGTTCCTGTCCTACCAGGAAGGAAGAGAACAGAGATTGAAAGAAGAGCGCGAGAGAGAGAAACAAGAGCGCGAAGAAAGAGAACAGAGATTGAAACAAGAGCGCGAAGAAAGGGAGCAAAGAGATCAAGAACGGTGGCTGACAATAATCAAGATGCTCAGCGCAGATACCGTGATTGCACCTATCCCTGTCAATTTATTGGATCTAGGGATCCAACACTGCCCCCTCCTCTATTCCCTTTTCTTGTCATGTCAATGAGAAGCCTTCTATCGAACTTGTTAACAATAGTTGCCAAGTGATGAATATTTCACAAGCATTCTATGCTTTTATTGTTCACCTTTCATAAGGTCTGATTGGGTGTATAGGATAGAAGGAAAAGCATTTGAATTGGATTAAAAATAGCCGTGATTTTCATTTAAAGTTTAACGATTGTTTAGAGTTAAAGTCCAAGGCTTTTTTACTTTCGATGATGCCAAAATTAGTGTGCAATTGTCATTTTGCATGAAATTAACAGCATGGAAATGAAAGTAATAATAATACCAATTTAAGAATAAATGTATATTTTTAAATAAATATCTATATTGTTGGATCCCTAGATCCAATAAATTGAATAATAATTAAAATTATATTGCCGATTAATTAATTTAATAATTAATTAAATTTAGTGGCAATATAATTTGAGAATTAATTTATTGTTGCTATTCAGACTTTTTGGTTATGCACCTCGACAAATGGATTTGTATCGGAAAGTAGAGCGAGAATTAGAGAACAGCAGATTTCAAGACTTAGACATTTGAAGCATCGTGCATCTTCCAAGCCATCTGACAACTTTCAATAAACCTGACCTTCTATAATTAGTTTGAGGACCCCGGGTTATTACATTGGTGTCAGGAGTGGGATTTAGAGTTAAAGGGTGTCCAAAAGTAACTAAAGTAGAAGCTTGTTTAGTTGAAAAGTGAAGGATGCCGAAGTACTTGGATGAATTGTACGTGCCTCGATTGAGACAAGAATTGAGAGATCGTGGCCTGGATTGGAAAGGCACGAAAGCTGAGATACGAGAGCGACTTGGGACATGGCTGACAGAGAATGGCCATGACCCAGAGGAATACGAATTCGAGAATCCATCCCATAAAAAAATGGATGAATTTCTTGATTTTATGAAAAAGTCCGTAGATGAGTTGAGGAGGAGTATTAGGGGCGATTTGAAAAACACAGCGATTCCATGTCAGGATGTCTCGCTGGTTTCGGGTGAAAACTCTACCGAGAAGAGTCCTGTTGGTTCTTTTGAATTCGAGTCCGAATATAGTAAGTGGCGGAGAAAGTTTGTAGAGAACTCTAGGAGGACTATTAGGGGCGATTTGGAAAACACAGCGATTCCGCGTCAGGATGCCTCTTTGGTTTCTGGTGGAAACTCTACTGAGAAGAGTTCTGATGTTCCAAGTACCGTTTCTGGCAGCATTTGGGATGGAGTCATTAGAAGACACATCCAACCACAGTGCGTGCGTGTCTCCAGAAACTCTGTGCTTGATGGCAGACTTAGAGAACTCGACGTTGGAGCCCATAGAGTTACCAGATCAGGTCGAGTCGTCAGCAGGGCCCAGAGAGCTCACGGAGGTTTTAGTGGAGCAAGTGGGACTTTCGGAGGAGCCTGTGGGATTGCCGGTGGATCATGTGGAGTTGTTGGTGCAGCCCGAGGAGTTACTGATGAGTCACGTGGAGTTGCCGGTGGAGCGCACGGATTTGATGGTGGAACAAGTAGAGTCTACAGAACAGCCAATGGATTTCCCGACAGAGTCTGCGAAGTTATTAGTACCGCCCGAGGAGTCACCGATGAAGGACATTGAGTTACCAGTGAAGCACACGAAGTTGATGGTGGAACAAATAGAGTCTTCAGAACAACTCATGGATTTACCAGCTGAGCCTGTGGAGTTCTTAGTGCAGCACAAGGAGTTACTGATGAAGCACATAGAGTTACCAGTGGAAAACACGGAGATAGTACTGGAACAAATGAAGTCTTCGGGAGAGGCCATTGATCTACCAGCGGATGTTTCGGCCCCATTGGAGATAACGGAAGGGAGTGCTCGGGATTTCGGGAGAGTGCCTAACAAGGAAAATGGAGCAGGTGATCCTGTAGAGAGTCTGAGATCTGGCGACCTGGTGGAACAGGAGGTTGAGCATAGAAATGGCGATGTTCCGCGACTGAAACTTGCGGGACACAGAAGCAAAAGGGAGGAAACAGAAGTCCCAGAAGATGGCTAAGCAAATGGATCTGGGATTTGCAGCCATGAGATTGTTGGAAGATCGGATCCTATTCCTAGAGTAAAAATGAAAATGGGAATAGATGTCTGTTCGGGACGAACAGATTTAAGGAGGGGGCAGTGTTGGATCCCTAGATCCAATAAATTGAAGAATAATTAAAATTATATTGCCGATTAATTAATTTAATAATTAATTAAATTTAGTGGCAATATAATTTGAGAATTAATTAATTGGTGCTATTCAGACTCTTTGGTTAGGAACCTTGACAAATGGATTTATCTCGGAAAGCAGAGCGAGAGTTAGAGATACAGCAGATTTCAAGACTTAGACATTCGAGCATTGTACATCTTCCAAGCCATCTGACAACTTTCAATAAACCTGACCTTCCATATTTAGTTTGAGGACCCCGGGTTATTACAATATTGTCACAAAAAATTGACCCAACTTATTTTTTAGCGCAGGTCTACTTGCACCCAAGTAGCTGAATTGGTAACGTTGCCGCATGCGGTAGTAATGGCAAATTCTTCTATATCAAAAGGCACTCAAAAGATAAATACACAAATGCACAAATTTACGAGTGGAAAAATAAAGAAATTTAATTGTAATTAATTGGATGGTTACTTTAAATACACTTCCAGTTTCAGCTAAAGGGGGAGGTCAAGTGTACCAAAAAAATAATTATTGCAAATGAGCGCATCATCCATTTTTTATTAAAAGTGATTTAAATACTACTCTGATGAAATATATTCGTCGTATGTTTAAGAAGGGTGTCGTAAATTTACATAATTAATTATTTATTGGGAGTCTATTTGAGGAAATGATTATTATTTTATTATCTATTTAATATATAGCACATATAAGAACATCAATTATAACAAATTAAAAATTTTATTTACATATAAGAACATGGAAAATGAAGACTGGGTGAGCATTAAAGAGGTCAGATTATTGGATTAAGAAAGTAAATTATTCAATTTCCAAAGGGCTATAGCATTTTGAAATTGTCACGAGTAACTTTTTGAGAACTCCAGATGAATATGGCAAGAAAAATCCTGATGTGATACCCCCAAAACTATAGAAGAATAACCTATAAATTCTTATTCCACGGGACTCAAAGGGAAAATTTTCGGCCGAAGTTCGTACATCAATAATTTTAAAAAATTATATACTTTATTACACAGTTATAAAGAATATCAATTAACAATAGGAATTTATACATTTTTAACATTAACTGCTTAATTATGGCATAATTATGAAATTTTTATGATGAGAAAGATTCAGGTTAATATACTCGTGTTATGTAATTATATTGTAATACTAGCGGTGCCCGGCCACGCGTTGCTGTGGCTCAATTTCATTAATATTAAAAGAAAGAAATTTAGCACATGTTTGCTAAGATGTTTATTTTACAATTTCACAATGTTTGAGGGTTAGTTGTTCCGTTCTCTGTACAAATATAGACATTATCAGGTTTGCCGTTTCTAGAAAACGCAACATGTAATTGCCCATGCGAGAAGCAATCCGTGCTTAGGTCTAAACCATGCAGTTCTAAAGATTGTCGATGAGTTTTTGTTTATTGTGATTGCAAAGGCCAATCGAACTGGGAATTGTAATCTCTTAAATTGAAATGGCATATCATAAGAATGCTAGAAATGAGGATATCTTCACCTTTTATAGGTCCTGTCTAGATCATTTCTTCTAGTACTTACTGCTCATTAATGTTTTTACTGCAAGCCGCGTGCCGTTGCAAAGCTTTTTTGGTTGAAATTTCGCAACATGGCATGCCGACTTTCAATTGCAGTATTGGCGGTGGAATCCCTGGCAGATCGAATGAATTCAAAAATTCTGTTGGATATTTAACCGCTTCATCTGCTTCCACAACAATGTTGATGTTATTATAAGTGACTGCCTCGCTTTTAATATTGGATTGATTAATATTGTTCGGTTCATCGACGTATTTGTTCTTGGCTCTTGATTAGCTCGTTCACTCAGCCAATCTTATAATTGGTTTGAATATTTGGAAGTACTTTTTCAACCAATTCTTTTGACGTCACTAAATTACAGAATTTATGATGCAACGAAATGAGTCCTGAGGTCAGATCAACCATTTCGAATTTGTTTTACGCAGAACATTTATTTGCTTTCCTTGGTCTCTGATGGTTTCGCACATGGTATCTGTGTCATAATAGTCTTCAATTCTATATATTTAATAAGACCTTTCAACTGGCCTTTTGAATTCCCTTCAACAAATTTATTGAGACCATCCCCGCTCGCCTTTAAACAACTTTAGCACAGGTGAGAACCAAGAAGTTCGGCCGCAATTCTAATTTCGCAATTGGCCTTGGCATAATTTGGATTCAAACAAAAACGACTTATTTTACAATTTCACAATGCTTAGTTTGATCAGTTTTATTGATAGTTTCTAAAAGAAACAAACCAAACATGAATTTAATATCGTTTAATGATATTTATATCAAACCTATATAAAAACACTCATCTAATCGTGTACCATGTTGTGCCAAAATTTCAAAGCAATTGGTTAAGAACTTTCAGAGAACGTTCATTTGAAACAAACACAAACTTACATATCGTGTAAAAATACACTGGCAAGATGGCCAGATTTTCGAAAAAAGGGTATTTTTACACGATATAGTTGTGGCATATATATGAAACCTATATACAAACACTCCCCTGATCGAGTACTATGTTGTGTCAAAATTTCAAAGCAATTGGTCAAGTACTTTCAGAGAACATTAGCATGTTACAAACGCACATTGCATTTTTATTTATATAGATTATATTAATGTTAATTAAAAATAAAGTAAACAAATTACAAGTACCAATGTTTTATGATTAAAAAACACTACTTCAAATGCTAATTTACGGCAATGAAAATAAAACAAAAAACTTACTTGATTTGTAAAAATCTGCAGAGCGAAAAAAGTATGATTTACATTCAAAACGATTCATAATTTTTGAGTTTTTAATGAATTAATTTATTAAAGATCGTTATTAGTTAAACATTAGCTCCTTCATAAGTTATCAATAAACTGATTTATTTCAATTAAACACGTAACTATAAATTAAACTAGTGACAAATTAATGTGCACTTAAGCTGGTGACAAATTAATTTGCACTTAAACTGGTGTCCAATTAATGTGCACTTAACTGATTATTGTAGCGCGAGATAATCAAATCATTAACTAAATTTTTATATGTCCTTGACAAGGGAGTTTATGGCTGTGCGAACTGATTGCGACACATACAGGGAATTTGTGACTACGTACTAAGTACTAATGTACTAAAATTAAATGACGTAATAATAAAACAAATTAAAATAAATTATAAAATTAGAAGCATATGAGGTGAAGCTTGAAATAATTTCAGTAAGTCTTGTCATTTGAGGATTGATTCAAAATAAAATGCTTATGAGGTACGTCTTACTCTGCCCACGTGTTTCCTTTAAATTTCTCGCAGTCATTGTTGTAGCAAGAAAGTTTATGTACCTTATATAACATATGTTTATAAAGTCTGATATTGTAGATAATGTTGGATCCCTGACATTGATGAATTTTCCGTAAACCGTGGCCGAATATGGAGACTAATTATGGAGGTCAGAAAGTTTTTCAGACAAAATAAAAATTTAACTTTGATGGGTGTCAGTATTACTGGCTAGAAAAGAATAAGAGATTTACTGTAAGTACTTTCGTGATGGTTTGAAGAGGATTTTCGGCCTGCAGTCAAATAGAATTAGCCTTTATTCGTGCAAAACCGGCATCTAAGGATTATCTCAAGACCATCTCAGGGTTAAAGAGGCGTTGGGGCTTATTTACGGGGTGTGTCATATATGTCACGTAATATTAATTTAATTAGTTTAATCAATTAATGTTATTTCAATAAATTAATAGTTTCTACGAATAAAATCTTACTTGGTGATTGTCCCGAAACAAACCCAAAAACAAAAAACAAGATAGCAATATCTGGAAGTATCATAGCTCCAAACTCGTTAAGGTTTAGCAAAGATACATGCAGAATTAATATCAAGAAATTGATATTAGGATCTATTTGTTTAAAAATTCCACCCAAATGCAATCATGCAATGCAACAGATCATCCCTCCATCTTTTAAGTCAATGGGCTGAAATGAATTTCTATTTTTGGATCATTGTTAGCCACGTCAGATTTTTGTTTTAAAAGTGATATGCGGCAAACAGGATGGCCAATTCAAAACTTACGAATTTCTGCTCTGGAAAAATTATTTCTTCAAAATTATTTCCAGTTTCAAACATCCGGGCCGAGTATTGATGGCCTGTCAATATTTCAACAATTTTCAACGATGTTCGATGGTCCACTGGCTGACTCTGCATAAAACGGACATTCGGTTGCGTATGCCTTGTATGTCATCCTTTGCCTGCTTAACAAACAAATACTGGTCCGAATACAAATGTTAAAAAGAAGTTGCTTCCGTGTTGGATCTAAGTAAGTTGTTGCCAAACAGATACATTGACCCGACCCGATCCGATGACCCGTTGACCCCTGGCAAGGAGGCCCTGTTCCATCAATGATTCAAATATACTTTTGCTCATCACAGGACCCCTTTCGAGGAAAGTGGATTCCCCTAATCCATCAGTACAAGAATTTGGGAATAGGGTCTGATTTTTAATTTTTATTAGTTCTTGTTTTTTTCCCAGAAAAATTAATAAATTTTAAATTTAAAAAACCGGAAAGTTACTTAAATCCTCTTTAACTACTGATCCTGAAACAGTAATGTAATATTGATATAGTTCCAGGTGAGGATTAAATAACGTTTGTAATGACGTGAGCTATGGGCCGGGCAACAACTCAAAAATAACAGCTGGATGGATGAGAACCATGGGCCGAACCAGGCCAGATTAAGGCTGAAAATTTCTTATTTTATTTATTTTATTTATTATTTAAATTTGGATAAATTGATAATGTGTTTATAAGCATATTCAAATGTTATTAAATAATTGCAAGATCAAGCAGTAATTCCATGTTTTCAGTTTTACTTTGAAAAAAATAAATTTACGGCTCCCACTCTTTTCAAATATTCTGAAAGCGCGCGCTTCTATTCTTATTCCGAATTATTTTTTATATTCATTTATGAGACAATATAATTTATGAAATTCATTTGTGAGTTAGATGATGTTAGAAACTTCTCCTCGGAGCTTTCCGACAGGGATCCTCAGAGTAGGTCCCCCATCTTCGAACGTTTCGGCCCTTTGAAACCGCTGACGTTCTCCGGGGGTGGGCCGCATCCGGTGATCAGCCGGATGCCCCAGTCGGTTTCCATGTGCGGAGTCAAAAGCTAAGGCTTTGGAAGGCTCTCTTTGGCCTCTTTTTGCCGTCACGTTCCAGACCAGAGCGACTATTAAAAGCTATCGTTGACTTCTTTTGTCGCTGCACTCGCCCGCTGAAGCGGCGCCACCTAGCCCTTACGGCTCTCACTGGCCTTCTTTCCGTCATCCCTGCCGCCCAACAGTATCGACTTGGGCTTTAAATTTTCTTTCAAGCGGCGCACGGTAACAGACATTTCCGTCACCGGCTCCGCGCCTCTTGGGCGATGAATTACTTCGGTGGTTCTATTCTGACCGGAGATCGGCGGTCCTTTCGCTGTGACATCCGAAGATGTTTCCTTGCAACTCATTGTGATTTGTGAGTTAAATCATAAGCCTAGGATAATGACCTTTTAGATCCTCTGCAGAACCTATCAAAACACAGAAGTTAAGTTTTATTTCTCATATCCAAATTTCATAATTCTTCAATAGGATATGTGCATACCAATGCATTTTGAAATAGATGTGTGCACGGGGATAAACTTCATTCCCAACATTGCTCTCATATGACCTTGCTTGGCTTCAATTCCACGCACTTAGCTTAATTTTGAAGTATTTTGAAGTATACGGTACCTCATCTAAAACTTTGACAACATCCAAAAACACTTGCCTTGACATCCACTGCTTCGCTATGACCAATCCAATCATAAATATCCTCGAAGAATTCAATCAGATTGATAAGGACATTGTCGGATTCATAAATAGGAAGCCATGGTTACGCTCTCTTATGGGCCAAAAAATAATGTGAAACAAAAATTGTAAGCAGGTATTATGAACTAAGAACGGTGCCGAATTATAAGCCTATAATAATAAGTCGAAATTAACCGATTATTAAATAATAATTATTGTTAAAATGATGATTTATCGATTCATGTTTTCTGAGATTGGTTTCAATGTCTTTGATAATAAACGCATTGTTTTAAAATGTTACATTTATATTTTTGATCTCTCTCGTAAGATTATTTTAAATTATAATTTTTCGTTAATTTATTAGTTAAGTTTTCACCTCTATTCTGTATTGTATTATATTGAATTTTGAATGCTGACTTTTCCCAATCGACCCATTTTCCCCCAAAAAAAATTGAATACTTGCCCCCTCCCCCCCTGATTATCTTCTCCATTATTTTACCCATTGTAAAGCATAGACTTATTTTTTAATAAAATATCCAGTCGATGAATATTAATTGGTAAATCATTTCTCCGAACAAAAGTCAGTTTTACTTCTATGTTGATTGCGCTTGCAGGCTAACCAGATTTATGCCAGTAGCTTTATTTCGTTTCGTGGGGCGTTAGGCATTTGTAATTTATTGAATCAGTGCAGAAATGACTACGGAGAGTGAATTATCTAGTACATTTTCAAATGTTTTGCACGACAAAGCACTGAGAAAGGCATTTTATAATGTTGCCGCTATTCTTTTCACAATATTTCTCAGTGGAATAGCCGTTGCGGTCTACTATATTCTCCAGCCATTCCTAAGACCTATGTTATGGGCTTTGTTGTGTGGTTCATTTTTATACCCATTTAAATACAAAATCGCCTATAGCTCAAAAGTTTGGCTTGGCAAATTGAGTTCTTCAAAGACACCTTTGTTTCTGGGTATGATTAGTTTACCTTTTGTTATAGTCTGCTGTCTGATTGACACATTTCGAACCACTCTGTGCAAACATTACAAATTCATTATCGGAGGCATTACATTTTTTGTCTTAATCATTCTGTTTGCCTCCATGTGGCCATTTAGTGAGCTTGTGGACTTGGGTGAAAAACTTTTTTCAATAATTAGATTGATACTGGACTGCTTCAGCGGCTACCTGGTGAGTGACTAAGTAATATTAAGTCATCATAATTTAAATAAAATGCATTGGCTACAGATTTCAACATTGATATTGGGATATGTTATCATAGTGGCTATCTTCTGCAATGCAAAGACAAAGCTATTCCTTCAGCTTGTATCCATGGTTCTTTGGACCATCGTTATCTTTTATGTGGCAAGTGTCAAAGGACCACTTGCCATCTTCTTTGGCCTGGTGGTGACTGCATTGGTTACTGGAGGCTCCCTTGTTGACACCATTCGTCTACGGATACAAAATATTGGTCTGTTTATCAGCAAAAAATAAATTGTGGAAGATGATTGTCATTAGCTTCCTATTATTAATTTTTATGAAAGAGTGAAGTAGGTGAAAGAATTATAGATGATTTTGAACAGTGTTTAGTTTATTAGAGAGATGAATATGATATGAATATCACCATATTTTTAGTAGAAAGTTGCATGTATATTTTTATTAAAGGAACAGAAAGTGAAACTGCAGGAAGAACTAGTTCTTCAGCTGTTAGAATAAATACCTCATCGTCTCACAAAGTTAGATTTTATTTTTCTTTGTTCATTCATTCAATCATTTGTTCTCAAAACTTTGAGATCTTGTAGGACATGGACAACGATCCTAGTTCTCATATGCTTCTCTCAATGAATTTGAATGAGGAAGTTACCAAGAAGTCATTCAGTGACAATTGCCTGATTACTTTAATGTGGTGTATTATCCTTCTGCAACTTTGGATTTATGGGGTATTGCTCAGCATAGGAATCTTACTCATCACATGCATGGCTATTCAATCAATAGGTGATTTATAGGTTGCAGATTCTCTGTTTTGAAATGTCAACGATTTGATGCTTTCTGAATAAAGACTGTTGAATTAAAACTGGTGAATGTATTAACTGCATGTTTATATTTCATGTTTCTTGGCTTGAATTATGATATCCTAAATGATTTCTTAATAGTAATAGGAAACAGCATGGTGTCAAGCACTTTTGAATCTTCCAAGTTATTGATTGCCTGTCAACTTCTGACATTTAATAACAGGACACAAGTTTGGCATATGGTCTCTCATACAAGGTTGGTTCTCCAGGAAGATATCTCAAGTGAAGGAGAAAATTTTCTCGGACGAAAGGTTCTATGTCATTGTGCCAAAGCCAATCAGAATGTTCTTTAAGATTGTCATTGAGGGTGATGCCAAAGTGTGTATGATTTGACAAATTTAGTAATCAGTAATGGTCAGTATTAACTATATCTAATTTTAAATTGGAGGCTCTTCACTTCCTGGAGTCAAGCATTGATAAAATTTGCAGTGCCCTCATAATTTTTTTGCTCCTCCTCATTGTTGGACTCTTTGCTGTTTTTACTGCATTGGAAGTAAGTTTGATGAGACTGAAGAGATTTGTTGATAAGTTCAATTTGATGGGGCTAGTTCAATCTACTGTAGTATTTAGCCCCAAGAGTTTACCAAAGAACCTAGGATGATTCAACAATCTCTATTACCATTAGCATTCATTATTGATAGTGGTGGTTTGTTCCTGCTTGATCTAATGGTTAAGAATTCTTCTCTAATGAGGACAGTATCAATCATGGATGGCTTTCCTAATTATCTAGTCATGAGATAGATAAATAGACATTAGTATGAAATGCCATGATATAGTTGTTTGTCAATAAAGTATTTTGTAATTCTTTTTAAAGGTTCACAAGGAAAGTATGCATCTGGTTCAGATTACTAGCAATGCTCTCAACACAACAAGACATCCTGATTTAGCAAAGTTTGTACTCTTTTTGAATTTCCATGCAACCCCACACTTTATTCTTGCTGTTTGCAACAAGTTGCTAAATCATTATCACTGCTTTTTATTGTCTTAATCAGTCTAAGAGATATCACTATTGAAGACAATCATGATCTGTGATCTAAAATGAATTTTAGATCTGATAGGAAATCATTTTCAATTTCTTTGCTGAATAAACTTAATTGTTTTTCACATTTAGTTGATGCATTAAATAATTCTTAATTATCACACGTTGTCAGCATTATCTTTATGTAATAAGTATTTGTATTGAGTTCATTTAAGATGTTTCATTTGCTCAGCTGGTTGCCAGAAAGTGACGTTCTCCAGAATGCTTTGGATTCAATGGTGAAGAATGCTTACATATATGGCAGGGAATCGATTGGACGGCAAGTAATAGAGATTAATTATTACAATTTTGGTTATTACTTGAAATTCTAGTTGGATTTTTTTCCTCAAGCTGAGTGCTTTCCTGCATGGAGATGACGATAGCAAACAACATCTCGAGAAGCAAGTTCTCAAACTCTGGGACACTCTTTATAATTCATGGCTGAATAGTGTGAGTATAATGGTTATTTTTACTATAATCTAAGGCAGCCAAATGTAAAGTCTTTTGGATCTAAGAATGCGATCTAACTAGTCTGGGGTTGCCATATTGGTACTTGTATTGCTATTGGTGTGATATTACTGATATAAGTCTGTCAATGCTATTAGAGAATGACAGTAATGTAACAATAAAAGATTATCATGGTTTTGGATTCATATAAGTGATAATACTTTGAGGACAAAAGGCAATTTCATGGTATTACTGTAGTTGAATGGCAATCGACTTGCAGTATTGCTGAAAATAATTATAAATGTGATAAAATCATAAATTTAAAAAGCTAATTTGTGTGGAGTCCGAATCTAATTAGTGTCTTTTCTAAAACATATTTTTTTCCTTTTCTTTGTTTATTTCTTGCATCATATTAGCATGGTTTGTAAAGCAAATTTTGCCACAGGATCAATTCTTCAGTAAGATTTCTATTTGTGTTATTTTATGTTGATAATTTGACAAAAGTGGTATGAACTTTATAGTTTAAAATATATACAGTTTTGGAATAGTGAGATAATAAGCTATCAGAAATGTAGGACTAAGGCTCATGAAATTATGTAACGACTTTTTCAATGTTTAAAATCCCCAAAAAATGTTTTTCACATCACATTTTTATTAATTTTTGTATAATTTGATATAGAACATATGTAGAATGATATTACCTTTGGATTCCTCTAACCCATAATGTAACAATTCAAAGCTTTTTAAAATTGTGAAAATTAATGGGGTTGGGTGTGGAGCTTCTTGATGTGGGAATAATTCTGTTCCCATGTAACTATAATTTTTATGTTTAGTTGAACACATTTGGTACGTAGAGTCATAAATTGACATAATCACTCAAAGTGCTTCAAATTCTTAAAGAATAGATCAATGGAGGCTCATGAAAAATCCATTTCATTCAAAGAATTGGGACTGAGTTCGGGAATACCGGAATTTATTCAGAAGATGCGCCACACTAACTTGAATTTTGTTGCCATTGCCAAGGAAAATGTGGACTTATTTATGTCGGTGGGTTTAATGTTTTTAATATGTGTTTAGGTATGGCATGAAAATGGCCATTTTACCCCTTAATCACAAAAGTTTATTTTTTGTTTGAAGATGTAATGGCCTTAATCTTAAGTTGTTGTGATTTCTTTTGTCTGTTTTGTTACAGGTTATCAAATCAGTTTGGTCAGTTCTTGTCAGCAATTTGGCCTTGACTGTGAAGATCATAACCTCAATGATATCAGTCATATTTGGTGGCAGTACAGCCATTTTCAACACTCTGCTTTCTGTGGTAATAATATTTGGCATTAGCTCAACAGTAGAAATGAAAAACTTCTACATTATTCAAACTATTCATAGCTATCTCTGTTCTCATCAGTAATTATTAATAATGCAATTTGAGGCTCTTTGAAAGGTGAAAAATATTGAAAGGTGTTGTTGTGATAAAGTGATCATATCAAAATGCCATTCCTGATTGATGACATAATGGATTTGGCAAGGGGTTTAGCATAGGATTATATTAAATAATGATTTATGTCCCTCAATGATTATTATTAATAAAGTATCATTTTTCTATTGAATTGTTTTAGACAAATATTTAATGTTTTTTTTATATAATATTTAGTCTCAAATGATTGCTATTTAGGTGATATTCCTCACAACTTTGTTCTATCTGCTTTCTGCAAGTGGGGATCAGTACATGCCAGTGAAATTGTTTTCCAGTATGAGCCCTGGATATTTTGATAATGTTCAGAGCTTTAAGTTTGGAAAAGCTTTTCAAGATGCTATCGGGTTAGACCTGAAGAGTTTCTGTAAATGCGCTTAGATTTGATTTCACCATTTAGGCAGTCTTGTCTTTGTTTATTGTCTAGGTCTGTATTTTTGGTCTCTTGCAAAATGGCAATGTTTTATGGACTTTATACGTGGTTTACACATTCTTTGCTTGGCATTCAGATTGTTTTCATCCCTTCAGGTAAATCTGGATGTTCTATGCTTATTGTCTAATTTTTATGCTTCCTCAGCTGAATTTAACAAACAAGAACTAGCAAAGTTGTTAGTGATATTAAAAATCAGATTTAGCTAACTATTGCTTCATTTTTCTATGGTGGCCGATGTTTTGATAAACTATAATAATACTTGACAAAAGCAAACCTTTAAAAATGTATTGCAAAGAAAATGAATATGTTATAAGTGAAAAGTCAGAATTTCAAGATTAATGAGAAGGAGGGATAAAGCTTGATTTGAATATATGGAGAAAACAGGAACATCTAAATGACCACTTGGTGCAGTTTTCTTAGGAACACAGATGTCCCCTGCCCCTGCCAGTTTGTCCCAGAGTATTTTTCTAAATTTGTATTCTGTTTTATTGCTGAAAAGAGGATAGTTTACAGTAACTATTTCTAGTGAAAGAAAAACGACTGGCACTATTTCTTTTGCAAATTATTCATTCATAAATAATGCATCAGTCGCAATGCAGTTAAAGTACTAAGGTCAGACAAATGTCTGACATCAATATTTGTGACATATTATAAGTTTCTATAACAACTCTATCGCTGCTGCATTTGCTTTTCTTATGTATCTTTAGAGCAAAATTAACAAAAGCATTAATTTTGTATATTAACAACTTCTGGCAAGACTTGCCTGTTATTATGTTGCATTGTTAAAAAGTACCAGCATTCATTTTTGAAAGTATTGGATCTTTAGCAAGTTGAGACACATGCAAAAATTACAACTGAACTTTGGACATATGCCCAAACAGTTTATTATTCCTTTATTTCAGTGACTTTAATTTCATAGATATTAATATATTCTTTCAGTCTGCCATGAGTAAATACCCCACATTAATTAACAATTGAATTTGTATTGAATGCCTATATGACAGGATATCAGTATATTGAGATTACATCACTCTTATATTTCTGTTTTCTTTGTATGTTATTTGTCTCAACAACAAAAAAAAAACAGCATCAAAGAAACACTTCACAATGATTCGATATTCATTACACAAAACACATTAAGACATTCAATATTATTACACAAAAGAACATTTGATTATTATTATAATTATTGATAAACACATAAAAGGCAAACATTTAAAGCATGTACCAAATATTTCTGCCCCCCCCCCACCTTGACCAATTTTAAAATCTCACTATGCATTAGGAAGTCTGAGGAGGTTATAGTTGAATGTGTTTGAAGAGAAACCATGTTAAAACTTAGTTGAGAATTCATGTTGCAATAAATTTGTTATTTATAAGAAATGATTATAGTAATTAATTTCATTGTAACTGAGCCACCAATTAATGTTTGAACTTTTAGTACTAGCTGCAGTGTTTGCTGCAGTGCCATTTCTTGGGACATATGTGGCTGCACTCCCTGCAGTTTTGGAACTTTGGCTGATCAATGGACAGTCTTATTCTGCTCTTCTCCTATTCACTGCACATTATCTACCAACATTTATTATTGATACAGCATTCTACAGTGAAATGAAAGGGTTAGCTCATCACTTTGTTTTAAAGATTAATTTATGGAATATAGAGGATGAAATTGCTTAATATATGTAATTTACAATGTGTTTTGCCACTGTCACCTGGATATGTTAATATCAATAATTATCTTAATGTTTCAGCGGCCATCCTTACCTAACTGGCCTTGCCATTCTCGGTGGTATGTATTGGATGGGACTTGAAGGAGCCATAATTGGGCCAGTGTTGCTCTGCTGTTTTGTTGTTGCAATGCACATGTACCAGTCCATGTTACAACCTGAAGTCTTCAATGACTGAAATTCTTGCTGCTTGGTTTTGCATTGCCGTTTGGCTTTCAAGTTTGGCATAGATTTTTGCTTCCCAAGTTTATATACTAATGTTTAGGGCATCTTCCCTAGGATTATTTAATGCTTAAATCTTATGAATTTATCCACCTTTGTAAAAGCTTATTTAGTCAGAGTGGGTGGTTTTTTTTTTCTTTCTACTGTGGAAGAATGCTGAGTATTAAAAGCATGTTGAGGCACAGGTGATTTTCTCAGTTTTGTAATTGCTTGATTTCGGAAAACATCTTTTGTTATTTATTGCTTCATCATTGTCTACGTCAAGAGAGTTTTTCTTTTAAAAAATTGATACAAGAATAAGAGTCTCAAAATTTGCAAAACGTCAACCGATTTAAATCCGAGCTGTTTGGTAAAACTCACTTTCACCTTAGAATTACCTTAGCCCATAAAGATCTTAGGGCAGGGGTGCCAATACCCACAATAAACAAGGATCTTTCTTCACGCCATCTTTTGTTGCAGGTTTGAATTTACAACTTTTACTCAGATGTGGAGTTGTTTTTACATGAACCTTATGGTCTCTAAATCTCTTGTTGTAGTTAGGGCCCCAAATGCTGGGATAAATAAAGTGCAATTTTGTGGATGCTGGAGTCACTTTTTGTAATTGTTTCTAATTTGCAAGATATTTCATGCAATTGCAGTCTAGTTAGTGTCCCTCACTTATGAAGCATAATGCTTGACACTTAGTCACAAGAATGCGACAATCATATGTGAAGTCACTGGCAGAACGTTTTCCATGTAAAAACAGTGTTATAAATTTAATCCAAATGAAAACAAATGCCAAATGTTATTATGCATAAAAAGTTGAAATGCAAAAAGCCGATGTTTTCCAAACAAAATAATACTCGCAAACAATATTTAAAAAAAGCGTGTAAAACTGCCACTTAAGACTGTTCTCTGCCTACGAGTGTCCTTTCTTATAAATAACTCAATAAATAATCTCGTTCCAAACATTCGTGATCATGCCAACAACAGGATAAGGTTGAACTTTCGAAGCATGTGTCAAGGTTATTAAACCAAGTTTATTATTTTCACTTTGACTATGAAGCATTTTGGAATCAATGCCCAACAACTTGGAGATGGTGCAATCAGATTATGATATGCTCTCCACTAAGATACTGCAGATGACAGCTAGGATAAAAAAAATAAGCTTGGGTAAAGAGTAAAAATGAACAGAAATATGTATAGTTGCAAGGGGTGAGACAGCATTGAAGTTCTGTTGTAGAACGAATGACGGAGAAGCCTTGAATCCCCCCTGACTGTTTGATTCAAAGTTGGTTGATCTCTTCTGCCAGGCACTGGCACTGATGTTCCATACATCAACAGAGTCCAATTCTTCAATGTACCTGTCATTTAATATTTGATTCCATTTTTCAAAAGCTTGACATTTTAAAACAAAGATGATGTGAAAGCCTACATATGCTCTTGCCATTTGTCACTTCAAGCCTCCAAATACCAACTGATGTCTCTCCCCAACAGTGTGTTGTCATGAATGCCCAATTTGAGAATCCCTCTGATGATGTGTCCTTTTCTCTACGTGGTAGTAAAGTGGAACGAGTGCCAAGAGGTGATGTGAGGAATATTTGAATTTGTCCCCTGTTAGATGCTGATAGAGTAATGTAGGCTTGAACATGTTCAAGGTAAGTCACTCTATTGAGTGTACCTCTACAGCCATCACTTGAGATGGTTAATTCCAATTTTCCATTGACCTGTAAAGCTCTGAATTCAAAACTCTGTGTCAACAACCTTGAATTTAAAGGGATGTGAGTGAACAATTGGAACCTTCCATCTGGAGAATGATATTGAATCTCGCATCGTCTTTGAGGAGGCACATTGGTCCAGTTTAGGGCTAAATCAACAATGGCAGAGGCATCCAACAAGCCATATCCAAAATGATGACTGACTGGAGAAAAGGCTCAATTTATGAATTTACTTATGAAAATCTTGAAATTATAAATATCGTTGATCAGAAAACCACCTTTCCTCCCAACACCATTTGTGACCCAGTCGTCTGCTTCTAAGTTTGCAGCCTTTGAAGTGAGAACCACAACATGTTGCATGTCACGCCAGGTTAAGTAAGGGCTAAAGTTAAATATCTTTCCTAATAAAATAGCCCCAACCAAAATTAAAAGGTGGGTTTAGAGCATAGATTTGAATATTTATATATATCTTACCTGGCTTGGAGAGCCAAGGCACATATGGCAGCTGCTAAGGGAGCACTAGCAGAAGTGCCAGTATGGTTTTCTGCGCAGCCCTTTCTTAGATCAGTGGTGATCTTGAAAAGATAGAATAAAGAATGTTAGATGTATTTTGAGTTAATTACCTGATAATGGGCTTAAAGGGATAGATGAAATAGTGGTCCTCCATTTGATTATACAATTTATAAAATTAAAGATCTCTACTTAATAAAGTAATAATAATATCAGTAATGATAATAGTAACAATGACCTTTAATAACAATAACAACATTAATAACAATAACACACATTCTAACATGCTTCCTCCATTAAATACCACACAGCCAAAATTAAAAGTACAAGATGCTAGAAACTAAGCTGCTAGAAAAATAATATTATTTATTTGCTAAGGGATAATTTAAAAAAGACAAAGCTCCTTTTGTCAAGAAAAAAATAAGTAAATATTGAAGTTGTGACCCATGGAACAAAAACAAGTTCAAATGTAAATGAGCTAAAGGCTGAAGTTAACCAATAACAGAAAATGAATTTTATGTTAAGAAGACATTTCTGCATACTATTTGTCTCTCCACAGCAGAACCACTGCTATAAGTAGAGGCCAATGTAGAAGAACATGCTTCTGAATACCAGGGCACTTGACCATTTTCACTGGCACTATTAATAGACAGAGTATAAATGCTATTGGTGTATCCATCACAGTTGCAACTATCACCATCTCTTCCTCCATTCCCTGATGCCCAAACAAATATGGAACCTAAGCCATTTCTCCCCTGCATATGAAAATAACTTTTTGAAATACATTTTCAAGAGACTATTTCCAAACAAAGTCATTCTAACAAATGATATTCCATTTATGAATGCTTCTTGTGCTACCATTCCAGGACCATCCACTGTTTGGCCATCATCATCAGGACCCCATGAAGCACTATATATAGATATATAGTTCTGATACAAACCCAATGACTGGCCCTCAACAGCATCTGTCACATCACCATCAAGCATTCGTACACCTATCAAAGTAATATCCTATGAAATGAATGAATAAATATTAATAAGCAGCCTACATAAATAATATGTAATAGAAATAAAATGTAAATAAGATTTGTGCTTCCAATTAAAAGATTTGATGAAAATATACAAAATAAAAATTCCCAGTGCTTTTCATTTGGGAAAAATGGTGTCAGACTGGCATTGCAGCAAAAGAAATTTTCGTTATACATGTAATGTCTATCTAATCAAAAAAGTTAATTTGTTTTTCTCACCTCCTATCTTAGCATCATGTGCTACTCCGATGCAACAAATGCTATTGTCAGCTTCAGCTGCAACAACTCCTGCACATCTTGTACCATGCCTAAAAAATAAAGAAATTTGAGCTTCAAATCACATACCACCATAACCAAAGATCTTGAAACCTATTTTCATTGAGGATGTCATATCGAGGCTGAGGATCAGGATCCTGGTCATTGACATCAAAACTGGCATTGGAATCCTGAATAATGAAATATCAACAATTAAAGTCTAAAATCAGAATATTTAAAGTAATCACAAGTCTTGGTTTCTCCAATGACTAATACTGTAATTGAATTAAAGATCTTTATCAGTGATAATTATACCACATTCAGCAGCATCATTGACAACCTTCAGTTGTTGCACCTTAAAGCAACCAATATGTAATGCTTATTCATACTCCAATTCAGATCACACTGGAGGAAATCTCAATTTGCATTGCCCCAAAGAACATACTGATATTTTATGAAATATGAAGTGTCAACTGAGACACAAAGCTCTCATCAAAGCACTGGGTTGTCTCGGCAGTCTTGTCAAGGCTACTATCATCTCCATCTTTTCTGCAGCTTCCTATGCTTCACCAGTTCCATTTGTTAGTGTGGCAAGTAATTTCATAACACCATAACCTGATGCTATAACTGCAAGCCAATAAACATTCTTTGCCGAGCAGACAACGCTTTAACTTTCCAACATATTACCAATGGACAATCAATCTCAAATGTTTCTCATCCAACATCATTCATCATAATTTTTCCTTTAATTTTTAATTTAATCACTAACATAGTTACGCTTTATGTCAGGATGGTCCTTTTCCAAGCCATCATCCAATATGGTCACTACCACCCCATGACCCGTATATCCTTTCCTCCAGGCTGGAAGTATATTCATGTCTAATCCTTTACCACGATTCTGTAAAAAAAAAATTAAATTGAGCTAATCATTAAAAGTAATAATAATGACAGCAACGATAATCAACACGTCAGGCACAACTCCATTTTGGCAATGGCAGGATTTAGACTGGAAAAGGTGGGATTCACTGTCAATATTGAACTCAGAATTCAAATTTTAGAAGGAACAAAAATTCCTGATTTCCGTGCATGGAAGGGGTCACATCTTGTGCGATGTGGCACTAGTGTCAGAAACTGCAGACTTAAATAAAATATGTGATTCAAAATTGCAAAATTATGACTTTCCAGGAATCCACTGACGGATGAAGGAAAACAATCTGATGCCAGAAAAACAGAATCAGAAAGATACCATCACCAACATGATCTTTAACTGGAGAGGAACAATTGCAGATGAGTCTTGTAGGGTTTTAAGGAGATTTGGAATTTCAAGAAGGTTCCTCGTTTGGACTTCCATCAAAGCTATGCAGGGGGATGAATTTGGCAAATTTTTACAAATAAAGCCCAGAAAAGAAGGAAAGAGAAGAACAACTGAATGACATTTTTGAATGTATATTGATTCTTAAGAGTGACTTGAATGTCCTTTTTTCAATAGTCCAATGGGATTTCCAAAACCCATTTGCAGACTTAAACTTGTATATTCGGATTATGAATGGATTGTTTTTTTTTTTGACAGTTTTTGGCTATGAAGAAAAAAAATCAATTATTCAATTCATCACACGGTGGCTATTGAAATCATTAATTTTAAAAAATTAAATAATCTTAAAACAAATACTAAGAATGAATAGATCAATAATCAATGTAACCACTCATCCTAAAGTATCATGACAATGCATCTGCAATCAGTTAAAAACTACTCACTAAATACCACATTCGTGGCCACTTTGGGTCATTAAAGTCTGAGAATATGTCTCTTTTGACTCGTTTCTTTGCCACTTGTTGTTCAACCCAAATGATCTGATATTTACGATATAAAATGGAGCATTTTTTAAATGCTTAATTATGCTTTAATAATAACGGATTATTTCCATACAAGTTGCAAAATTATTTTTTATTTTAGCACTTTTTAAAACATCTATAACTACCTATATCTACAACTCTTCAAAACATCAACCATCATTTCTTGTATGCAAATTAGCCCACCAGATCACTTCCAAATATATCAATAAGGTAACATTATTACTATTTGCATTACACAATCCTCTCTATAAAGCAAGTGTTGTCAATATTGTACATTTAAATTATAAATATAAGGCACCAAAACCCTATAAAATAATCATATATTGTACATAATTTGTGATAACCTCATATCAATTAATTATGTTATTCTATATCACCATTATGCCAATACTGTTAATGCATGTAGAAGTCCAAGCAGAAACTGATGTTATTTCTACCCTCATTGGTCGACATCTAGAGCACAATTAATGACACAGGGAATGCAGGCAATGATCATTACTGGAATTTCATATTAAAATAAAAAAAATATCCGACAAAAAATTTGATTAAATTTTAAAAACTATAAACTGGCCAATTTGGCTAAACATTATTTCATATAATAATGAACTACTGCCAATTTATTTTATATGATTTCAGAAAAAGATTATAAAATCCATATTACAATTAGAGCCAATTCATATGTTTCTAAATGGCATGTGATGTTTGATAATCAATAACTTACAAGGACCTACAACATAGCTAGTTCTCAATTAATTCGTGCTCACCCTGGGTTCTCTCAACAGTTGGGATAAGTAGGCCTGTCTACTTGGGACAGTTGATCTTTTTTGAATGCGTCCATGCTTGAAAAGATAATAATCAGGCATTATCTAGAAAAATAAATGTTATGTTCATATAATATAGGTCCATAATCTACTTATATATTTGTAATGCCATGTGATCACAGCACATTAGTAGTTAGTGAATTCCATTACTCTGCAATCCATTATCATATACATAAATCATTATAACCTATTATAACTTTTAATTCCACTAAATCGAATATTGTGAAATATTCATGATATATCTATATATTATATATTATTTCATAGCATACAAAATAACCTGTGCTACAAACTCAAAGCCATGCTTTTTGGCTAAAAATTTGGCGTCTTCAATGTCACCTCGAATATGAACAGCCCATTGGTTCACAAAAACTTCGGCAAGCAAAACGTCACTGAAAGCAAGACCCACTACAATGGTGAAAACATTAATCACCATAGCTCTCCCTACGAACAAAGTTAAAGTTAAGTACACCGAGATTGTATTGACGCACCATCTAAATTACATTAAATTTTTGTCAAAATATATATTAAAACTTAAAACGTATTTCGTCGGAAAGGATCAATCTTATTAATTTCCCTTCAAATAACAGCATTATCGAGCCCGCTGTTGCAGCAAGACAGAAATGTTTACACCAAATAATGTACTACTTAAATACAAATGCTTGAAGTACATCTCAGGCATAACAAATAGTATCAATAACTCCATAATTAATATAAATGTAATGTGTATTGCAATGCTCAACGCTTGGGTTGAACCAAAGATGGGTCCAAAAACCATGTCTTCACCAGGTTTTTGATGATACTGAATTCGCCGGTAAATTTTGGCTAGTGTGTAATTAGAGTATGACAAATCTATTTGTTTAAACACTTCCAATTACCGTCATCGTGCCTCTCTAAAAATCTTCGTTTATTTATTTTACAAATATCAAATGTTCAGTTAGCGGATCAAGGGGACCGTATATGGGCCTTCCCTCGTGATCAGTGTTTCTTTCAGTACCTCTTTGTGGGGCGGGGGAATTCCCCCAGAGCAAAGCCGGTACTCCTCCCCTGGAGAAATATAAATCAAGCATGAATAAATTTAAAGTTCATTGTTAAATTTAAAGCGTGGAAGGGCCTGAGACTCCAATTGAATAATTTCGAGACATATTTCATACTGAAACTATATAAGGCATTAATTAGACTCCACTTGGAATACTGCGTAAAATTCTTACTTAAAGAAGGATATTGAAACTTTTGAGTGCAACAAAAATCATTCAGGGTATGGGAATACTAAGTTATAAGCAGAAGCTATAGACTCGTAAATATCGAAATAAGAAGTAGAGAGGATTTCATAGAAGTGTTCATGATATTAACATTAAGAGAAAATTTACCATCATCACGCTTCTTTTAGGCTTCCAAAAGCAGATCCACAAGAGGGCATGCATGCGAATAATACAGGAAGGCAACGTGAACTTTGAAAACCAAATATTTCACTGTAGGAGTGATCTGGAATAACAAAATGCTGAGGCCGTGTTCATATTCAGTATAAAAATGTAAAATAGCATTTTCAAAATTCAGCTGTTGAATTGAAAAAGAATGGTTTATTATATAAAATTTAGTTTGCTTAACCCACTAAAAATGCAATTAAGCTAAATTGTGTTTTTATGTTTACTGTATGTAACAAATCTGAATACTTTGAAGAAATCTTGGCGAATAAAATTTCTTTGAGAATATATCATATTTTATATTTTTTAAGCTTGGCGGGGGGAAGGCAGATTCAACCTTTAAACTGAATATTTACATATTTTTTTGTCTGGTCCCCTTTAAATGTGTCTTCCTTTCCCAAATTTTGGCTCACCCGCAAAAATGGTTTAGATTGATAAGTGGCGTTATTTAATAAAACGAATTTAAAGTAATGGATTACAAAATAAAAGTACAAAACAAGTACAAAAACATCCGACGTATTTTATACTTGTAACAAATGACGGATTAAAGACCAAACGTCTGATGGTCCTCCCTATTAATGAGTTCTCGCTCGTGCAACGACTCAATTTTTCAGTACTTTAATTCTTAATGAAATGAGGTTTTCGGAGAGACTTAAACTTTGTTACTTAAGTATTACGATCTAGATCTATGCACATGTCGGGGTCCAAGTTTTATCCCATTGGGATTCTTTCAAATTTGGCTTGTCTGTGTTTGCTGTATTACAAAGCAAGTTAGACGAAATAAACATTATTCAAAATCACATAAAACTGAAGTCAGAAATCTGTTATAATTGGTTTTTTAAATTGAACTTTTAAAAGGAGAATATGTGCCAGACGACATCACCTCCTCGCAAAGCGTGTTCCAGACCTCTGCAGTCCGACTAGTGCAGGGTCCGAAACCTGTGTGCCGAAATTGTCCTGCGACGACTTTCATCTTGTGTTTCTCTAGAGTATGGCTTTTATTTCCTTTGCCCCTCAAATTCATTTGTTTTTGAAATTCCAGCCCTTTAGATTTTATTATTTTGGTGATATTTTGTTACATCTACCTTGCCTGAAGTGCCGCAACCAACCCTGCAGCCACCTGTTGACTTTTTCATGGAAAATCTTCCTAATCATGTTGATCTTTAATGGAAACAACTTAGCGAAACACAACCTTAAAACAATTCAGAAGTCAATGAGCCATTTCCAGAAACTTTGCAGATGTCACACTTGGTTTTTTGTCGTTTAGATATTTGTGCACATTATATTTCCCAACATTTTCATTTAAATTTCAGAAATGGTGCGACTTGCAACCATTAAAATATTGCTTAATTGCATAAATTTTTGCATGATTGGAAACCAAATTGAAAATTTAATTTCCATTGGCATCCTATTATACCTAAAATAGGACGAGTGTGCAGAAAAAATATACTCAATAGAGATGTTATAACGATGATGGGCTAATATTTTATTTTAAAGTCTTCAGGCAATTTGTGGTGACTTCCATATCATAAAACTTTATCATTCTTGGGTGTAACAACTGAGACAAGCAACCCTCAAAACAAATATCAACTCCTATCTTCAATGATTCGATTAAGTTCTAAAATGGCAGAATTTATTAAAGATACCAAATTCTGGATAGCGCAATCTGACTTCACTTCTTTAAAGTCAAAATCATCAAAAAAGTCTGCAAATTGAAAGCAGTTCTGAATTTAGAAATATCATCTCAAGTCATTTTCATCAGGAGATTTTACCTGATTTGCAGTTATCAATAATAAAATCAGCTCTTTCAGTGTAAGTTGAACTTTTTGCTTCATGCTCCATGTAGGTTGCATAAAACTGCATCGCAGAAGTTACCCTCTGAGATATGTGTTGTTCTGGTGTCACCTTTTTCTGAAATTCAAAATATCAAACAATTTAAAGTATGTAAGTATGAAAACTTTTGGAAAGGTGTTTAAAAGAAGGCATACTGTCAAGAACTCATCCAAGATTGCTTTGGCACCAGATACTTCAGATCTCCTCGTTAGGTACAAGTTATGGTAAAGGAAAGACATCAACTTCATGCTGGTGAATTAAATAAATGTTTTTATTCAATTCTCATTGAATGTAAAATATTCAGAATCAAAAATAAAATTTTCCAGATCCTAAGCCAAAATAAATTAAAAGCAAGTCACAATGCAAGATGCAGAAAGTTGAAGAAAAATACAGAGATAAAGCACTTTGAAATATCCAATCATCTTTTACTAAACTGTGTTATATGAAGACTTAGTTAAAACTTAGTTATATGGAGACTTAGCTGTAACTTAGTCATATAGACAATATAAAACCAAATTAAATAAAACTTTACTTTATGACCAGGAAAGCATCTTTCACAAATGACATCCCATCTTCACCAAATACCATTTTAATTGTGTCTAAATTTTGCCTGCAGGTTTAAAACATCAAATTAACATTCAATTGATTAAACATTAAATTGTTGGTACGAAAAAACATAACGACAACTTACCGGCAGCGTTGAACAACTTCAGTGAATTTCCGAGAAACAACACTAGGCTCAGTTTTCTCTTTTGATAATGCTACTGCTTCTAAAGTTTCAAGAACGCAAATTCTGATTTGGGCTAATACTTTGTCAATCCCTTCAGGCTTGAAATGAAAAACAATTGCATTTAGATACAATCAATTTTAAGCATACATTTTAAGTATCTACAATAAAAAATAGATACCATTGATGAATAAACTTCTTTAAGATCCCTTAACTGAATTTGGTAAAACTCTGATGAAGCCAGGCTGAAAAATACAAAACAGTGAAGATAAAAAAAATCATTGTGAAATATTTGAAATGTGCAGTCAGTGTTTCTAACGCTTTTGGATGGAGAGTCAAGTGGCCACCAGAGGTCTGAGTACTTCTTGAGACCATTTGAAAATCTGGATCGGTTTGGACAGATGCATTTCTAGAATCGTCCCGGTCTTGTCTTCTATGTCTTGACTTCTGATCGTGAGATCCTCTTCTGTTTTTAAAGGAACTGGACTGCTTGTGACCATTTGTCCTTTCCTTGTCTGAGTAAACCTTGAGCGAATGATATTCAGGCCATCTTGAAGCAAGAGAATCTTCAGGGATTTCTTCAGAATATGGAGCCACCATGGATCCCCATTGCTCTCCAATCATTTTAAACTTGTCAGCAAACATCTTCAAAATCCAAAAGTCTTGTGATAAAAGATAAAATACAGTCAAGTCTCTAAATATATTTTAAAAATCACTTTTGCTTTATTGTCTGTTTGACTTGATGAAACATCACTATCATCATCCATATCATACGGATTTTGCAACCGCGATGTGATGTTAGGTTTTCCAAAACTCTCTTGATTGATCAACCTAATGTAAAACTTGTAGATCATATCGGCTTTTGAAAATAATTATGCAATAGCTATCGACTAACCATGGAAATTTCTGTTCGAGATCATCAGCCCTTTTTAGCTTGTCCATGCAGACTCGTTTAGGCTCTGGTTCGCCACTAGGCCCATTATCTTTTTTTTTGGAAATGCGAATCCTAGGGGCTTCCTTTACTTCAAATCCAAGTATTTTGGACATTGTTTCGGGTGATGGTGGCCTTTTCTTATTTTGGCTGCTTTGTGGTGGTTGACCAGCATTCTTTTCTGGATTTATATGTGACGTATTGCCCGAAGCCTCCAAATTGACTTTGTTGGTCAAATAAGGAGTTTCAATCGAGAAATTCCTTTGTGGTGAAGAATTTTGAGTGGGATGCTTATCCTCATCCTCAGAGAAATCACTTTCAGAAGATGATGAAGAAGAATCACTAAGCGAATATATGTTTTTTGAAACTTTCATTTCCTGTGTCAATAAAAAATAATCGAAAATTGTTCATGAAAAACTGATGATAATAAGTGACTTTATATGCATGATGAAGCTGTCAATAACTATTTACAAATTATTTTGTCTCCAGATGTCTTTTGCTTATGAATGAGACCCATTAAACAAAAGTTGCATTTGGAATTTATATTTATGCTATTATATATGCCTTCTCATACTTCAAGAGATAGTTAAAATTCATATACCTCATTATAATGAGTCCATTTATGTGATCAGAGCATTGTAATAAATTAATATATTAGCAATTGATTCATATATTTTTGACAAATAATTTGATTATGTATTGCTGACAACCACTACCAAACTAAGGCAAAGTCTGTTATTAGAAATTCAACGATCCACACATCCAATTGTGACAAACCCAATTAGGGAAAGTTGTTTACTTGACAAGTATAGAGATCATGTGCCGCAATGATTCAGAGACAAAATATGACTGGAAAATTTTAAAGCAGCCATCAGCAATTATTATAAAACTTCTTAATGGAAAGCAAAAAAAGCATGTGGAGTAAGCATCGCCACAGTTCAAAGTCACATCCTATATAGAAATGAGCAATAATTTCAATTTTATTGTTTTGAATTCAATATGTATTTTCAATGTAGAATAATGGTATGTGCAGATTTTTAAGTCATTTATAATTTGTCATCTAAAAAATAATCGGCTTCAAGTTATAAATATTGAGAAAAGTCAGAATATCAGTCTTTCAACATGCTTGACCGTGGTGACAATTAATAGAAATTGAATCGTTACTTTAAATGAATCAGTGCCCAGCAATTAGCATAATGCTATTTTTGCATTGATTTTGATAAACCAACTTAGCTAGGGAGTGTGAATTCAATCATTGGAGTATTCACAATACTGAATAAAATTCCCAAATATGCTCAGTAGAAAAATCTAAAAAGAATGGTACAAACAGCAATTAAAATGTAGCACACCGTTTTATGATTATTTGGATTGCTTTGCCAAGATCAGGAATCACCCTGATTTAAAGGCAAGACATGAGGAGGTTTGTTTAAGGCTAGTTTTAGTTGCAAGGCAATTCAAAGGCTTTCTTGATTGAATTTGTGGTTTAGCAAACACCTCTCATGCAAACTAAAACCATTTGAAAGCAAAATATCCGAAGCCTTGTTAGATAATTATAACAGCTTATTGAAAGGCTCGCGAGACATTTTTATAAGTTATGAGCCACATCCAGAGATATCTATTGATTCGTGGCATAACACATCACACCCTAATTAGACTGGGACATACCTCAAAAAACGCTCGGAACACGTAAGATTCGGCGATACCCCGTAACTGAATATCAGCGCAACACTCGAGAGATTGCTAAAACATTTAATATATATTTTTCTTTTATCAAACTACAAGTATTTATTGGTATTTTAATTTATTAAAAAGTAATAAATCGATGCTCTATATTTTTTTCAAATTTATATACACACATATTTAAAATAGTTTAATGTTTCAAATAACTTTATGTAATTTTATAAATTACAAATTAGAGGTAATTAAGTTTTAAGCATTTTGATTATTTTAAATTCATCTTCCATCAATAAATGCCCTTCATTTCATTCTTCATTGTTTTTCACCACGGAACTTGGGGTTTCTTTCTACACGATAACCCTCTTTCAGAGACCCAAGGATCTGAAGACAGCTCATTGGGTGCTGTGCCATTCTTCGAACACATTAATGCTGACCATTCGGCAAATCTGCAATATGGGAACAATAACATTAAATCTTATAAGTTACGCATTCCATATAGAAATGCAGAATATATATCGTTTTACATAATTATTAAAATACATAATAATTAAAATTTATTAAAAGTTACAATAGAGACTAAGTAATGACTATCAATAAGGATTAAGAACATTAATTTTTGTTTTAATATCAGCTCCTCTCTTCATGAATATATGATTTCTCCAAAGACATTTCCCCTGCTAATGGATGCTTCACAATGAATCAATAAAAAGCGATCGATCGTTACTGGTAGAATAACATCTAATTTTCACATTTATACCACTATTTATTAATTAAAATAATTGTTGTTATTAAATGTATATCGTTTATGGCGGCGACTTAACATAATTTCTAGCTAAATTTGTCTAAATAACAATATTTTATTTTGATATTGAAAATTTGATTTAAAAATAAATAGACAAAAAATTGACATAAGACTACAATTTTTTTTAATATGCCTACTCTAAGAGCTATGGCTTCTATGATATTATAATTTAATTAAATGTTATTACCATCTTAATATTAGAAGTATATGTCTATATATGGAATTGGGTTAATTCATCAATCGATGATTCACTACGGAACTTTGCGCGGTCCCCCTCGAACATTAGTCGGCCATTTCTCCGGGGTTGTTCGTTGTCGCTCTTTACGCCTGATTGATTGAAGATTGTTTTCTGAAATATGGTGAAGTTTTCAAAATTTGTTGATGTGTTATAGTTTTTATATTAGCTCCAAACGCTTCAGAAAATGTTTATATGATCAATAATTAATTTGTGTCCGGTCGAATTGAGCTCGGATCCGCCCTTACAAATCTGCAATTGTTAATGCTATCCTTTATGTTTATTCTTGCATTTCTAAAAGTTATTGAAGAAATCCGTATTTCCATTCTTGCTTAGTTGTAGGATTTATATTTATTTTTTTAATGTTTCTCATTAGTTCCGACATCCAAATTTATGTTATTGAGGTGTCGTATTGTTATGATTTGAAAAAATGTGGCTTATTGCTACCTTGTTAACGGTTTAATTGATTCTTTTAAGGCTTCTGGAGTTCAAGTTCATGATGACTGCAAGACAGTGTTCCAGGAAATGAAGATGGGTCACAAGTATAGATACATTATTTTTTCCTTAACACCTGACATGACAATGATCCATGTGGCCAAGAAAGTTGGTTTGGGTAGGTAAAAATAAAGCTAATCTATTTCCCTTTTGTAACTAACTTTATGGTCTATAGCTCTACATAACATTATGATGAAGCATACTACTTTTTTTAGCATCAATGGCATAAGGTAATTTAATTATCTACTGATTTCAGAAGCAGATTACAAGGATTTTCTTGCAGAGTTGATGGAGGCTGAGAATAAGAAAGAGTGTAGATATGCTGTCTACGACATGGAGTATTTAACTAAAGACAATCAAACTAGGAATAAGCTAGTTTTCTTTATGTGGTAGGTAGTTAATCAGGTTTTGCAATTAACTTCTCTAACTGGAATTAATTTGATGTAGGAGCCCAGATGGTGCCCAAATCAAGCAGAAGATGGTCTATGCAAGCAGTAGAGATGCTCTCAAAAAGGCTCTAGGGGATGGAATAGGCAAGGAAGTTCAGGCTAATGATCATGGGGATCTGAAACATGAGAGCGTCATGGAGATCATCTGCCGGACAGACAGGAACTAACTGCCTACTGTCAATTTGCAACATATTAGTATTACCTTTCTGGGACTTGTTAATACATTCATTCTGATATATACCAATACTACATTCCCATGTTTATTTCATGAGCTGAAATTTGTGCATCATGGTCTGTAATAAAGTTTCTTAATTGTCTCCAGCTTTTTTCTATTGATTTGTGACTGGTTGGTTGACTTAGTACGTGCTACTTTTCGTAATATCAACTTTTGTGAGTCTGCAATAATGGTTATTTACTTTATATATCCAATGGAAGTGAGTCCATGGTGCGAGTAAGTTTTGCTAGAATTTTCAGAAATTGAGCGCTGGTTTGGTCAACATAGGTGGAGTGAGTGGAAACTGAAATATTGAAGTTTGGTGCAGAGTCCCTGGAGGGATTGTAGAAATTTTGGAATATCAAATGTGTCATTGGATGAGTGGCCCTTCTGTGGTGGCCAGGTGACTTAAATCCTAAATCAGTCTGTCATTTCATTTTTGAACCAAGGTGCGTGTTCCAAGATACAGAGTGTGGGAAATGCGTGCAAAAGCCAAAATAAATCAAGTTTGATGCCCTAGCGCTGAATTAATCAATATTTAAAGTAGAACTCGCATATTACTAAGTCGTTGGTAAAAACTTGCCACATCATGCTAGAACCCTTCATTCACTTTTGCAGGTCTATGGTTTTTCCTTAATAGTTTATGCCCTATATTTCTAACTCCTCCAGTTTTTTCCCCTTTAATCTGAAAACTTACAAGCACCTAGTACCAACAAGGATGTTTCGAGGTTGACCCAAAGCCAGTTTCACAACATTATGTGCATAAGTATCCATGCATTAAATGCAAACCATGAACAAGTATTAACATAAACATTGGTTTGTTTGATAGACCAAAATAAATGTATGGAACCAATAAATAATGCCTCAATATTTTAGTATCATTTGAACTTATACTAGGTCATCTCAATGTCAAAGCATGAAATAATTTGTCCTTGACCTTTGAAGGTGTTGCATTACCAATTTGAATAAAATGTGCATATCTGAGAAAAACAATCCATTTTTCCTAAATATTTTGTACAAACAAATAGAAATAAAATAGTCCAAATTTTATGATGCACATCCTTGTCATTTAAAGGTCAATATTGACCGCATTGTTTTGGGACCAAGACCAAGCATCCAGCGAAAGAAAGGTGTCTCATCCCTTTGCCTCTTTTTCTAGCGAAGAAATTTCTGCATCAATTCTTTCTTTGGCACGTACAACCTGAACAACAGAAAAATTCATGATGATTTATTGCTAGCAACATAGTAACTTAAGTTATTAAGTCAAACCTTTGACTGCAGGTATAATGTTCCTCCCATTGACTTGTCATTCATCTTGAAGAGATGATCATAACGACTTTGAATTGCCTCTTTGTCAGTTAATGACTTTACATTTAAGATGTCCATGGCTTCCTAGTCATTACCATCAAAAGTAATTAGTTATTTATAACTTTTTAAGAAGTCTATACATTAGTGCACAACCAGAATCTGAATGGACCTCTGATACCAACTTGAACATTAACTTTAAAAGTATCAAAATATTGCACATGACATGAATTCTTACAGTACTTGTAATGACATTATAAGTACTGTATTCAGAAGTATCCATGCAGTACTTCAATCAAGCCTAACCTTAAGAGTCATTCCAGTAACTGCATTTGTGGCAGTACTTTCTGTGGTAGATCTTGCGCCGGCACGAGATTGTGCAGCATGCTGGCTGGCCCTAATTTCATTTTGAAGAGCCCTTACAAAAGCTCTTCCAATTACTTGGAAGCTTCCTAATAATATAGTGGCTAAATGCTTGGCCTGTGATGCAAAAATCTTTATTAATGTAATACTCACAATAGCAATAAAGCTTAAAACAAAATGGCTTTCTATCAACTAACCATTGCTCAATGTGAAGTATTTTGATGTGAAATTGGAACTCTATAAGAACAATGAGTAAGTTTGAGTAAACATGAAATCATGACATTAATTATAACCATGTCGTAATTTATCTTAAAAGATGTTTCTGAATCAAACGACCAATTCAGTCAAACTAATCATCCCTTACTTCTTGTGATAATATTTGTTTTATATCATAAGTGCTATTTCAAAAGATTGCATCTCTTAAAAAAAACAAGAAAGTTCCATTGAAGCGAAGTTAATCCATAACAACAATAACTTAGATCCGCTTGATCAATTACTTTCTACAAACCTCGAAACAAAATTATTACATCAGTAACTCCTAAATCCACAACAATGTCAACATTCAACCGAAATAACCCTCATAGATAGTAAAACCTCAAAATATCTCCAAAATTAACTTACCTTTTACTCATACCAAAAGTTCAATTATATTTTATTTTAAATAATATCTTTAAATAAACTAGAGTTTATAAACTAGAGTAAATTAAGAACCAACGTAATTATTAATTTTAAAATAGTATTACTATTATTAATATTCATATAATAAATCGATACTTTAAAAGATTTTGTTACTCAGAAATGTCTCTAATTTTTAAAATCATTTTAAATAGATTCTTAATGCGGTTTGTTCTTGTTGTGTTCACCCTATCTAGGGCTTTCGGAGGACAAATTCTTGAAGAAAGGTAATTTATATTTAGGATGAGATTATCTTTTTAATTTCGTAGTAAATTTTGAAGCCGGATGGACTATAGCAGAAATGCATATCCAGCAATACCCTAATCATTATGAATCTATGACCTTTATTATGGTGATTTAATAAGTTTCGAAAAAAGTGATTGATTAAAGCCCATTCTAGGTTGGACTAGCCATGTATCTTGCAAGAAGGCTGGTGACAGGTTGTTTAGGTTTGCTCTGGATTAATACGTTTTTTTAAGTTCTTTTGAAAGGACAAATTTAACGATTAGGAGGCATATTTTCTCCGAAAAGTCATGGAATAGGGGCATATTCTGTATCATTCAGGAATCATTTTAGTGAGTTTTATTAAGTCGACGATATTATTTAGATTTCTGAGAGTTGAGTTCATTATTTTAGAACAAGTTAGCCCAGAAGACCCAAGCATGGCCTGGAGAGAACTCACTGACAGAGCTGCTAATAAGGCATTCTTTATTGAATTGATTAAAGGTTGTGCAAAGTAAAAAAATTGATTTTACATTTAAATAAATTCATTACAATAAATACACCTTTGGGGTACATGTTTGAATAATGTAAAGGGGCTCATGTTTTCATTTTGCCAATGCCTCAAGAGCCATAAATTAATGGGGCCCATTACGATTCTTTTCAAGTTGAACTGCTTGTTTGGAAAAATTATTACATGGGAGAAATATTGGGAAATCTGTCTAATTTTACCTCTATTGTGCTGCAGTCTGTTCATTTTATTGCTTATTTTTTATATTTCTAAAAGGCTTAGGAGTAGTGTTCAGTCAGTTGTTGAAAGAGCCAGCTACCATCAATTATCCCTTTGAGAAAGGTCCCTTGAGTCCCAGGTTTCGAGGGGAGCATGCTTTGAGAAGGTACCCATCTGGAGAGGAACGATGCATTGCCTGCAAACTTTGCGAGGCAATATGCCCTGCACAGGTTGGATAAATGAGTTCTTGGTAATGGGCTTATCTAATGATTCTAAATAGATCTCCAATATTTTCAGGCAATAACGATTGAGGCCGAAACAAGAGCGGATGGCAGCAGACGCACAACTAGATATGACATAGACATGACCAAGTGCATCTACTGTGGGTTCTGTCAAGAAGCCTGCCCTGTTGATGCAATTGTTGAAGTAAGTTAGAACACGCTGCTTTTCTTAAATCCTTGTTTATGTTGCACTTTTATCATTAGGGTCCCAATTTTGAATATTCCACTGAGAGTCGTGAGGAGTTGTTTTACAACAAAGAAAAACTTCTGCAAAATGGCGATATATGGGAAGCTGAAATTGCTGCCAATTTGCAAGCCGATCATCTTTACAGATGAAGATCTAATGGGCTGGCATCATTTAAAGGGACAACTGTCAAGGTTTAAGCAAATCTTAAAAGAAGCCATTTCATTATACCTTGTTGTCTCTTAGTCACCTTGATAAAGACAATAAAAGTAGTTTTAGCCATTGAATTTGAGATTTTTTTGCATTATTCTGCTTGTAGAAGTTTGTCGGCAATCAAATTATATGTACCCTAATACACCTCCAAAAGATGAGAAAAAAAGGGGGGGGGTTCCTTAGATTTTGTCTTCCAAATCTATAAGAATTGCTCTCAAGAACTGTAGTAGCCCATGCCCACAATATTGTAATAACCTGGGGTCCTCAAACTAATTATAGAAGGTCAGGTTTATTGAAAGTGTTCAGATGGCCTGGAAGATGTACGATGCTCAATTTGTCTAAGTCTCGGAATCTGCTGTTTTTCTTAAACTCGCTCCCCTTTTTGAGATAACTCTATTTGTCCAGATTCATAACCAAAGACTTTGAATAGTACCCATTAATTAATTCTCAAATTATATTGCCACTCAATTTAATTAGCAATACAATTTTAATTGTTCTTCAATTATCTGGATCCAGGGATCCAACAATATCAATGTCTTGGAATACCACAGAATAACTAGATGCAAGATGCAGCTGGAGTGTTGTTAGACTGAAACAGTCAACATTAAGCCCCACCTACAAAATGATCTAACAGGGAAAATTACCGGCCATCATATCACCCTCAAACATTTCCTCCTGACCAAATGCTGCTCCCCAATAGAAATCCCACGACGCTCAACATGTGCAAAACGCATCAAAAACTGGTCCCATGACAATTTCTTGTATGTGACTAGCCTGCTAAACATGGAAGTCAACCAAAATACACGCACAACAGAAAAATAAGCTGCTTCTAAACAAATGAATTCATTCTTTTTCTGATGACTAAAAATTCACTCTCATCCAGCTTCATGTCGGGGCAACTTAGAAATTCTAAAATTTTAGGCACGTGTCACCAGCAAGAAAAGAATCGGTTATGAAAAGTTTTATGTAACATTTATAATTGATTGTCAGAATGCACTGATGTTAATCTTGCTGGCTCCTGATTGATTGCCATCTTCCAAGAAGTCACATTTCACATGATGCTGAGGAACTAGTCATTCAACTAGGCATTCATTTCCTTCTCTTAAAATCCTTCCAAGATTCCATCCAGCACAGAGATTTTCAATATTGGGATAGTCCAACACCCTGAGACAGAGGATGATGGTAACCATGATCTCCTTGATATGTAGAGTCTTGAGATAATAAGGGATCCATCTGGGACTTGTACTCATCAGGAGCAAGGCTATCCTAAAAAACATTAACATAAGCTTAAGATGATGCTAAAAGTCAAAAGATAGGAGTAAAAAAATCTAATAAAAAAGTCTAACCTGAGACAAATCTGGTGGCTGAGAGAACAGTGACCCTCCTTGTTGGCTTAGCATGAAGGACTGGCTCATACCCATTGGTTGTGTTAAACATTGAGTAAAAAACTGTGAATCTGAATGTCCATCCTTTAAGAAGAAATATAATTTGTATAACAAGAGAAATCATCATTTTGATTTGAGGCAATCCCTCACCTGTGTTCCATAAGTCTGTGATGTCTGTGAACGATTGCTATATCTAGGAGGCTTGTTTTTTGACTGACCTTGTCTGCCACCAACCATTGGAGGAAATCTGGCAGAGTTGGGTGGCACACCCATGAAGGGAGGTGCAAACATATTCATAATGTAAGGAATTGGTACAGGCAAGTTCAAATTGCTGTTAATCAGCCTATTGGTTCCTATGAATCCCATCTGGTCATGCCTCACATAACTGTCTGGATTCACCCTAGCCCCTGTGAAGCAAAATTCATAAGCATGACAAGTGACTGGATACCAAAAATTGATATACATACCTGTAGGCTGGTTGAATCTATCATAGGCTCCCCCAGGAATAAGAACCTCTCTAGCATCAAACATTGCAGTGCTCATAAATCTTCCACCCTGTTCAAATGTTGTTTCTAAATTAATGTACTCACATGCCTCATAGGCACTGTTAACAGAATGATTAAACTAACAGGATTGTAGGCATTGACAAGCTTTTTTGGCTTGCTGAATTGAATCATGCTTTCCTTCAAATTATTCAGAGGACCTTCCACAAGAACATGCTGCTCTTTGTAATAATTCAGCAGGTGATTCCATAAGACTTGCTAAAAATGTAAAAAAAATGCACAAGAAATATGAACAAAGTTGGCATGGTACACTTCATCAAACCTTCGAGAGAACTTTGGGATTTCCAACAATTATTATTCCAAATCTGAAAAATTGCATAATTAATTTGTATTGTTAATGGAAAAATTTCATGGATAACATAAAATCTGAAAGCCATTTTTCATGTATTTAAGTTGATTTTTAAACATAGTTCCATCATATTTTAAACTTTTAACCAAAAAGTTTTAAAAATCCCAAGGCCGATAGATATAATAGCTATAAGTAATAAATATTTTCTTACTTTGCTCTTGTGAGCGCTACATTCAATCTCCTAGGGTCATTGAGAAAACCTATACCTTGGTGCTCATTGGCTCTAACACAAGATAGCACAATATAATCTTTTTCACGACCTTGAAAGGCATCTACGCTTGCAACTTCTATTTCCTGTATTTTTGAAAATAAATAAACATGAATCTTTGTGCCACCCATGCATTTGATCAAACAAACCTACCTGATAAAGCTTTCCATGGAATGAACCACTGATCTGCATGCACTGTACAAGATAAGCTCTCTGTCCTTCATAGGGAGTGATGATTCCTATTTGATCAGGCTTTACACCAGCCTTTAGGAACTTTGTTACTATCTTTTCCACGTTAGCTGCTTCAGTCCTAAAGAGAAATAATAATAATAACCAAATAATAATCGGTTACACACCTCAAGAATTTTGTTACAATCACCTGTTCAAATAAGATGTTCCTGAACTTGATATTTCTTCCTGTCCAGTGGTTACATAGAAAAACATTGGCTTGTCTGGTTGTGGCCAAGGAAAGTCCAAGTTCTTCTTGGTTCTTTCAGCTTAAAATTCAAATAATCATTTAATAATTCTAATACTAATATTAACAAATAATTCCCATGAGAATGATGTCCAATGACTCACTAGTAGTGACACCATTTTGTAAGGATCCTTCGTAGAATAAATTAGAAGGAAAAGCACTCAATGCAGGATGCATCCTGTATTGCACCTGCAGCCTGTTAGGCCTAATGCCGAGAATGACCAGCCGCTCGAAGAGGGATTGCGAGAAGCCCGCTTTGGCTGCTTTCTTACACATCACGACGGGTCCCAGTTGGCAATGATCACCAACCAAGACTAGCTGCCTGCAGCCCATAATCACTGGGATCATGCATTCTGGTTCTGTAGCTTGTGTACTTTCGTCAATGAGAACGGATCTGAACTGCATTTTAGCAAGTCTCGGATCGCCAGCACCAACACAAGTGCAACAAATGACGTCTGCATTCTGGACAAAGAAACATTTGTGTTAAATTATATTAATAATTTGTTATAGTAATGAAATATTTAAAAGAAACTACCTGAAGCAAATCTCTTTCACATTGCCTCTTCAAGGTTCTGTATCTTTTCTCATCAGAAGATGATAACTCGCCTGTTTCATCTTTCAATTGCTGCAATTTCTGGAGCTCTGTCATGCTGCAATAATCAAAACCAATTAAACCACTTCCAGGAGATTTTAAAAGGAAAATATCATTTACTTGTCCATGTTTCTTATCTGGTTGTGGAGAGCCAAAAATGACACAGGAGAATCAATTGCTTCTCTGCTTTTTGCACAAAGTCTCACTACTTTGAGACCAGTTTTGTGCAGCTTCTCGGCCAATTGATCGACGGCTATGTTCGAGGGAGCGCACACCAAAACTGCTGAACCACTCTGCTTCACGAGATGATACACCACAGTCGCCGATGTCACGGTCTTTCCAGTACCTGGAGGACCCTGTCCAATAGAACAATAAAATCATCCTCAAAGTTGCTAATGATTCTGAGGAATAAGCAACATTTCGTGTCAAACCTGAATTAAACTGAGAGGATGCTGTAAGACTGTCTTCACTGCATAGACTTGGGAGTGATTGAGTTCAGGAAGTCCTGGGGCACTGAATCTCTTTGGAAGCTGACACTTGATAGGCACATCTTCTACCTCGTGACCCAGCAATTTGTGGAACAAATAACTCGAAACTGACATCTCATCAACTGCAAATGTTTTCATTGCAGCTTGCATCCTAAGGAAAAAAAATCACTATTCATGAGACCTCGAAATTTATAGGCCACTAATCAAAGGGCAATATCAAGCAGCAACATTTGAACTTTGTAATATAAATAGCAACAAGAAAGATATGTGTTTAAGTGGAATATAATAAATTTAAACCTGTCGAAAGATGTCGATTTCCACACAAAATCAACTACAAAGTTGTGCGTGCAATCAATTGGAACTCCTGCATTACTTTTCAACTCCACAGCAACCTCATCACCAAAATCTATAATACATTATGGTATATAATATCAGATGATATTTACTTTGTGCAAATTATATAAATGCAAAAAGTGTGTATATACTGTCAGCAATCTTTATGACATGTCCAACACCAGACCATGGCTTGTGAAGTTCTCCAACATATCTCAGTCTCAATTCATCACCTTGCATAAGCTTCATGTCTAAGGCAATGTGTTAATGTTCATTCAGTTTCATTGCAATAGAAATGTCAAAATTAAAATTTAATTAAATAAAACACCACTTGCCTTCATTAGCTTTGACAAAGTGAAAGAAAGCAATCCTTTTCTTGTTCAAGCCTACATCCCATCTGATGACAATGTTATCCTGAGTTTGAGATTCTTTCAATTTTTTGTCATAATCAGCCTCCAATTTTACCAAAGGTCCAAAGACATTTTGGTATTGATATGCATCTTCATACCTAAAAAAACATTTAATATGTCATCAACAAATTGTTTTCATTAGGGTTCTATTAACAGGTATTATAGATTGCAACCTCATCATAATCGATTGTGGTTCCTCATCAATTCCAGGTTTTTCTAGGTCTTCCAATCTTGCATCAGGATTATCCTAAATATCATGATAATAGATTTTTACAATTCTACTGTAATTCTCATAATTTTATGAAAACATCCCACAACCTTCCATAATTCTTCCAATTTATTGATTTGTTGAGCAGAAATTTGACGAGTTCTAAGCTGCTCATCTTCACTTGGAACTTTGACCAGCCATGACAGGAATTGTCTATCTTGTATGAGAGGCTGCCACAAGGAAGGATCCCTGAAAATAACCAAAATTAATCATACCTTTGTATGACACCTAATATCAGATTACCTGGTATTAGAACTCACCAATTCATGTCCTTTAAATTTGTAGATGAAGCGCAGGGCTGCCTGCACAAAAGGACAACTACAGAATCACATTTAGCAGGTATGAACCCAAGCAAGAATATGTTCTTGCAGCCACAGTTGTAGCACTCCAAAATAGTTTCTCCTAAAGGCCCATCCTTATGAAGGCTGACTTCTTTTGCTTTTGCCCTCACCAAATGATTCACAATGTGGCTGGAAGAAAAACAATGCTATTTATAATGGATATTTCTCAGTACTATTAATCCAATTACTCTTACCTTCCTGAAGTATTTCCTCTACCATTACAAAACCATTTCTTTGTGGAATTGCACATGACAACACAAGCAGGATCATGTATTCCACAGTATCTGAAATATAAATTACAGTTGCCACAAAAGACAAGTCAGCATACATTCAAACATTTGACACTCACGCGCAAGCATGCTTGGGGAGATCCTTTATGCAGAATTGGTCATCTTCATCTTCCTCAAATGTTAGCTCTGCAACTCCTTGAGTGGCACTTTTGACATTGCTATCCAAACCATTTAGAAATGATTCCGTCTTCTGTGCATAGTTGTTAAATTATGTTTAAAAACTAAATTATAACACAAGCCAAGTAAGCTCAGAAATATTTTTATACACTATACAGATATTTGGCACAGTTTAAAGCAAGCTTGTATTAGCTTGTTTAGAGGCCCAGCAAGCCATGGTTGTAAATAGGTACACGAGGACGTAGAACGTTTAAGGTAGCTCAAACTGGAGTAAAAACACATTGAGACACTGAGGTAATGTACAGCTAATTTTATACGACTCAAGCATTAAAATAATTACTACTTGAAGTAAAGTCGAAATAATCTAAATTCAATGGACCCAAAACAATTCGAACAACCTGAGTGACGTTGTGCTCATCGAACTGAGAATTTTGAGTTTGTGATGGAAGGGTGAACTCATTAAAACCAATCTCAACATCTTGAGTATTAGCGCAGACCGGGTCATCTTCAGTATCCAAAAATGTCAAGGGCTGAGAACTAAAGGCATCCATTACAAATACGTTTTGGCGCTACCGAGAAGCGAATACCACTGAAAAATATTTTAGCAAAACTTCCGCAAACAAAGACCAAATATATCTTCATTTATTTCGATTGCAAAGTATCATTAATTTAAAACCTGATATTATTTCTTTAAAATTAAATGAATTATTTAAAAACTATTAAAAACCCGATAATTCCAGGTTAGTTTTCAGATATGTATGAAATACATATGGATTTAACAATTAATAAGTGAAAAACGTTAAAATGACACACTATGTATTTTCCAAACTGCAAAAACGGTTCAATAAAAATAGGAGGCTTATTAATTTTTTCCAAGTAATAGCTTAGAATGGACGAACGTCGTGCTGGACAGATACCGTTTCGCAAGGCGCTTTGGTTCTTATTATTGTCCATGCTATTTGTTCATAATTTTCATCCAAAACTAACAAATCGGCTTTGCCTAAACTGATTTTTAGTACAACAGAACGTCCCCCCCCCCCGACTCAATATCAAAAACATTGCCGGCCCCGCGGTCCAATCCAAACCCAACTGAATCCATGGTCCACCAGATCCACGAACACCTTTCGCCAAAATCATTTCTCGAAAATCCTATTACTGTATGCTCATGATATTTAGCCCTCCAGGAAAATGTGAAAATTAGAATAAGATTTGAAATCCGTTCTTCAGCAATGGTGATAATGATCTTGTTGCGTTCTTTTTTGGCACATCTCAAGTGATGTTGATAATAGCCAAACCTCCATTATTAAGATTTTTGTTGTAAAAACCAAGGTGTGCAGAATAAAAATGTGTTAATATTTTTAAAGTAAAAAAAAGCAGCACGTTGTGCATTTTTTTATCTCATGCCTCCTGAGCCTGACAGCAATGCATACCTCTGAGTAGAAGCTGATTCCATGATAGCTCTCAAAAATAAAACTGTTATAAAATGAATGACTTTACCCTTACAGAAAATATGATACTTATCAAATATTGGTGGTAGTAAAAATGGTGAAATTTAAATCTGCAGTGTGTTTGCAATGCTAAAAATTTGAGTCCAGCTTTTAGTTTGAATGTATAAAGCATAAAAATACCAAACAATTAGTAATGAAATGTTTTAGAGATGTAAAATAAATAGCAAAATTGAGAAAAGCAGCATGTGAGACACTTGAATAACTGCCTAAATGCTGAGAAAACAATTTTAAACTTCTTTCTTGAGGAAGCACACGCTAACAGGCCCAGATCTTGATGATTACTTGTCATTAGATTTGTCGGAAGGGGAGGAACTCATATCCCAACCATTGTTCATATTTGATCCAGTGCTGGTGGGGTTCCAAATGCTTCCATTGTTCTCAAGAGTGTTGAATGGATCAAAGATGGCATACGGACTATTATCCTGAGAGCCCAACTTGAGTGGCTCAGAAGATCTCCAAAGTGAGGAGGGAGACACCCAGGTGTTATCCTCAGAAGATTTAAAGTTTGACCAACAAGGAGATGGGCCAAACATATCATACCTTGGTGTCAAAGGAGACATACCACCTATTCCATTAGACAGACATGACTGGGAGGACCAGTAACCAGAATAATCATTCCAAGGTTGCTGAGTGGGTGTCACACTTTTTCCAATTCCTGACCATTCTGCAGTAACAAATAAAAATTCTGGTTCCAAGGATAGTAATATGATCAATCAAAAAAACAATTTATAATTTTCATTTGAATCTCCATAATTTCTCAATCCTTCTTAAAAAAAATAAACTGACCTGAAATGAGCATCTTTTTCTGATATTCCAACAATCTCTTGCGCCTCTCAGCCAGCAACGTTTGCATCATGGCATCGTGCTTTTCAATGGGTGCTTTGAAACTATTGTTGGGCTCCAAATAATCTGGCACAAAAATTTCAACAATTTTTCGATAATTAAATAGTCTTTTAGCTGTTTATTTAATAAACTCTAAAATGATTGAAAAAAATCCAACCATTATGGATGAGTTCCTTTGAATCAGAGTTGGCCTTGAAATCTGGTCTCGAGGAACTGCTGTTGTTGACGAGACAGGAATTGTTCAAGAATGACTCTGGAGCAATGGTGCGGTTTTGGATCGAACCGACGGAGGAGCCCTTGAATGTCGAGTTGATGTCATGCATCGACGGAGAATCTGCCTGAGTCCAAGGTCGACGAACTGTGGCCCCTACCGCTGCCACGGGCCTCCCTCCGAAGTTCGAGAGCGAGGACATTGGCAAAGGAGCTGCAATCATTTATTTTATAAAATGAAACAAGCATTTTGGTGAGCAAAACAATGAGTTTTTATTATTTCATGGTAGCTTTTTTACCAAAAGCAATATGTTTTGTGACACTTATATTTGGCTATAATCATTCATTCTACAGTGAATGAAAGTCTGGTTAAAAAGATTGTTAGGATCGGAAGATTATTTTTTTTGTCACAGTTTAGTAATCACTGAAAAAACTGATTGCATTATCTTTAAACTGACTTAATTAAGCAAAATGCTTTTTTTTTTATTTGCATGAATATTTGTGCAACACATAATCTAGGATTGTATACATTCATGATAGACAGACTTAATGCATTCAACACAATGAAGTACTATTAGAAGTGACTATTACTTTCACTGGTAACTGAAGGGTAAGTCTTGAGAGGTTTGGCAGTGTTGCTGGACGTGGAATTAACAACGTCAGGTGCATCGTTTTGAAAAGGGTGGGAACATTTGGTTTTCTTGTCCATATCGAGTAAAGGACTTTTTAATTTGGCAAAATTGCTTGTTTGATTTACAATGTCACTGAGATCATCACCTGGTTGAAGAAAATCAGTTTATTCCATGGACTTCATGCAATGCACTTAGTAATTTAAGTTGTTCTAGTAATGCATAAATGAATAAAAATCAAACCATTGGCTGAGGGGGAGTCCCATGCTGGGGTTGGTGACTTGGATTGGGGTCTTGCATTGTTTTGAGAAGATGATCCTTAAGTAGCAAAAGAGCAACACATGTTGTGATCATGTCAGTTACATTTAATAAAGAAACTGAATGAATTAAAAGACATCAAAATAAAGACAAACCATGGAAAGGAGTGTTTGATTTTCTTTTGCCTCTCAGAGGATTGGTAGATGTTTTTACTTTGGTGGCTTCTTGCTTAGGCAAGAGTCTGTTGCAATACAATTTGGCAAATTAGGATCTCAATTGCTAAAATTTTCATCTTGCTTCATATTCTGCCTTCATCTTGTTAATTAATCTTACATTAACACATTATAATTTAAGTAAACATTTCATTGAAAGAACCTCGTTTTTGCAAACTCTTCTGTTTCTTTACTGAATTTTCTTTTCGGAGAGTGAGAAGTTGTTCTGCCCGTGCGTTCATCTCGAGCTGCATTTGGAATTTTTAAAGGAACACTACTTTTTGACAATTTAGTCTTGTCCCTCTTAGTCTGTTGATATTCGGTCAAAATATTTTTGTCGTCATTTTCCAAACTTGACGTGTCCGTCGCCGTGGACGATGAATCGTCGTTTTTGTCTGGCATCTTCATTTCGTTCATCAGACCTTTTCTGGCATCTTGCTTGAATGAACGAGATCCTGTTAGAATAGTATACTATTATTTAGATTTAAAGCCAATGCATAAGTCACAATTTTTAATCATGTTTAATGTCCTCGTCAAGATAAAACATGAACCGAGTCACCTTCGCTTTTGTTCTTAGCAAACGTTTTTTCTGCTGCTTCATTGACCAGGATGTCAAGTGGTTTGTTGGGTGGCAAATAGTTCTTCTGCCTCTTGTTTTTCCTCAAGGTCAGGATGCCTTCAGTATCAGTTCTACGCTGGAGGAGTAAGCTGTTTCTTACTTGTGTAGGGCTAAGGTCTTCTTTTTTGGGATTCTGAACCTTTTCTATGTTTTTGGATTTCAAGATGTTCCAGAAACAGAAAGAAAATCTTGAACTATTATCGTTTTTCTTTTTTGGTTCCACAGAAGGCTTTTTGTGATTGCTTTGTGTCAAGAAAGAGATTTTGAGACCCTGGTAAATATCCGACAGAAACGAGAGGAGATTCGTCGAAGGTTTGGACGGTTTCTGTCCCACCAACAACCTGCTCGGATTCGGTGCCGGCAAACCGGATTGCGTCGGCTTGGCATCCAATGAGCCGAAAGCTTCTTGCGAGAGAACCTTTCTGTTCATGCATTTCGGAGTTTCGTTGCCGGCACAGTGGCGCAAGTCGAAGACCTTGTACCTGTCGTAATAGCCTTCTAATTGCTCGCTTCTCAGTCGATGCATTTCATTGCAAAGTATTTGATTGGACTCGTAATAAGCGGCCGTAACGATACAAACTGCCATGAAACCCACGAGGACGACGACGCAGTAAAACATCATCGGTTCCCAAATGGGTCGCGGAAGAACGGAAGCACACTTGGAGATCACGTAACCGGGTATGTTGACTTGCAGGACGAACTCCATCTCGGTCACGAGGTGAGTTCTGAAGATTAAAACCTGTCGCACCTTAGACATGCTGAAGTCTGGCGTAAAGCTGAATGAAAAATTACATCAAGTCTCATAGTCAAAACAAGACAAAAATTTGAATAAATATTTAATAACAATAATAATAATAATGTCATTTATATAGTGCCATGCTCATGAGCTACGGGGGCTAAATTTACACTTTAAGAATTAAAACAATTAATGAATAACAAGCAAATTGGAATTTAACAAAGAAAGATGAAAGAAAAAAGGCATTTAAATCAGTAAGTAATCTTAGAAATCTCACACAATGCTGAGCTTTTTACTCTCGTTGGCGTGAAGCGTCAAAGGAGTGCAGTCCAGTATTTTGAATCCATAACCTTCGCACGCCCTTCCAGAGATTTCAAAAGAATGGATCGTCACGGGAAGTTGTCCTAAGTTATGGAGAGTGAAACTTCTCCTTATGGAAAAATTGATGCCTTTCGAGGAGCTGCCTTCTGTTTACATCAGCACAGCAGGAGCAATGGCAATAATATTAATAGGTAAATAATTAACTTGTTTTAATTCGTTAAGAAATGAATTTATTTAAACAACTCACTCTCACACATTTTCATGTGCTTGTCGGACATTTCAAATGAGAGAGGTTTTGTCGATCCTGGTTTCCTGTTGCTGAGCCTCAGATCACCTCTGCCACCCTGACCTTCTACTCTAACAATTTCAATTATTGTCAAGTTGTTCCTGGAAAATAAAAAATATACTAAATGAAAATAGAAAAAATTCCCTTCCTGACCTATGAATGTTTCATGCGTTGGATTTGAATAACTCATGAAAAACTTTATCTTCATTCCTTATTCTTATATAAATAACAGTTTTAATATATTTTCCATCATTTGCAAGGCAATGTTAATGAGTTTCATGAAAATGTCATGAATTTGATGCAATAAAATTTTCGTTGCTCACAATTTGACATGACTGCTCAAAATAATCTCATGTGTCCAAATTTTATGGATATATTTCAAATTATGAAAATTTCATTATTAAATCTGATTATTACTTTTATTACACCAAAAATTTAAGATATTCCAACTGAATCATGAATTTCAAACATTATTTAATAATGTCAACAATTTTGCAAAAGTGAAAAGTCATCAAAATATGTGGCAGGCCTGCAAAAAATAGAACTTTGCTGCATTGCATAGGAATTCTGAGAAAGACATTTTATTAATGCTGGGAATAACATATGTACTGTCATCAACAAAGGCAGATGCACATGTTCCTGGCAGAGTTGACAGTGCCCTGGGAAGATAGAATGGATCTTATCAACAGTCTGAAGGAGGAAAAATACCTGGACCTAGCGATGGACCTCCGACAAAAGGGATACAGGGTTTGGTCCTTCGCCATAGAGGTGGGAGCAAGGGGAGTCATCGGAAAGTCTACCTACGCGTTCCCGCAAGAGGTCAGCCTAACCAGTAGCTGCTGAGGCGGCGTCGCAGTGGATATGGTCAGAGAGGGACGCCAGGTATTTAAGCTGCGTAACTAAGCTCCGCTGGCAGTTCGATGTCGGTTTCGGGCGCGAGAATTGTAGTGAGCGAGGGTTGCGTGGTATGGCGATGGTCTCATATGCGCGTCGTATTGTGGAACGAAGAGAGAGAGGGGGGAGGCAAGTGTGCAAAAGATTCGACCGACAAGAACATCCGCCTGATCAGCGGGTGTGGCCCGGCCCCGGAGAACGTCAGAGGTATAATGGGCCGAAACGTTTGCAGATGGGGCAACCTCTCTGAGGATTCTTGTCGGCGCTCGCACAGAGTATTAATTTCTTTTGTACTAGAATTTATGTAATTGCCGTGCTCTCAAATTCAACAAAATTACATTTTATTAAAATAGGATTTGCATTTATTATTCAACATGTGAAATATCCGCATGAAGTGTTTGTCAGCTTGGATGGAATAAAAATGAAATTAGAGATTAGGTTCACCTGATGATGAAAAGAGATGAATGTTTTTCTTCATCTTTGGGATGGAAAATCAGTTGAACAGAAACTCGTTTTCCGGGCTGGAGTGTCAAGACGGACGTGTTGGTGGGCGGTCGAATGCCAGAAACGTGAGGTTCCAGTCCGACTGCCTTCATGGAATCAGAGTGCAGGATGGAAGAAACGAAGAAGGGATGCGACGATCCACTGTTTGCATTGAACTCCAGAGATTCACCGATCTCAGAGAGTTCCTCGTTTGACAGGAAATGTGAGCCGATCGATGCTAGCAATTGATGGGCATCGGGATATAAAAAGTCGGGCACAATGTGCAGCAATATGGGCAAATTTGAAGGGTTCTCAATGGTAAACCAATCGCTCTGTTAAATGCAAATTTTAAACTATGTTATGATATGTATCATCATATTTGTAATTATACTTGTAATGACAGCTGTATAATGAATAAATCAATTAAAAATGTGCACGCAATGCAACTTATGACATTATCGATAGTAATGATTTAACAACTTATTATATTAAAATAAAACCAAAGTTGCATGAAATCATGGTCAGGATTGTTTGAAAGACATTATTTTTCATAACAAGACCAAAACATAGACATCAGTCATTTAAATCAAGTCATGTTAAGAGGTAGCTTTGAGAGCCAAGAATGAGTCACCAATTTCAAGACAAAAGACATGCCCTGCCAAAAATTCTATTGCTTTAATCTAATGTGATAAAAAAAACATAAATCACTGCACTTGATATTTTAAAGCAGAAGTGGTGCAATAAAATGCTTTCAAAATAAACAATTAAAGGGATTCAGAAATTTCACAATGTTTGATGTCAGGATTCCTCTAGTAGGATCCAAGAGACCTAACCACACCAAGAAAAAGAGAGACAGAGACAGAGACTTATTACATGTAAATAAACTGTTTTTAATAACTTATTTTGTAAAAACAGAAAACTCACGGTCTGACTCCCAACTTGAGTGAGAGGGAAGGAGACGCTGGATTGATTGAGCAAAGATGGCCAAGAAAGATGTGCTTGAAGATTAAATAGAAAACCTTTAATGTGATCGGTATTGAGCTGCATCGTAACGTTGGAACTGCAAATGCCAATCAAAAGCTCCTTATGAGTGTACAGTGTCAAATAATCTAATGCAAATGATTTACATTTTGTCTGATGGTAGCAAGTTCATAAACTTGTGCCTCGATCTTGAATAAAGTAAGATGTCCACTTCCACGGCACTTCTATTCAACGCCAGACTGAGAAGCCATGAATGGCCGACTGAAACGATCAATTATTTTATAAATCAATAAATAAATTATTCGAGTCAAATTGGTTTTTAAAAAATTAGACCAATAACCTGAGTCATCCATGGAAAGAGTCAAATAGAAATCTTGTGTGCTTCCTTGAAGAAGATCAAAGTACAGCTTCCCTAACTGGAGTGGAAAAATATAATCATCATGATCCTAGCAACTCGGCAAAGGACGGCAGCGATCGAAACCATTCGGTTAATTATTCAGCACCAACGACGTACCACAGATTCTCTATTTGGACTGATGATTATCGAATGATGAGTTCTTGGAATGAATTTGAACCTCGGATCGTTCGAGGTAAAGGAAACATCCTGCAGCCTTAAATCTCTCTGGAAAGTGCTATTGACACGTAAATCTATCCATACGATTTTCCCCTTTAAAAAGTAAAAGTAGATACAAAACTATTTCAAATTATCTTAATAATAGAAATCACTTACAGGAAAACACTGATGGAATACAAGCTTGGATGGGTCAATTAGGATGTTGCCATTTGAGGTTTGTAGGTTGAAAGTTAACAAGAGCAACTATAAACATAGAAAGAGCATCAAAATTGATTCTAAATTCAACATTTCCGATTCGATACACCTACAAACGTATAAATCCCACCTCTTCTCTCGATTCCAAAACCACTTCGGCTCGGAAAGAACCTTCTCTGTCGGGAGCTTTGATTTTGAGTCTGAAGGATGCTTCGTGGTAACCTCCGAGAAGTACTTGGCACGAACTCTTCCAAATGAAAAATAGAACAAAAGAGATGGTCAGAGTAATTGAGATGATCAAGAAAAGACATTCCTAATACACACACATGTGCCGAACAAGGCCCCGACGTCCTGCCGTGCTGGTGACCAATTTTTGGACCGACGTGCAATAATTCGACCTTGGCTCCATCAAAATTTGTGTAGAACTTTGAAATCGTAATCTAATCAAAGACAAGTCACATGATCACAAATTTGAATGTCAAATCAATTAAGCAATAAAGATTGACAAACGAGATTTACATCTATCGGGTTGTTATTGAGCACTGTGAAGTTAAGAGATCTTTTTTCTCCTATTGCAAGAGTTCCAAAGTTCAGGTGGCCATTCAATTGGTTTGCATCGTGGTAAACTTGCAGCTTCCCATTATAAACTATTATGGATGCAGAGAAAAGGGACAAATTTGTGTGTAGAATCATTTCTGTGTTGAAGTGAAGATCTGCCCTCTCTGGATGAAACGCTAGAGTCAACAGAACCAACTCTTCATCGGGCATAACCAGAACTGGTTTCGAGAAATTTAAAACCTGACAACAGAAAAATAAAGAAATCAAATAACAGGGTGAAAAATTCTTGTTTTCCTTTTTAAATCTAATTAAAGGGTGTCAGACCAACACAAGAAGTACTGCTGTGAGAATAAATACAGATGTTAAGTAACTGTGGTCACATCCACAAATAAAATGTTAATTATTGCTTACATAAACTGGAATGAATGATACCAAAGTTTATTTATAGCAACATTATATTTATATGTAAGAATCAAATTTGTCCTAAAAATGATTTGGCCAAAGGCATCTCCCCAATTTAAACAAGTTATAAATTGCTATTTTATAAAGGATCATGTCTTCATTGCTTACTTTAATTTCAGTCAATTTTATCATATTAACTTTAACATTCATCAATTCTGGCACTTTTTTTTTATTTATTTTAAGGTTAAAATCATTTTAATTATAAATTAATTTGGAAATAATTTAGAAATATATTCATTCCAAGGACAAAAGTTTAAGGAAGACTCACTGAAAAGACACCTTTAGCTTCTGCTCCTAAACTCACATTGAAGATAACAACAGGATGTTTAAACAAATTCTTTACAGAGAAGCTCTGAGAGATGCTTTGATTGTTCTCCATACTATAGAAATACAAACTCCTGTTGTACTGGAGATCCCTGTTAATAGCACAAATTGGCATCACCTTCCATCATATGGTGGATTATCACTTTGGAAATGGTAACATTTTTTTCATTAATTAATTACTTAATTAATTAAAATTTCATTAAATTACAACAAACCAAATCACGGTCAAGCAACTAATAATAGTAGATGTCCTTACCCAAAGAAAACCTGTGCTTCGTATGGAATTTGCAACATTTGTGGATTGTCTGCTGACCATATGACTATGTGTCCACTGCATTCCTTTAGGGAAATTGCTTTTGAAGCTAAAAAAATAACATCATCTCGGTCTTATATTCTTATCGAGTCCATCATTTCCCTCCTTCCGAAAGTACCTTGAAAGGTCACCAAAGCCACGCTGGTCGGATTGAAGATGTCGTGCTTGACTTCGACCGGCACAAAGTCAATCTCGATGGCTTCATTCCACGGTTCAACGGTTACATTCTGCAAAGTCGGAACTCGTCAATTTAAAGATTTCAAATAGTCGAGGTGCTCTTTTCTAACGACAGAAGAAGAGTAAGACTTAAGCAAATTAACAATATATATTATTTATAAATATATTTTATATATTTAACCCACAATGTAAGTGATGAATTTTATATATATAAATTACATATAATTATACACAACTTCATTGTATTTAACTTTGATGCAATGGACAGAATAAATCTTACTGATATGTGTATGGACTGTGATTTTGAGTTCAACACGTCTAGTTTGAGACTTGCATTCTCGTCAAATGTTCTCAAAAAGCCAAAATCTAATATTTCGCTCACAGAGAACAGGCCGGGACCTGAAAAAAAAACAAACATGCATTTGATGAATTGAAAAAGAAAGATTCGAGTGACTGCAACTTACTAGAAGTGACTTCAACTTCCACAGGCACCACCAACATTTCTTCTTTGCTTTCTTTATTCGTTTTGATTCGGATGAAAGCCGTGTGATTGTTTTCGACTCGGCCCAGGAAGTTGGCCTTCATTATCGGTTTGGTTTCGTAGGGTGGAATTTCCTTTTATGAAAATCAAATGCAACAAAATAATTGCAAAATAAATAACCAAAGCAAAGAACAATAAATGTTTGTTATAGGTATGGAAATCGTTGCAAATATTCCACATGACACAAACCCACATATCCTTGGTTGCCTCTATTTGACCTGAAGGAAGTTCCAGGTGCAAGTCACTTCCGCTACTATAGATTTCTTGGACCTATTATCAATCACATCATCAGAACAACAACAAAAACCGAAAGCCAATAATTTAAGCTTAAAAATGTGTCCTTGAAGCAGGATGGTCTCGATATGGTGAGCATTCGACAAAATTTACCTGTAAAACTGATTCATGAGGATTGTATAGACGTATGATGGGGGAGAAACTGCTGTTTACTGGAACTCTTGCACCCAGCACGGGTCGGATCCTGTACGGGTTTTGCGTTCCTTCGCCCGAGACCTTCGGCATTCACGTCACGTGAGCATTTAACAAATGTTCGAGGCAGAATGAGATGTGCAACTAACATGATATTTGAAGGATCCACGTGAAGAATGAATGTACAGAGTTGTTTTTATTTGGCCAAGATTTTGAGCAAGAAAGCAAATTTCAAATGTTGTATTTCCCATTGGAGCTACCAACTGCATGAAACAATTTTTTTGCAATGAGTCCATAATATCATTTTATTTTAATAAAAATACAATGTGTTAAACATAATTTATAAAAATTACAAACAAAATCATACATTTTCCATATAAAGCTGAATCAATCATATGAATAAGCACGTTATTACACATAATACGTAAGTAAGCACTAACTTACATAATATGTCAGCAGTATATTTAATATGGGTAGATTCACCAAAATAGGAGGGAAGCATTTAAGAAACAATGCAGAATGTTGAAAAAAATTCAAGGTCCTATATTTTAGAACCATAAAAATATGAAAGTGACAAAAGCATGTCTTCAAATGATCACTAACTTTCCCCTTGCACTCATAACAAACCATCAATAATAATTTTTAAGATTACCTTATCCTCAAAAAATGAACAGTGGAAATGAGGGCTGCTACCAGAGATGGACAGAAGATGTAGGCTTAGTTGGGGGTTGGCATTATGCACCATCACCTGCTGCACAAAAGGCATCCCGATCGGCCTGAACAAAGAAATCGCTCGGATTTAATTTGAACGCTCGAAACATGACGATGTAAAAACAAATGCATTTAGTAAATTTCTGACTCTCAATTTTAAAACTAACTTTCACACAAACCCTACTTATTAGGTTTTTAAGGACTTTGGAATGAATAAATCCCATTGTGCAAAAAAAGAAGAATTTGTAAACTATCAATAATATGGTATATCTTTCTAATAAGAGAATCTTTTGCATCATGTTCAAATGTTTTAAGCAGGAGTGAAATGTTTTTTAATTAACATAAATCCACAATTGTAGTTTACGTAGATTACAAAATATGATTCAACAACTACACATGCTTGTTAAGTGCCCTGAAAGAGCATACAATGGAAAGCACAAAATTTTACAAAGCTAATTAGAAACATTTGTGTGAGGCAAAGTTGATTTACATTAACAATAATGCTAATTCAGCATCCATTATAAATAGCAGATCTTCAGTAATATACAAATGGTTCTACTTTTGAAATTAGATTTAACAAAAGACCCTCTTCTTTAAATATCAAATATTAATAAGAACATCAGTGTTTTTATAACAAACCTTGAACCGTAATCCATAAAAGGAGGGTTGAAAAAAATGTCGCTAAAAAATCAAGCAGAATTCAACAAGGATTTATGATCATCACCAAATAACTTACAAATCATGTGCTAAATCAAGCCTGGTAGTAAATAATAACCAGATTACATAATAAACAAATGTGTGGTAGCCACATTAAATCAATACTGTCGAAGATGCAAATGGTCAAGTCTTATTGATTAATTACACAATAAGATGAAGGTATCCACTAAAATCACAAATATTAATTAATGATTACCTATTAAAGCCAGGAGATTCATATCTGAGAGACTCCTAAAAATAATCATATATATATTTATATATATGTAAATTATATATATATATAAATAATATATATATAATTATATTTCTATGGCTCTATCAGTTCAACAAAAAACTATCTTTCATTCTTTTCTTTTAAAACACTTAAGTCAGGTTGAGATTCATGGCGATGCCAAATGCATTGCAACATGCAAAAATGTCAAATATTTCCATTGTGCAATCTATGCAATGTGTTCGTCTCTTCAATTGTTATCGATTCATACGCCATTTTGCTCATTGATTATTAAATTAAAACTAATAAATCAATGTTGAGTAACATTTTCTGCTGAATAAGTGAGTCTCAAAATTATGGTCATAGTTATAATTTGACAAACTGAAATTCTTATGAAAGACTAAATAAAATAAAAATACTTGGAATGGTCTTCCAGAATTATATAGCTCTTCTGCTCCATTTGTAAAAGCTGAAAAGACAAAACATCTGTAGCCAAAACCAATGACCCAAAGGACCTTCCCAACCAAAATTTATTTAATTTCCTTACTAAATCAAGTCAAATGTTTTCCAAAAATGAGCCAAGAGAAAGTTACTTAAGGTTATTAATATACTGAGTTTAATCACAAATATTAAGAAACAACAAGCAAATTCAATATGTGGATCTTTGTTAGATCCTTGCCAAATAAAAATTCCATATGTTTATATTTCTAAAAGGATCAGAAATTAACTAGTAACCCATGTGCTACCATCAGCCAATTAATCTTGAGACAAACATTCCTTCCTAATCAGAGATGAACATGTCAAATCATTTGAATTTTCAAAACATAAAAGTGGCTCCTACTGGCCATTTAAATATAGATCTTAAATGAGTACAATAATACGTACTTAACTGTTGCATAGGACTTATTTTGATTTGATATTCAACGTTCCAAATAACATAGTTTTCACGACTTGATCTCGACAACGAATATCAGTGATTAAGCAGAAGCAATCAAAGATACAATGCACTAACGCGCAAGGCTAATTTACAAAAGCATGCACAAAAAAAATTATCTATAAGAGGTTAAAAGATGATCAAGCTTTAACCTTTGCTTTGCAGTTCAATGCTTCCTCTGCACGGAACTAGTTTTGAAACAATATTTACAAATATGAAATAATGCAGGACTTTTTTAATAACTCTATTCTTTCCCTTTTTAGCGCTAATCGCCATATTGCATCGAATCAACATTGTATACTTCCGTGACAAATATGTTCTTGGACGCAGCCATGTAAAAGTTACTAAGAGAATATGAATTGGGCGCATCCAATAAAATAATTACAAATATTTTTTTATTAATCAGCATTTCATGATTTTTTATGTTTATATGGCAACAGTACGGAAATGTTCTCTTTATTTTTTTATTTATTGATTTTTTATAAATTAATGTAGCCTTTAGATGTTATAAAATAAGTCTTTAGTTCAATTAAAATATTTTGCGTTTTTATTTTAACCAGGGCCACCACCGAGAGGAGATGAGTGCCTGGAAACCCGCCAAATTTGTAGGACTTACCCGAGGTCTTCAAAGTTACTCAAACACAATAAATTACCTACGATCATAGAGATGGATATAGGATACTTTAGTAGAGTTGAATCTTGAGCCTGTATTCTCACGTCTTGGTCTCTATCTTAGTCTTAATCCTGACTTAAACCGCCTTGATCCAAGACAGGACCAAACAATTTGTCCTTTAAATACCTTTTTGATTATTTCTTAAATTTATGCAAATTTACAAGAGTTTTAAGATTTGTAATGTGGTAAATGTTGCATTTGAGCACTTGAAATAAGCATTTCCTTTTCTTGTTCGCTACCAGAACTATATCGTCGATAAAACACAAGAGTCTCAAACGAGGAAGTCGAAGGTCACGACGAGGTACCGCAGGACCAAGGTTACTCTCTAGCAGAGGACATGGAAACTATAGTAAAGAGGGGTGATCACAATCCACCCTCTTGTCTCAAGTATACGAGGAAATAAGTGACAAAAGAATAGTTGTATGGCTGCTACAAATTGCTAAAAACGTCATGGAACAAAACACGTAAAGAAAAAGAAGTTCCTATGGAATAACCTTTGCCAAACGTTACATTTAAATTTCATTATGTAGCAACGAGCAACGTTACGAGGGAACGAGCCGTAGCTATTGTAATCGAGGATGGCGAGCATAATGCATGTGCATATGCGTATGTAGTGTTGTAAATTAATTTTAAATAGAAGTGTCTATTATTAAGTTGAACATAGGGAAAGCCTACACTTCGAAACAAATAATTATTTGTTTCTTATTTATATTAATGGTGATTAATAACTATATTATTCTTATTATTATAAATCTTTGTGCCACGGCAGATCAAAATCATTTAACTAGTTTTAAATGGCTGAACTGATTTAGTCTGATAGAAGAGGAAAAACTCTTCCTTAAAACAAATCTCTGATTTGATATACCAGAAATGTATCAAAAATTGGAGGAGACTGCATCATCTTAATAGAAAATCACACATTGGAACAAGAAACTTTTGAAAATGCTTAGATTTCATCTGTGGTAGCTTTTCAAAGAGACAATATTTGGCACTAACAACGAATCAAAGAATGAGAAGAAATTCAGGACATGATTAAGATAAGCCTAAAACGGAAGAAACCATAAAAGAGATCAATAAAATTGTTGCGTCAAAATTCGCCCAATTGCGTAATTCACAAGCATCATCTGGAATATGCATCCTTTGGTTTTTGATAAAAATTGACCTGCTTTTTGATGACTTGAGAACAAGCGCCGGAGGTCAAAGTACAAGTACAAGTAGCAAGTACCCCATCTCTAGTAATAAAGTGGGGAAATGAAATTATATGTCTTCGTTAATTATTATAATCCTATGCCTTTATCTCGGTTTAGTATCAAAATAAGGTCCTTGTAAGTCTCGAGGCTGCACCTACAAATTACCTCGAATCTTCTTGAGCGGTTTATGTCTTGGTCTTAGCCCTAGAAATGCTGTTTTTGTTCACAATTGAATCCAGTGACTTATCTTGTCTGCATGTAAATGTATAAAATTTTTGAAATCTAATTTGTAGGAAGGCTAGAATTTTATAAAAACATTTTGCATCGACGAGCACAATTCCTTAAGTGTTGAACTGCTGAGAGCAAAATTTTGAATTAATTTGTAATTTATAATTGTAAACATGTGAAATTATGCGTCTATACGAAGAGAATATGCGATTACTTAAATAAAAGTGGAAAATTTAAATGTGAAAGACGCGTGAAGGTCCCGCGTCTCAAACAAAGTCACAGGAAAATACAGATTGAGAGGGCCAAGGATATGGTAACTTTCAAATTTTCAAATCAGAATGGGACCAAATAATATTCTCTCATGAAAAATCTGGATGGAGTAGGTGGTTGTCATTGATAATTTAAATCTAGAAAAGAAAAGACTTATTTTAGCTGGCAGCAGGGTGGAGGCTCTTTTATGGTTTAGGGGAGCAATTTCATCAAAAGGAACAATTTCATTGGCAATACTAAAAAGAAGACAAAAACCACAAAATTATGTCGAAACATTGAATAAGTCTTTGCTACCATTCGATAATATCAATTATGGTAATAATTTTGTGTTTCAACAGGTTAGCGCCTGAATACATGTCTCCAACTTGACAAAAAAGTTTTCAAGAAAATGAAATCAAGGTTATCAGCTGGCCAGATTTATCACCGGACCTTAATCCAATTGAAAATACTTGGGGGAGGATTTCTAACAAAATACATGAAGGTGGAAGGACATATTTCACAAAGGAAGAGCTGGAAGAGGCCATAAGAAGGCATGGTATGTCCTGGAAAAAGAATATATAGAAACGTTAATTAAATAAATGAAAATTAGATGTATTATAATTTTAAAAGATAAAGGACAAGTCATTAATTACTAAAAATGTTGTTTAAAATAAAAAAATTTAAAGGTTAACCATTTAATAATTTAAGTCCAAATTGAACTTGTACGAAGGGCAGAAAGGTAGAGACCCTCTTATGGTCTTGGAGCATTTTCATCAAAAGGGACAATTTCATTGGCAATGTTGTATTGCAACCTTTTTTCACGGCAAATTTTTGGTATTTTTATGAATTCTTGAGTATCGTTTATTCAAGATGTTTCACTCAATTTCGTAAAACCATAACCTACTTATTAATTCCGAATCTAGTTTTAATAATTTCAATACTTCAGAAGTTATCAAAACCTTCCTTCACTCGATGTATACTTAAGCAAGCTCCTTGCACATTTTAGTAGTGTTCTCTTTAGCAATTGGACCTCTGATAAATCCCTTTGTTCATGAGATTATGTAACAGTTTTTTCATGAATGATTACGCTTTTCTGTAGGATCTCATTAAGATGTTGATATATTCTAGACGGTGGTGTAGCGAGGACAATGGTTTTATTATGTAATTCGACGAATCCATCGTGGACCCGAGGCCCTTCTTTATATCCCCATAGCCACCAGCTGCCCCCTCACTAATTCTAGAGTGTTGCCTGTCCTTAGAGCTTGGATTATCATGTTTGTTTAATTTTCTACCAGAATTTTTGATTCAATGATTCGTGCCTTTGAATTCACAAAAGTATTACTTTGAACATTTCCACTGAATCTGTCTCTTCATCTAGCTTTTTCCACAAGCCAACTATTATTATACTGAATCTTTTGGTTTTTATAGTTCCCATGCATTTTCATTTTGTATTTTGAATCCATGATCTTGTAAAACCGCTTTTGGAGGCCTCAAAGAAACGTGGTGGTGGTTAATTTTATTCTTTAACGCTTCGTTTTTCTTATTTCGAGTTCTGTGATATTACAGTTACCCAGCATCTCCTCATAACTCAGTATTCCCATATCCTTAATCATCCTTATTGGTCGTGAGACAAATTCGTTATAAAAAAAAAACCTTGTCCAACTTATTTAAATTAAATTTTGTGTTGCTTTAAGATTTCTCCCTTTTAGTTTAACAGACATTTTTGTGGATGAGATAAATTTATAATAATCACGAAATATTTAGTATTTTTAGATAACGTTAATGTAATGTAGGTCTAATACAAAATTATTCGTTGGCATAATAAAAATATTCCTTAATTGTTTAGTAAGGTGTTAATAGATTATTTATTTTGTAAAAATTTTTATCGCATCTTTTAATTGTTCAATGAATTACACGTGTTCTTTTTTGATTTGCTTAATTTAGCGTAATGGGTCTGTTTGGTCAGTTTCGAACCGTGAATAGGAAGATGTGTTCGCTGCGGTTGATTTCATTGCTACTTGTGATTTTTGCCTTCTCAGATGGAAAGAGTTCGTTTTGTTTATTTATTGATTTACCACATATTTATAATATCCGTTATTCGGTCATGGTGAAATACGTGCATTATCCTTTACCTTAAGAATCTAGGATAATGACATAATCTTTGACAAAAAGGGAAATATAAGATTGTATAAGATGGATACATAATTTTGGAGTGAGTTGAGAGTTGAATGCTATGCGATTGCTTGTTGCAGTGAGTTGCGATTAGTTTGATGGACGGTATATAGAGATGGACCCTTGATTTTAAAAGAGTTATGGAGAGTTTAAGGAAAGTTGAATGATATGTTCTGTAGTAGATCGAGAGTTTCAGAAGATCTTATTGTTTTGAATCTGTGGCTTATAAACTAATTTCTTTGTCAAACTATTAATTAAGATTTAGATTATGTACAAATACTCATATCTTTTCTGTAAAAGTGGTGTATAAATTTTTTGTCTTTGAAACCATGAGATATAATGAAAGAATGAGTTGAGTAGTGTAGAGAAAATATTAGCAGCTTAATATTCTTGTAGTGTAAGGAAAATTTCTTCATTACTTTCTCAAAAATATTTATCCAGTTATCTCAGTTTAATAAAATTATTCTTGGAATGATTGTCCACTCATTTTTATTGAAAAGTAACAAATGTCGATATATTAGTTATTTTTTAAATTGATTTTTACTTTTTGGCACATTTGACTTTATTGTTAAATAAAAGAATAGTTATTATTAAATCAATTGAAAACATCTTTATTATTAATATTTCTAACTAAGGTAGTTGAATGACAATTTTTGATACTAAGATTTAATGGCTATCAACCTGTATAATATTGCATGATAAATTAATGTTGTTTATGACTTTTTCTCCAGAATTCAATTATGATTATGTTACCTGTGGGTCAGCTTTGAAATTGCTAAATGTTGCACACAATGTGCGCCTCCACTCACATGATGTCAAGTATGGTTCGGGCAGTGGCCAACAGGTATCTTAACTAGTTTCCCTACATAAAATTGTTTTATCCAAAACATTTCTTCTTAATAATTGACAGTCAGTTACTGCTGTGGATTCATCTGATGATCATAACAGTTACTGGAAGGTTAATGGCAAGATTGGCAGTGATTGCATAAGAGGGTATGGAATTTTCATTTGAATAATTTGTTAATACTAGAACAGTATAATTTGCTTATCTAAAACAGCTCTTGAACTTGATGTTGTAATTATCTCTTGGTAAATACTCCTGTTTTAGTACTCCAATCAAATGTGGTCAGGTTGTCAGACTTCAACATCTATCAACTGGAAGGAATCTTCATAGCCATACATTTGTCTCTCCCCTATCAAGGAACTTAGAAGTAAGCGCATTTGGAGAAAGAGGGGAAGGAGATGAAGGTATTTGCTTGAAGAAATATTGTGATGTTCTTGATAAATACTTATAATAACAGTTCTTTGTTATGAATCCTATTCTTTTAGGTGATTATTGGACTGTAATTTGTAATGGAGAACATTGGAGAAGGGATGATAAAGTCCGGTTAAAGCATGTTCATACTGATGGGTTGGGTTTCATTAATACACCTTTTTTGTATTTAGATTTCTTTGTAGCCTTTTCTGATTATAGGTACTTGCACGTTTCTGGCGATACGTTTGGGAGGCCCATACATGGACAGAGAGAGGTCAGTGGCTTCTCTTCATATAGCGAATACAACTTCTGGAGGGCAGCGGAAGGAATTTACATCAAGCCTACCGAAACCACCAGCTTTGACCATAAAATTCGAGAAGATCTTTGAATTATGCTGGATTGAGCTTATTGATTAATAATTTGTTTAGATGTTCTAGAGTTTATTAAGTCTTTTAATTTGTTACTAAGTTTTTAATTATATGAGATGAATTTGCTGTAAATTTCACAAAAAATCCATTCGTTGACCTGCTTGTGAACAGTTGGAATCTTGTGATGTAGTGCAGAAGTCTAACTGTTGGATTGATGGATTTCAGCAGTAGAGGTGCAACCATAGTGTTCTATAATTATGATAAATAAAACGTTGCAGAGGAGCTCTATACAACCAACATTGATGTCCCTGATAATAATAGATTTAGGGCATGGACATGATTGAGTCAGACTGAAATCTGGTACAACCCAGTCTAGACTCCAGATGAAACAGTAAGCGATTATAGGTTATTATTTTTTTATTGGTGAGATTAATCCGGTTTTTGAAGTGATGTTCCCTTTAGCATTGTGGATGTCATGTTTTGACGTAGTTGAACTGCAAGCGTTATTTTCTTCATGGACATCCAAATCCTCGCTTCTAAGGATAGTTTTTGTGGAAATGTTCATTTAAATCATTTAACTATTAGAACTAATGCAGGACTGTAATCCAGTCATCAGCTATACGACATGGATTCAGGTCGGCATCGTTTTTATTGGGTTACATAAAATATAGCACGACGGTGAAGTTATCGGCGGTGAGCAGCGGCGCATAACCAGCGACATACGAACACGACAACAAAAAGTGCGTGAGCACTAACTCAGGAAACCGCTCAAAACGCAGCAGTTCCACTGAAACAAATTTGGTGGCGCATGGGGTATCGGATTTCTGCAATTATTTCAATTTATAAACATATAACAGGTGGCACGTTTTTGGAAAGGGGAGATGATAACCTTTTAGAATATCATAAAATTATTTAACTTACCTTATTTTTTTTATAACGAAAATTCAATTTAAAAATCCATTATAACAATAATAATTTTATTAAACATGGAAATATATTGGTTTATATACCTCCGCATCCCCCCTCACACTCACCGCCACCAATACCACCAGCGCCTGCGCAGCAATCACCGCCTGCACCATAACAGCGCTCGACACCTCCACCAACAAAACCAACGACCAGACCCAAAAAACCGACACAGCGGAACATCCCCCCGCCAACAACTGCACAGGAGACCTCGACCACGGCACAAGAACAGCGCGTCCCGAATGGTCCAAAGCCTAGTATCGAATCCGATACTTTGCCAGGAACAGAAAGGATTCCTGCCCGCGGAGGGGTGCCTCGAGCACAACTTCGTCCTCCAATCAATCATAGCTGATGCCAAAAGACGAAGAAAGAAGCTCGCGGTAGCTTGGCTAGACCTCCGTAATGCATTTGGAAGTGTGCCCCACCATGTAATCTTTGACTCCACAGCCACGGATTCAATTACAGGACGAGAAAGATGATCCTCGAACTGTACCACAACTCATCAACCAACTTCATCACAGCAGAAGGCCCTTCTGAGCAAACCCTAATATTATCAGGAGTCAAACAAGGTTGCCCTCTGTCACCCCTCATTTTCAACATCGCCATCAATGACATGATCAGGCGCGCAAGCTTCATGGCACTATCCCAGGGCTACACCATCCACCACCAGTCACACATGGTCCTATTATCAAGCGGAGCAGAAGGCCTTCAAAGCCTTCTCAACGAAGTGGGCGAAGCTGCATCCAATATTCAGCTCCAGTTCAACGCCGCCAAATGCGCAACCCTCCACATCGACGGGGCGAAGCACAGGACGCTGGACACGAAATTCAAGATACAAGATGGCAGCCCACCCTCCCTTGAAGAGAAAGACAGATACAAATACCTGGGAAGACCCACGGGTTATAAACCCTTCATTTCAGTGGACAACTCAGTGCAGGACCTGACTACAAAGCTAGAAAAAATAGACGCCTCGGACTTAGCGCCATGGCAGAAGCTGGAAGCAACAAACGTATTCATTCTATCAAGGCTCAGCTTCCTTATAAGATCCGGCTATGTCCTGAAAGAAAACCTAGAGACACTAGACAAAACCATCTCTATCTCTAGGAACAAAGTGGGCAGCCCTCCCTCAACAGGCCAGTGTGGAGCCACTATACCAACCCTATGGGGCTGGAGGCTTCAACCTATTCCCGCTCCGATGCCTGGCCGATACCTGCACGACGGTTGAGAGTCTCAAATTCCTGCATAGCCAGGACCAACAAATCAAAGAGCTGGCACCGGAGACACTCCAAGCTGCAACGTCGCACAGGACAAGAAGACCGGCCACGGAAAAGGAGCTTCCCGACTAATCGATGGGCAATCTCTCAAGTGATATCTCGAGCCTCTGGATCAGAGCAAGAGTGAGCACAGGACTCATAAAGAAAACACTCCAAATCGAATGGAAGGAAGACGGACCCTCACCCAACCTCATCCTCGAAGGCCTCACTCTCCTGCCGCACACAGCAGAACGTAAAATTAAAAGCGCGTACAGAGAGTACTTTCTTGAGCAATTGCAGGGAAAGAGAAGCCAAGGAGTGGTCTCGAGGAGCTGCGCCAACAGCTCCATCTCAAACCGCTTTACGCACCGTGGCGACTACATGAGCTTCGCCGCCTGGCGCTTCATCCACAGCGCCAGGTTAAATGTCCTTGGTAGAAATGGAACATCGTGGAACACAATGGACAAGCGATGCAGGAAGTGCGGAGGAGAATACGAAACCATCCCGCATATACTCAACAATTGCTTCCCCAACCTTGCGGCCGCGACGAAACGACACAACAACATAGTAGACAAAATCGTCAAAGCCATGCCTCAGAAAATAGCCACGAAAGCGCGCCTCAACCTCACAGTGCCGCTCCTCACCTCACTCAACAGGCCGGACATTGTCGTATTCGACCTGGAGAAGCGCACAGCCGCCATCATCGACGTAACCTGCCCATACGACAAAGACAGAAACGGCATCCCGGATGCCCGGAAGAAGAAGCTAGAAAAATATGTCAAAGAAGCTTCCGCTCTCAGGGTTAAAGGGTTCGGCGTCTATCTCGGGGCTGTAGTGATTGGATCCCTGGGCACCTTCGACACAGAAAATATGAAATCCTTCCGAGCACTTGGCATCACGGGCCGTAACGCAAACTACCTGGCAAAAACTCGTATGCCAAGCAATCACCGACTCGAAGGACATATACTGTGCCCATATCCATCACTCCACGAAGACCAGTGACACGCCCTCCACGGCTCCGGAAGGCCCAGCAGCACGCACGTCCTCTGAAGAACAAGCGCCCGCCTCGACTGAAGAAGACATGCAAGTAGACCAAACTGAAGAAGTCACAGAGCCCACCGAGGAAATTCAAGATTAAAAACGAAAAAGCTACTCAAGCATATACCCCACCTCTTATCTCAAAAAATTTCCATTTATCTTTCCCTTCCCTTCCTTTTCTTTTTCTTTTTTATTTATCTCATTTTGCCCATACATATACCTTCGACCTTTACTTCATTTCACGTCAGTCAATTGTTTACTTCAGTTTATTCTGATCATTTTTCAATAAACGTTTATATCTATTAATAACCTTTAAATGATATATAACATTATTGTATTCTAAGCGTCGGAGCTGAGATAATGCGTTCTAAAGATTAATTAATTATGAAACGACTATATGAGGCGCTTATTTGTGATTTGCGGCACTTAAAACGAAATTCCGATATATCTACAAGGCCTTGTAGTGCTAATGAAACTGTACAAAATGATGTATACGTTTACTGATTGCCAAAGTTTCTGAATGGATATAAGCCTCTTCATAGTTTCCAATGTATTTCGTTGCGACTGTTAATACAACCCAACCCCCAAACGTGCTATAATCGTCTATGTTAGATTTACGTTTCAAACTTCACAAATTCGACTCTAATTACTCCTATTTTACTTTACAACACATCTACAATAGTTTTTGAAAGCAGTATTGACAATGAAAGGCTTATTGGGTTGCTAGTCTCTTGAGGATTTTCTCCGGAACAAATTAGCAAGGAAATCGCAAGTAAGACTGATGGATTGTTCGATAGACTTTTTTCCTTGTTGGGTATTACGAATAACTTGAGGAACAGAACCAAAATATATCTGAGATGGAAGAAAGAAAAAACCCAAGTTCCCGTGAAAAATGAAAATGGGGAAGAATTGCTCCAGAAATTCAGATGCCTCAAGGATTGGAGTACCCTCAATTAATGCTTGACAGACCTACCGAGGTAGAAGTATTAGGAAACTGCAAGGGATGTTGATGCACCGTCGAAGAAGACCGAAAGACAATATGAGGCATGTACTTTATTATTCAAGTAAGTTGATTTGAGGGAATCGGCCCAGGTATCAAGAATTTGGGATAGTAAACTTGATCTTGCTACTCGAAGGGAAGCATTTAGAAAAGTGGTGAGCCAGAATACACCTTGTGAGTGGTTATATAGATGCTCAATTGATAGTTCTAACCAATTAATAATTTTTTCCGATGGTAAGAATTTGAACCATAAAGGTTATGTCAAAAGGCGTCTGTGAGGCTCACCGAAAGAATATATAAAAGACAAACTAAAGTGCATCACACCGTCTGTCCTCCATACAATGATGTGTATCTCAGGCGTAAAGGGGCTGGAGAAACACGAAATTCCATCAAAGGCTAACCTTAAGAAAATCAGGTCAATGGAAAAAGCAAGTGATGATATGGATAAGGACGTTTACAAAAGACCTTGCCGAGAGGATGAAAAGAGATTTAGAACTTCATAAGGATGATGGCGAACAAGTAGTTCAAATGGTTATGGTATCTCCAAAGCAGACAGTAATCGGAAATGCTGCGACAATATATGGAATGGATACCATAGTGCATTTTGATGGTTTACCAGAATTGCGTTGAAGAATTGACCTTCATGAAGCACTGCACGACAGTATTGTTGTGTTGCTCACATTATACTAAAATAATAGTTGACGATGTGAGAAAGGTCGTCACAGACAAAAGATTTCGACAGTACCACATTTGCGCTTTAATCAAAATAATGTGTTGACTCTTTCAAAGTAGCTGATGACCTTACACTTTCTTTTTTAAATATTTGCCTGACGCCAAACCGAACAAAGGAACTGCAAACTCATTTCGACGTAATAGGTCGCAGTAATGCTGATGGGATTCCGACCGATGACATTGAGTCAGAAGTGTGAAAATATGATATTCCCGAGGATGAAGCCGAGGCAATATATAAAGCCCTTTTTACAAATGCTACCTTTCCATCTTTAATTACCTCGTTTCAAAAAAAAACAAAAAATTTACCCACGACCATCCAAATGATTATTTCAATGAGGAGCTGGGAAAATTAATTCTTACAAAACATTTTCCTTACCTTCCCTTATGGTATTCATTTTTATCACCGACTGGTAAGCCAATATCCAATGCCATTGTTCCTTCAGATCCTTTAAGAAGGAATGGATGCAGAATCAGACCTTCAGGAAACCCGGACGTGTTTCGGAGCTACTTAAAGTAAGAGCAATTGGCATGTGCAATAAGACGTCGACTTCACAGTGAGAAAAAGGAAGATGCTTGAAAGCTCTTGGAAAGCTCTCCAAATAAGAAGGCCAAATACGTCAGGTCTGAATATAGTGAAAAGGTTCTCACAGCAGGTAAATATATCACATGTGCTAACTTAAAAAACGGGAACCAGTAGGTACGATCGAATGGCTTGCCAGTTGGTGTAAATTATTATGACGTGCCTTTCTACCACGGAACAGCAGTCAGTCGTAGAAACAACATATCCCTCTCTTCAGAGGATTATCTTACGCTGACTATTGGTAAATGGCTTTCGACTTCAATCTTAGATTATGTGGTGAGCATCTCAAACGAGCTGAGACAGACTTGCTATGTTAATAACGCATTATTTTCAGCAATCTTTAACCAACAAGAACTGTATCTCGAGTCTCCGATTTTCGCATTGGATCTCTTCACCAAGAGATATACCTGTCTCCCGCTCGTTAGGCATAACCATTTTCTGGTTTTTGAGGTGGATATCTTAAGAAACTCAATATTTCTTTAAGATCCCTTAGGAGTTGTTGGATCAGTTTCTAGGGTTTCTTTGTTAAAAAGAAAGTTTCACAACATCGGGAATTTGGTCGTAAAATAGGAGTAATTAGCGTCGAATTTGTCAAGCTTGGAACGTAAATCTACCTTAGACGAGAACAAAAAAAAGTCTGAATATCTTCAAAATTTATTTCAAAAATAAATTTAATTTAAAATAATAAATTTCATGGAATTTATTGCATGTAATAAATTTTAAAATAATTAATTTTAATAATTAAGTAATTATTTCAAACGACCTAACACTTTCTGGTGAGAATGAGCATCCATATTTACGTCAGACGCTTGGCGTTTGCTTGCAACCTCAGATTGGAACTTTTGGACTAGATATCTCAGCTCCGACGCTGAGAGTGCAATAATATTATATATCATTATAAAGATAATTGAAAGTGCTACAAAATGATATGCGAAGAAATACATTTCCACGCTTCGAATATCTTACAGAGCATGTTTTGGGTGTTGGGCTGTTTATGTTTATAAATTGAAATAATTGCAGAAATCCGACACCCTATGCACCGCCGCTTACCGCCGATAATTTCACGAAAGTGAAATCTGCAACAAAACCTAGTTTCACGATTTACATGATTAAAAATCAACCGCTTATGATAAAAATGTGCGCTTTATTTTTAAAAAATAGCAGACACTAAGGAATGTGGGAATCTAGTTTTGATATATCTGAAAAATCGAGAACATTTATTAATTAATTAAAAAGCGAATAAAGCCGATTTTATGGCCCGTCCCACAGGCTTTCAGACGAAAGAGTTAGATAAATGAATTTATCTACATTTAATAATAAAATTAATTCAAAATTATTTGAATTTGCGCGCGATTTTGTTGCTGACACTTTCCCTCTCGTCGCTTTGCCAGCTCAATTCGCAGCATTTCGAACATGGCTCCCACAAAAGATTTCGATGCTATGGAATTTTTTTCTGTTTTGCTTCGTCTTACGAAACAATTTGATGTGCTCTGCAAGTCAAATTATTACAAAGATGCCTTAGAGACAAGGGAGTCCGTGATTTGTTTGAGAAGAGCCTGCTGAATGTTCCAGCAGTTCTTCAGGACAACGACGAGGTTCTTCAGCAGAACGTCGAGGTTCAAGATGATGTCGATAACGGCGTCGAGAATCAGGAGGAGAACGGCATCGAGAATCGGGAGAACGACGATGTTCTTCAGGACGAAGATGAGGTTCTTCAGTACTATGATTTCCATGTATTCGCGATGCCACGTGATTCATATGTCATTCATATTAATGGCGGCAGCTTACGCTGCTTTATGAGAAATTTTTTTATTCGGTAAGCCTTAAGTGAAATAATAAAGTGCTGTATTCCGAAGTTTTACAGAATTAAATAAAGAAAGTTAAAAACACAAATATCTAACCCAATTTAACAATTGGAAACACTGCTGTCAATCATCTTGATGGGTAGTATTAAGTTCTGTTTACGTTTGGGTGACTATCGATGGCTTAACGCATGTAGTTTTTAATGTAAATTCATAAAATTAGTGGTGGAATACTTGTACTCGTAATTGGGTACTTGTAACTATCTCTACTCGATGTAAGTATGCCCTATGTTCATCAGGACAATGGAGAGGTCATCATGGTAGAGAATGGTGACGACAAGTCTACAGAGAAATCAAAGTCCAAAAAGGTAAATAGGTTCCGCGACTGTAGCGTTCTGTTAATGTCCAGAGAATTAACACTGGATGAGAGACAGATTTTAGGTATATTCAAACCTAAGGTGAGCAAAATGATTTTATTTGTGATATCCTGGACCCTGTCACTTCTCCATGTGTTATTGTTAAGAGAAGTGGGAAGGGAATGTGGTGTTATTTTTATTGCAAGCATACTTTTTAATATTGCTCCTTAACTGCTCACACCTTATCCTTCCATCGTTTGTCATGCTTTCCTCACGTCACTCTGATTTGTGTCAAATTTCTATTTACACATTTCAATAGCTGCTTTAATGAACTTTCAGAAAATCTATAAAAAATTACAGCACCCCTATATAAGATTTTCTATAATCTTATTATATGAGCCTCTCAGATCTCCCTATCTTCGCTTTCAATCGTTCGTCGTGCTGTTTTCTCGCTACTCGGCCTTGTGCGAAAAATTGATTCTAATATTTCAATACTGCTTTCAATGACCTTTCAAAAGATTGGCAAAAGCATGGTCAAAATTTTAATTATAATTCCCTAAATACATGACAATCATGGCATTAACCTGAAAGATGTTTGTTTATTTTATGTTGAATATTCAGTTTAAGCAAAAACTAATTTCAAAAAGATACTCTTCTCAGTATTTAATAACTTTGACATTATGTTGTAATTTGTTTAGGCATGACAATAGGGCAGTGCAGTTCAGCATTTTAGAAACATATTTTAAAAATGTGACTCCTCTTTTATTGTAATTCCTTCATCTTATAATGAATCAGGTTGAGAGGGAATCTCTTTATTATCAGTCTTGATCCCAGGTAATCCTGCAATTATAATTACAGTAACAATGAAAACATTACAAAAATTCAAGCTTACTATGGTCAAAGTGTTATGTCTTTAGAAACGAAACATTACTCAACACGCAAAAACCAGAAACAACCAGAACGCAACAATTCTTTATTTGTTCTCCCAAACTTCGAAAGAACCCTCGCGCTCCAAAACTATCGCTCGATCCCCTCGCCCCGCCTACTCGCACATCGTCACAACACCTCCATGCCAGCCGAAAAGTTTCTCAGAGCTTTTAGGCGTAACCTCTCTGAGCGTCGAGGAAGTGTAGTCTCAGAATCCGGGACTATTGGCCGTTGGAAGTTTCTTCGTCCTTTTGGCCGACCCCTGGGTCTCCTCGGGACTGTGGTTTGCGCAGTTGTAGAAGTTGTAATGTTCCTTGAATTGGGAGTGGGACCCGGCACCATGCCCGGATCATCGTCCTCCTCTACCCCATGTCTGGGCCTTAATTGTTCGACGTGCCTTTTCAAAGTGGGTCCTTTTGGCACTACCTGTATTAAGACATGACGAGGACCCAAGACTTGAATCACCACTGCCGGGATCCATCTAGGAATGCGATCCTTGCCTGGACCGCTGCGTTGAACGTAGCATGGCTTCCCGACGGTGAATTGGGTGTTACTCGATCTCTTTGATGTAGGCTTGTTCTGACGGTTTTGTAGTTCCTGGGCAATGTGCGGCACTGAAGGCAAAAGCGCATCTAATTTGCTTCGTAATTGTCTTCCGTTCAGAAGTTCACTAGGAGAGTAACCAGACTCCAAAGGAGTTCGACGATATTGAATGAGAAATTCCTGTAGCGCCTGGATAGTTGGAAGCCGCGATTTCTTCAGGGATTGTTTAAAAGTTTGGACTAATCTTTCCGCCTGCCCGTTTGTAGCTGGATGGTATGGGGCTCCTCTCAGGTGTAGAATACCTCTTTCCCTGAGATACTCTTGAAATTCTGAGGATGTAAATGTGGGCGCATTGTCCGTTACGAGAGTATGGGGATATCCAAAATGAGCAAAATCCTCCTCCAGTAATTCCATAGTCGTTCTGGCAGTTATGCTTGACGTAGAATGGATGCATGGGTACTTACTCATAATGTGGTATTGACCTCTCACTAGAAGGGGTGGCTCTGAAAAGAGCCATTTATTTATTTATTTTTGAGATGAACGAAGGGCCGAAGCCTCTGACACGTTCCGAAAAACAAATGTAGAACAAACAAAACATAAACAATTGCCATTTGGGTGAAAGTTAACATCATAAGGTGTAAGTCAGAGGGGTTTAAGGATTTAAACTCTTAAGGTTCGAGGTATTGATTAAAGTTTAGTGAATCTCAGCAATGAAGCGGGACATAGTTGAGTTAACAACATGGGCTGGCAGGGTGTTCCAGGATTTGACAATTCGATTGCAGAAAAAGTGTTTGGAAGTATCACAATGGAATTTGTTTGTCCTTGTGAGTTTGTAGTTGTGGCCTCTGGTCCTAGTATATGTTGATATGGTCAGAATAGTGGATATTTTGCCATTAGTAAAGCCTTTTAGTAGTTTAAAACACATGGCGAGATCGGCTAGTAGTCGACATTTTTCTAGGGTGGGTAATTTGAGCATCTTTAATCTAAGCAGATAAAGATATTTGGCTAGTGTGGGAATAGCTTTCATGAACTTTTTTTGAATCTGTTCTATCCTATCAATAAGGAGTTTTTTGTGAGGGTTCCACACAGGAGAGCTGTACTCAAGTATTGGTATAACATAGGTACAAAATGCCCTTTTGAAGGATATCAATGTCAAATCAATATATATTTTTAAATGATGGATTAGAATTGTTGAAATAAGCCACAAACATATCGAATAATTGAATATTTTTCTTGTTTTGATGTGCGAATCTGTCATGATACAACTGGAGTTTTGAACTGTCAACAACATTTGATTCTTCATGCTGTGGAAGAACAGTTTTAGACAGTAATTTGAAGAAGCCATTACCTTCTCTTAATCCAATTAGCTTAACAGTGTTGTCTACTATAAAACTACATTTGTTGATATTGGATGTAAAAACACTATTTTTTCTTCTTTCATGAGAAGAAAGCACAGAAAATAAGTTTTTCTTGATTCTTGGAACATACTACATATCATTCAGTTCAAGTAGAACAACTTTATCATAAATTTTAGCTTCAAGTGTTACTTTTCCAATGACATCAAGAACACTTCCATTTGCAACATGGAGCTTCTGTGGTTAAGAAAATTCCTGATAATCTCTTAGAAAATCCTTTCTAAACGATAAATGCTTTATAGCTCCATTGTCTACAAACCAAGAGTCTGTAAAGCTAATCTAGTCAACTGCATTGACCTCAACTGCCAGAACTCACATTTGTCTTTAATTTTTCTTCTGCGATTCTCTTTACAGTCTTTCTTTAAATGTCCAACTTTGTTGCAATAGAAATATTTAAACTTGATTCAATTCTTTGAATGTTCTCCATTTTCTGAGACATTTTTTTTCAGGGAATATTTTTCTATGATTTGCAACAAATGTTTGATCTTTGTTTGATATTTCCTTCTTGGGAGAGTTTCCAATACTTTATTGTCCTTAATGAAATTCATTAGAAAATTTAGCTTGAACAAATTTTTAAAATGCAAATATTAACACACAAATGTTGGAGCAATATAGAAGTGTAATGAAAATTAAAAAAAAAAAACAAATGTGCAAAAACCTTTATACATATATGCTGATGAAATTTAATAAAAATTGAAAAACAATTGAGGCCTAAAACAATCAACATTTAGAAATATAGTTTAAACAGAAACAACATAAAAATCCATTTACACTCCAATCTTTATCGCTTTTTTCAATATTCATGCAACTAATGTGCATCCATCTGTCACATCCATCACATCTCACCCAATTCTTGTCATCATCCTTTTCTATCATCCCACAATACAAGCAAATATTAGTCATATCATCCGAAACATGGAGGATAGCCCTGGCGTAACAGCTCCTCAACTCATCCGCATCAAGGTCATCTGGGGACATTCCTCCATCATCCATATGTGTTAAAGTAAATATAACAAATTCCACAATTGTAATCATCTTTCTGCCTAGCACACCATGGCCCTCATTTCATATCAAACTCAATCCAATTTAAATTACTAAAGAACTAAATGAAAAATTTTTAAATATATCCGTCATCTTCAATAAATTTCTAGTTTCATTGGTAGAGGATCAAAATATAATATATGCTTTTCTTCATTATTTACTAAGAAACAAACAAAATGATTGCCCCTATCATCATAAGGTATAAATATATATTTTCTGTCAAAATTATAAATATTCCATACTTCTGGCTCTATAATTTCCCCATTTATGGCCAGCGTTGATAAAGCACATGATACATAGGTTGATTGGCAAAGTGGCTTTAAATTAGTTACTATAAAATCAACCAGTTGTGATGACAACCATTCCCTTTTAAACAGAACATGAAAGTCCTCTAAAAACAATTTTGTTGAATTACATATCGCCACAACGACATTGTCCCTCCCTGAAATATCAAAATATTTCGGATCACTTAGGAGGGAATTACACCAAACTTCCATAATCTTATTCTTTAAAGCTAAATTATGAGCAGCATTGCTTAACAATCATAGATTCCTTAAATTAGAAAAATAGCATGACTTCTTTAAATTTCTTTTCCTCCAAACTATTTCTTGTTCATTGAACTTTGGCTGTGATTTAATTTTTATTATATAATAAAATTCTAATCTAGAGGCTAAATTGTGTAAGGCTGAGTGCCTTGGCTCGATCTTCTCCAGGAACAATGTGGCCTTCAAATTTGTGGCTCCTCCTAAAGGGTCATGTTTAATATGTCGAAAATTGTTCTGTACCACGGCATTTGAAAATCTTTTCTTGTGAGGATTGTCAAAAGCCGACCATAGTGAAAGAATAGCTGTTGCCGCAAACAACTCTGTTTCTGAATTTTAAGTACTTTATTCCTAATCGGAAACGCTACTTTATTGTCCATCGACATTAACTATACGTAAAACAAAAGTTCCTTCCCCCGAAGTTCTACAATGTTCCACGCTATTTATATACTCAGCCACTTCCGGCTTCTCAACAGGAATGGCTGTAACAATAGCTATGTATTTTTTAAGAAAAGTACAACACTCAGAATTATAATATTCATTCAGTCCCGAATCACATTCATCCGAGTCCGCATATAGGAGTTCTTCAGCAAAATTACTATAAGTCCATTAAGACGGACTTCTCTCATACAAACAGCCTGATGCCTCAATTATGTCATCTAAGGGTTCTGCTTCAGAGAGCAGTAACCGACTGGTTCTATTAAGAATATTGAAACTATTGATCAAGTCTGAAGATGACCTTTTAGCAAGTAAAATCTTAATGAATGCCTTAATGTACAAATTAGCTTCGAAAAATGTCCTAGAACTAAGAATATTATCAATTACACCCATAATAAAACGTCTTTGGTTATCATTAACTGCAGCCAGCTTAACATCACGAGAAATCATTTTCATAAAATGCATACAGCATAATACAAAGCTGTGGCTGGGAGAATCACCAGTGTTATTATGATATTTATACATATTAATATATTCTGATACAGACACGTCATTGAAAACACGCATCAAAGCTTGCAACGACACCATGCAGTAATCAGTAACAATCACCGAATAAATAGGCCATGTCCTTGTCAATTTTTTAACTGCACATTTATATAAAGTCAGGAATTTCCAAAAAATCCATTGAATGTTCTGAACTAAGGGAATCAAAGCATGGTATAATTTTATTTTCACAACTTATAATGCCACTATATCAAAAAATTCTTTTATTTACATGGACAGGCTTCCAGGCCTGTGGAGTCCAAATATAATACAGGTAAATTTCCTTCCTTTATTCCAGCCCCAAGACGATATATATTTGCCGGTAATAAAAGTACAATACCTGGAATGGAACAACTGTTTATTGTATAAATTTAGAATCTAGTTTCATTAGTTCTTGTTGGGCCCTAAAATGCATACTAAGGGATTCATTATTCATTAGCAGGCCATGGTTTAAGCTTTCTGACTGCTTTTTTCAAAACATTTTTATTGAAAATTCCGGTGCCGTTTCCGAAAGATAGCAATTTCTTATTTACCGTAACCGGCATGCTATACTCAGCAGCTGATGGTGCTTTGGTCTCTAATTCTTTTTGAACTGATTTTCATTTACTTCCTCGGAGCTGCATTCCGAGCACCCCATCATGACAGAATGTTCTAATGTTGGTTAAAACAGCAATGGATACATCAGACAATATACATACAAAACTTCCATAACGAGAATGCTTCAATCGCGATTTCGAGGAGATATTCCTGACCTTTCTTATTTAGGTTGAAAGTACATGTTTATATATTTTTTGAAAGGTCTTTCTAAGGGGAATTCATTTATCTAACTCTCGTCTGAAAGCCTCTTAGACGGGCCATAAAATTGGCTTTAATCGCTTTTTTATTAATTAATAAATGTTCCAGATTTTTTAGATCTCCCAAATTTAGATTCCGACATTCATTGGAGTGTCTACTATTTTTTAAAATAATCCTCATATTTTTATCATAAACGGTTGATTTTTCTACGTTCCAAACGTGACTCTAGGTTTTGTTGCAGATATCACAATCGTTAAATATAGCTGCATTTCAGTTCAATATATAATCCATCGTTGGTATTCCGAGACCCTTTGTCGGCACCATAGCAACGAGCTGTTTACAGAACAAATTGTGCCATTCAGCCTACCGAAAACAACTTAGATCATCATCGTTGCTCCTCTTCATTCAGGCCGGGCGACTCAAGGATGCTGGGGACAGGTCTACGGTATTCTGAGACCCTTTGTCAGCACCATAGCAACGAACTCTTTACAAAACAACTCAGCAATAAACTTGTGCCTTTCAGCCTACCGAAAATGACTTAGATCATCATCGTTGCTCCTCTTCGTTCAGGCCGGGCGACTCAAGGATGCTGGGGACAGGTCTACGGTATTCTGAGACCGTTTGTCAGCACCATAGCAACGAACTGTTTACAAAACAACTCAACAATAAACTTGTGCCTTTCAGCCTACCGAAAATGACTTAGATCATCATCGTCGCTCCTCTTCGTTCAGGCCGGGCGACTCAAGGGTGCTGGGGACAGGTCTACGGTTGCTGGCCCAAGGATCTGGAACCAACTTCCACCCCAGGTCACATCCGCAGCAACCATTGAAAGCGTTAGAAAGTCTTTCAAGACGCATTTATTCGGTGGCTTTGAGATCATGTGATTCGGACTTAGGCCACCATAAAGATTGTCTTTTTTGATTTGATTTCAAAGCGGGCTTAGGCGAGCCATTACGTTCTCAGCCTAGATTTGCTTGTTATACGTTAATAATCAATGACATAACAGCTTATAACCTTTCTGCACCTATTAAACCTCTAGAAATCTCGGATTGACAAATTCAAGTCTTTAAAAGCAAGAATTTGTCCGCTTTAGATATCATTAAGTCGCTTTCCTAAACCAAAATATAATAACGTTAAATATTGGTACTTTTATTCTGTAAATATTACGTACATAAATAATATATAAGAAGTCTCATTATGTTAATGAACTTTTCTGAAACCAGTAATAAAAATTTATATTCCACGACAAAGGACACCCACTCATGTATATCATATGAACCCCTTTACGGAAACAAAAAACATCAAAATGGCTTCTTTGTTTATTCTAACCTATATTCAAATGTATTGTTAAATTTTATTTTACATCTACAGTGAATGTAGAACCTGTTTAGTTCCAGATGCACTATTATTTTTGCATTATACTAATAAAAGTTACCAAAAAAAAGTTATGAAAGCAAGGTTTTGCATAAAAATGTCCCTGTATGCAGGTTGTCCCTCTTACCAGGTGTCTAAGTTAAAGTAAAAGTCGATTCCTAGAAAAAAACGGCCCTTAGGTTTTACTCTATTCTTGGGTGCTCTGCTTCTTAGGATTTATATATATATATATATATATATATATATATATATATATATATATATATATATATATATATATATATATATATATATATATATACATTACGATTTATTTAAATGTCTAAACCAGAGCTATGTCCGACCAATCCTCAAATTCTGTTCAATCTGGAGCCCACATGCTAAGCATCTGATAATGAAAATAGAGTACAAAAACATTTCACAAGATCCATCCCCGGGTTCAGAGCACTACCATACCATATATAGCGGACTACAACGACTTGGACTTAATACCCTCGAACATCACCAGCGTGATAGGAGCCTGACAACAAAAGTGCGTGAGCCCTAACTCAGGAAACCGCTCAAAACGCAGCAGTTCCACTGAACCAAATTTAAAAATTAATACATCAAACGAATCATGAAACTATCCTCTACAATTTTCGTCCTTTACATTTTCTTGCAAATCCACCTATTTTGTTCACGATGCCAAAAACGACATGGACCCTTCCGCTTCGTGTTGAGTCAACTTCGAACTCGAAACGTAGCAGTTCCACCGAATCAAATTTAAAAATTAATACATCAAACGAATCGTGAAAATATCCTCTACAATTTTCGTCTTTTACATTTTCTTGCAAATACACTTATTTTGTTCACGATGCCAAATACGACATGGGGTCGGAAGAAATGACCTAGTTACAAGTTGAGGAAAAATCGCTAGCCGGCGATTATTCTAACTCGAAACGCAGCAGTTCCACTGAACCAAATTTAAAAATTAATACATCAAACGAATCATGAAAGTATCCTCTACAATTTTCGTCCTTTACATTTTCTTGCAAATCCACCTATTTTGTTCACGATGCCAAAGACGACATGCACCCTTCCGCTTCGTGTTGAGTCAACTTCGAACTCGAAACGCAGCAGTTCCACCGAAACAAATTTAAAAATTAATACATCAAACGAATCATGAAACTATCCTCTACAAATTTCGTCTTTTACATTTTCTTGCAAATCCACCTATTTTGTTCACGATGCCAAAGACGACATGGGGTCGGAAGAAATGACCTAGTTACAAGTTGAGGAAAAATCGCTAGCCGGCGATTATTCTAACTCGAAACGCAGCAGTTCCACTGAACCAAATTTAAAAATTAATACATCAAACGAATCATGAAACTATCCTCTACAATTTTCGTCCTTTACATTTTCTTGCAAATCCACCTATTTTGTTCACGATGCCAAATACGACATGGACCCTTCCGCTTCGTGTTGAGTCAACTTCGAACTCGAAACGCAGCAGTTTCACCGAATCAAATTTAAAAATTAATACATCAAACGAATCATGAAACTATCCTCTACAAATTTCGTCTTTTACATTTTCTTGCAAATCCACCTATTTTGTTCACGATGCCAAAGACGACATGGACCCTTCTGCTGCGTGTTGAGTCAACTTCGAGCTCGAAACGCAGCAGTTCCACCGAATCAAATTTAAAAATTAATACATCAAACGAATCATGAAAATATCCTCTACAAATTTCGTCCTTTACATTTTCTTGCAATACACCTATTTTGTTCACGATGCCAAAGACGACATGCACCCTTCCGCTTCGTGTTGAGTCAACTTCGAACTCGAAACGCAGCAGTTCCACCGAATCAAATCTAAAAATTAATACATCAAACGAATCATGAAACTATCCTCTACAATTTTCGTCCTTTACATTTTCCTGCAAATCCACCTATTTTGTTCACGATGCCAAAAACGACATGGAGTCTCGCGCCCATCTTATATTTTCGAGATTATAAGAAAATCTATTCACTTTAGAAGTCCCAACTTCGGCTTTATCATTCGTACTTCTTATTATTAACCTGTTACCTGAATTATTTTAAATTTCATTTTTTTCATAATTTTCGAAATTGAGAAAAAGAGCCTATAGGGCGCAAACTCGAGTCACTCGACATGATCGCCGAACTCGATTCTCAAAAGTTGCGATGATCTGTTATTTCCAATTTACTCTAAAACCACAGCATATTTGGAGCCGAAAATTTGGTAATGAAGAGATACATTATTAAGACATAACATGTCTGAAAATGGGGTCAGAAAACCGTCTTAATACATTAATTCGAGACTTAAAACGAATCGCGTCGCTTAATTTAATTCAGAAAACTCGCTATTATTTTAGTCTTTTCGGCCAAAAACTTCCATTTAACGTTTGTTAAGTACTTTGAAAAGTATTTCAAAAGCTTATTTGTACTAAGATGCATGACATTTAAAAATTATGAGAATGAAAATAAAGGTTTATGTTTCCTAATTTCGTTAATATTAAATTTCAAGTAAAATCAATTTTAGAAAAACATTACTGACAATTAAATCTTTATTTTGAGTTATATAATATTAGTTTTGAATAAACTTCATATTTTAAATTAATCAGGCCGGTCCCCGACGAATTGTTTTCAAAACACGCCAGGGGTCGTCTGTAAAGAACGTTTGCAAAATTGCTCATTTTTACCACAAAACTTCGCTATTGATAGCAAAATGAACTTTTTGAAGATAGTTTATCACACATTTTATCAAACTTTAGGTTTTAGAATTTTTAGAGTTTCGCGTCCATTTTATATTTTCGAAATTATAAGAAAAACTATTCACTTTAGAAGTCCCAACTTCGGCTTTATCATTCACATTTCTTATTATTAACCTATTGCCTAAATTATTTTGAATTTAATTTTTTTCTAATTTTCGTAATTGAGAAAAAGAGCCTATAGGGCGCAAACTCAAGTCACTGGACTTGCTCGCCGAACTCGATTCTCAAAAGTTGCGATGCTTTGTTATTTCCAATTTACTCTAAAACCACAACAAATTGGGAACCGAAAGTTTGGTATCGGAGAGATATATGATTAATACACAACATATCTGAAAATGGGCCCAGAAAACCATCTCAATATATTAATTTGAGACTTAAAATGGATCGCGTCCCTTCATCGAAATTCAAATAACTCGATATTATTTTAGTCTTTTTTTCAAAAACTCTTACTTAATGCCTACTACATTTACTGGAAATGTATCAAAAGCTTAGTTAGACCGAAATCTATGACATAAATGAATTTCAAAGTTATTGTTGCTGTAATTTAAAGTTTGTTTGATAACTCCATTATTAATGCATTTCAAACTACGCCGGTTTTTGAAAATATTACTAATAATTAAACCTTTATTTTAACATATCAATTGCTGGTTTTTGTTACAACTCCTATTTCGCAAATTTTAGTAGGTGAAATCATTGAAATTAGGCAGT